>LLCB01000153.1:0-133421 GCA_001414345.1 Hymenoscyphus infarciens | reverse complement strand
GGGCAGCAGAGGGGTAGGGGAGGGGGGGGGGAGAGGGGTGGTAAAGAGAAGCTGGGGTTTGATAGAAGAGCCTGCGACCTGGAGCTGCAGGAGGGGCGAGGGGGGTTTGAAGAGCGGCCAAGAAGGGCAAGTGCAAAGTCAGCGTGGGAACAGGGAGTCAGTGTCAATCAGTGGAGGAGCCAGAAGGGAGCCAGGTCGAAGTCGAAGTCGATATCGAAATCGAAATCGAAATCGGAATATTCCACAATCAACCTGGAGAATTGGGAGTTACTCGTCAAGTACGAGTTACGACCACTCAGCGCATCTGGAGGAAGCTTGTTGGCGATGGATGTTGGGATGACTTGACACGCTCGAGCTTCTCCTTCTCGTTGACGCGTCCGCTTTTCTCTTCTCTCAGACTCCCTCCCACGAATCCACGATGCGATGCGATATTGCTCGTCGTAGATCCTACGATTGGCGAGACAGAAATTCCCTTCAACGGTCGAACCAGACGAGCAGCAGCAGCAGCAGCACTCGCAGGACAGGACAGGCTTCGCACAGCTGCCACCTGCACAGCACCCGCAAAGCACCGACTTCTGGAATCGAGAAATCTGCAGCAACTTGGGTGGGACCAGGACAGGGCCCGGTCGATAGGCTCTCCAAATCCCGACCTCGGCCGCCAATTGAGAGATCCCCCCAAAAAATACAGGAGGTTGGACACGGCTGACGAGGGACAACGGGAAGGCTGGGCTGGCCGGGCTGGCCTGGCCTGATATTTATTGGTTTGGTACTGCGACTCGCTCTCCCGAAGCAACAATGGCAACAACCAGTGGAGGAGCCTTCTCGCAGGGTGGTGGTGTTTGTTGTGTGTGCTACATCAAAACTCTCCAACGTCGGTGCCAACGGAGATAGATGTACGGGAACGGGTACCTCGAGGTCCTCTTTCTGCAAGAAAGGTGTACTGTACTGTAGATATCCCCGACGGGTCAACGCTTCCACGCCGAGTGAGCTTCGTTGCTCTTCCGAGATCTCTCAAGGGATCACTCAACAATCCTAGCCTGAATCGAATCCGGAGGCGCGGAAACCTGAGGAGGGAAAGGGGAAATGGAAGGGAAAGGGAAGGGACGGCTCGCAATGTGTGTTGCTGACAAACTGTCCTTCAATCAAAGTGCAGCCACGACACGCAATTCGCGTATTGGGACCGTGGTATTATATTGAGGAGTCAGCGTGATGGGAATCCTGCGGCTGCAACGCTGTGGAGGATTGGGAGTGGAATCAGCACGCCGTAAGTCGTCATGTACGCGGCCCATGTACTTCGGAGGGAGGATCTTGCCGTCTCGGTGGCTATCCTATTCTGGACCGAAAAGGAAGGGAAGGCTTCGAAGGACTTCTCCTCCAATCAGAAACCGCGGAGCTTCAAATGACCATGGGAAGGAAAATCGGGGATTGGCCCAGGGAGAATTGCTTCTATTTTGGATTGCAGCCATCCATCGGTTGTCTGTCGCTTCCAGTTCAAAGTCTCTTGCCTTATGACAACGCCAAAGCCGATGCACAGGAAGATGGAAAAGGTGAGCTTGTATGGGGAGTTGGGAGAGAGGGAGCCTGGGATGGGAGGAGAGATCGCTTGGAAGTAATACTGGATGATCTATGAGTCTGGGGCCTGTCGTCGTGCTTCCCGTACGTACACAGCTAGCGCCATGGGAAATCAAGGATACCGGAAAGGGCAACACGTGCAGATTCGAGCTTAGCAGCAGCACTCTCATTGCTCCATGGTACCGGAGGACGACTCTGATGGGAACAGCAGGATCGAACGCCTCTCATGTGCGCCGTGCGAGTACCAGGACGAGGGCCCGATGGACGTTACTTTTTCGGGAAAACGGAGATACGGAGAGAGACGTGGAAACAGAGTGTCAGAACTGAATGAAGCTAGACCTGCGAGTACTCAAGTACGAGGTAGAAGACTTCGGAGATATACTGAAATGTGGAGAAGATTTCAGAATGAGAGCAGTCAAAATAACGACATTTACTCTAACCGGGATAACTACATCGGCAACAATCTACGCGTATTTGGGCGATGAACAGGCAGTCATGCCGAGCATCCTGCTTAGGGTGGATGATTTGGCTATTTCTATTGGACACAAACAGGGAGTCAGCGACCATGAAGCCTGGTCGAAATGGGGGGCTTGTTCTTGCTGAAGAGAAGAAGAGAGAGATGATTGGTTATATGGAGGTTGTCGACCTGGGATGGGAAAATATAATGACGACGATCATTCAAAGTGCGGGCGCCACGCCAGAGCCTGGTCTAGATGCTGGATGGTACGATGATGAGAGCGACATGAACTGGAATCGAACTGAAGTGGAAAAAGATAGATGCAAGCAAAGGCGGACCGTTATCACCATGCCATGTGGGAAGGAAAGGGAAGCAAGAGTAAGGGATCGGATGAATCGGTTGCATGCGGCCAAGGCTTCTGCATTGGGGGACTTGCCTTTTCAACAAGGTATTCCGTGGGGGGATTTTATATCTCAATACTGTCAAGGCGGAAGGAAGTATAACTCGACTTTTCTGACATCTCTACATATCAACTACTTCCGGCAGCGAAGACCTGAAGGAAAATAGGACGAAGCGAGGAAATGGTAGGAACTACGGGTACAACAGTTAGTGATTGTTCATACCGAGTACCAAGGAATCGATGGCTCGTTCCAAGGCCGACTGCTACCGTACGTACATTAACATGGGAGGTTGATGATATGCTGCTGATATGCGCCACTGATGCGCTGATAGGTAGGCATGTCGAGCATTCAGATGTCTTGAAGTGGAGAAATGTCTCTGGACGAGCACAGACGGTACGGGAAGCACGAGCCGTATTACGGTCTTTTTCTGTCTCCACTTTCTTCGCTCGTACCCGACTTGCGTACTTGTGGAAAAAGGTGCGCTAGTGTAAGCGACCATGGACTACAACTACACCTGCAACTAGGCTAGCGTGGCTTGGCCTGCTAGTTCATGCCCCTCGTCAGATGTTTCCCAAGAACCTTGCGCATTTTCTTATCAAGAAAGTACGAAACATCTCACCAACATTCTCCATGAGAAATATGCCGCGCCATCAGCGCTAACATCAAATCTTCTCTCGTCGACCACTTGACTGCACTGCACCCGGTCACCGGCAAAATGAGTTTTCTTCGAATCAAACATTACGTAATATCTTGATTTGTGCTCAAGAGCCGACTTCCATCAACATCCCGCTTAGCCACCCGCCATCTCGACTTCACGATCACTTATTCCGTACGTGTCGCGAATACTTCGCCTTTCTTCATTGAACTTTCTTCATTGAAGCGGGCAGAGCCGCACTTGCATGTTCATCTCCCTCCAGTAGCGGGCCGTCACCCATGTGATCACACTGCAGGCTCAGGCAGTGGAGAGGCGGAGACGGTGGAGAAGTGGCTCAGTGAGATCTGTAGTGGCTACGGCTACGGCTACACCTCACCTTTTGATTCAGGTTTTCCATCTTCTGTGGGTGTGCTGCAACATGCTCTTTTGGCATGGTGGTTGCGCCAGCCCACGTTGAGAGGCCCTTGAGAGGCCCTCTCTCGGCGCGTAATGGTCGTCTTCCTTGCTCAAAGTTGCTGCACAACATAGCCTGTGTTCGATGTGTCTGTGTCAGGGCCTTCGGGCACACCCTTTTCTCCCCCCTTTTCTCCCCCCTTTTCTCCCCCCTTCACCCCCCTTCACACCCCCCCCCCTTCTTTCATTTTCTTACTCTTCTCAACCCTAGCAATGGAATGCCCTAAGCTACTTGTGGGAGGTGTGTGTGGAACTAGATCGTGGGGATCCAACTGAGCTTTGGTCTTCTCTCGTCTTCCACCCTCCATTTCACACCCACCCACGGGAGATCTTCATCTTCATCTTCTTTCCCCCTCCACACCTGTTGGTAAGTGGTGACTACAGCATGTAGTACTCTGCGCGAGTCATAATGTCGCTTTTTAGACTCCTCCCTCGAGTGAAACAAGACAGTCTCTCTTAATACGAAGTGGCATTTCTCGTTTCTTTGGCTTTCAGAGACATGTTTGGTCGAAACACCCCAGAAAATATATGCGAAACACTTCCGTTCTGGTACATATGCATCTTGGTCCCATGCCTCTGGTTTCGTAGTGTAACGGTCTCCACCGGAGTCAGATGTCTAGATTGCATCTTCTAACGCCGGAAACTTTTATCCATCAACAGACCCCCATTCATACTCGATGAAACTGGTGGAAGAATGAATCTTCCTCCCAATCATGTGACACCATCTGTCACTTCCACAATTTTCTCATCCTTTTGTCATTACTCAACTGTGTCATGTAGCATTGCATTTGTCCATTTCGGTATTGATTACAACATTAATTTGAGAATCAGCCAACAAGAAGGTTGCCAGGAGGTTTGGGCATCGTTAGCAAAATTGACCTCAAATCTGCTTGTTTGATATTGATGACGTTATATCGAGTGCTGTTGATTTTCCTCTCATCCACAATATCTGTGTTTTGAATGGTCCCTCGTCTCCCTTTCTTATGTTGCATTTTGGGGGTTCTAAGTCAACGTGAGGTGTGGCTGTGTCAAGCTCCATGTGTCTTGGTTCTTCTGGGTAATTGTGTTGGTACATTGCAGTAGCGCTTATGGATTTCATTGGCTCACCCGCGTCATCCTATATATTTCGATGCTACATCACTTATTGTAAGACACGTTTCGGGATCTCTGGTTCATGTTGATAATATTTTGCAAGGTAAATGCCGTCGAATACGTGCTTATGTCTCATTTATATTAGGGATCGGATAGATTCAGTTTTGGTTATGATCTATCATTGCTATAATTTAAAAAGAAAGCTACTTACTTACATCTCTCTTGAAGGTTGGGGGGATTTCAAATCCGGCCCTTTGTATATCTTACTGTGTTAGTCATCATCATTAGCATCATCATCATCATCTAGTTTGGACCCTGAGAGGTCAAGGTCAGGTTCACTGGTTTCCAAATCTCTGTCTACTTGCAATAAAAGCCGATGAAGGCCCTCGTTGCCGTCATTCGCGCCTGCTCCCAAAGAATAAAAGTTAGAACGAATTTCACTTGGAGGTTGTTGGGGTCGAGGGGGAGGAGTGATTGCTTTTGAAGGATCCAAAGCGCATTCCTTTGCTTCGGCATTCTCTCGTTCTCGGATCTTCTTGTCGTAATACTCTGCCTCGTCCGGGCAGTCAATAGCTCTCAATAAATCGATGACGGTGTAGTCTTCAAACTTATCATCAATGTGACGCCAAAGGAACTCGTCTAGTGCCCCTTCCTCAGCAGTGTCAGCAAACTGTACAAACATTAATCCACCGGGCAGTTTCTTCCGCGTCCAAGGTCGCCTCATGTCCCCAAAACTCCCCAGTCCTCTTGCCTTCCGAGTTACTGAGGGGGTCAGTATTGTAACTTAAACGCCCCCATAACAAATTCAGGGTGAGAAGACAGGTATCCTTGCAATTATTCTCCCCTCTCAGAGACAACAGATTCCTCAATCCCTCTCGCTTCCCGTCCGCGTTTGTAGCAGGCTGGCACAAGCTTGCAAGCATACTTCCTTTTTAGAGGGACTCGCCATATTCTACCCACCGGTGACCAGACCGTCTGTGAATTGGATGGATGCGTTCCATTGCCCTTTCAAAGACCCATAATACGGCGCACAAGTTGGCCAGGTTTCTAGGGCGGAAGCCGGGGTAACAGGGCGCGTCGCCAGGTCTCGCTGAAGCTCTCACCAATTCATCGTGCGAACGACGAGACGAAAGATGGACGTGGAGACCATAACTTGGGTTCGCTTGCCCGACGATGCGATAGGTGTTGCTTAGAATTTCGCAGACACGCTTTACCTGTTCTAGACTCTCCTTGATATATTAAAAATGCTGGGGAATCCAGTTCCACGTCCATGAAATTGTAGTTCCCCGCCGATTCATCGTCTGTCTCCTCTGGACTTATCGAGGCATCACTGATCAAGGTCCAGTCTTCGGCCCTCTGGCCCTTGCTGTATCACTGGCGAAGGGGGATTCCTGCTTTTTCAAGCGTGGTGATGATGTGTTTGTTGATCTCCTCGTGTTGTGCTTCTTCACTTGTTCAGCATTGGGTGCAAACACCCTTTTTCCAGAACTATCTGATGGTTCCAATGCTGGCTCCGTTGTGGCTAATCCCCTGACCGGACGCGGGTCTTCGGGGTCTGGGTTTGGGGTATGCGGTAGGTCCACGTCTGGAAATCCGTAGCGGTGAATTGTCCCCGAGGGAAGAAGGTATGCTATGCAGAATTCGATTTCGATGCCGAATGTGAGACGAGGTCGGTTCTTTGTTGGGGGTGGGGAGATGGGCGGATCACACACCCATTCTGTTTGGCTCTTTGTGAGTTTTTCTGCTTGGAGTTCTTCATGGCGCTGCTGGCTGTACGAGGATTGGAGCGTCGAGGGGGATCTTCTGGGGAAGGGAACCTATGAATGAACCTATGGATGATGTGAGGGTGTTATACGGCATTGGGTTAGGGTGTATTTCACCTACTATTTCTTTTTTCTGCTGTGTATTACCTATATGTTGTGCTGGTCAGAAGGTTATTCTTCTGTATATTTGTAGAAAGGAGTAGTTTTAATAATAGAGCTTGTTTTAAAAAGCATCCTTGTCGCTCGAATCCAAACATTCGTTTGGTTGTGATTTTCAGTTAATATAAGAGAAGAAGTGGACAAAGGCTACGTTAAGTAATACTTCGAAGAAGACCTACTAAGATCGAAGAAGCTACATAATACATTTATGCAAATAAAGGGAGAGAAGATCAAGTTATAAAGAAAAAGGCATTGGGAGAAAGGTAAAAGGTAATAATAGTCTTATACTCTTCTGTGAGTGCTTTGGGAATTTGAGGACTTCATTTGAAGTATTACTTAATTGAGTCTTTCTTCACGTGGGGAGATAGTGAGGAATCCGCCAAAGGCCTCATCACGAAAACGAAGCTATCTTTGCTATAAACCCTCCATCATCGACAGCTATAATAAATGTCATTATACTAAATTTCCCCAAAGAACTGAACAAATTGTAAGAAGGGTGTGGAATAATCGACACCAAATATACGAATAGTTTAGAAGAATGATCGAACAAACCGCTCAATTGTTCAAGGCGACTCGTGCAAAGGAAACCAAGTCTTTTTGGCTCGAAAGCACTCATCATCTCTTTAGTTTCCGAGGGCGGCTATAACCTGGGGGCTGGGCCGTGAGTTAATTCACCGTAGAGGGATTTATGGTAAGAGGATCAACCGCCGAAGGATCCAACCTCTGCGGTAAATCTAAATTTTATTGTACTTTTGTTGCATATCGCAAAATCCATCCACCCGGGGAAATTCAAGTTCTACGGCAAATCAACTAACCACTGCGGTAGATAGTAGTAGAACTTGCTTGTGGTGGAAACTTAAACTTGGGTAGATGCAACATGCAACAAACCACCTGTCGTAAACAAAAAGTGGTGAATTCTTTTCGCTAAATACCTGCTAAACGAGTCTCTAATATAGGTGTTCCGAGAGCCAGAAGAGTCAAACAAGCAGTGGGGGAGAGAAGAGTGGACTCAAGATAGATAGGGAGCAGCAATTGGAATGGGGATGAAAGGTAGATTGAAGAAACTTGTGTATGATTGGTCTTTTCGCCATTCTTGTCGATTCTTGCAACGGGCCCCGGGAGAATATGAGGTGTAAGGGGCACCTGTTTCGAGAATAGCTTTACTTGACGGAAATTATAAGAGATGAGAGTGGCAGTAAATCCCTTTCGTTGTCCCAACTCTTTAGGACAATTAGGTAATTTACCCAATATATTGTGAAACAATTAGCCCAGAAAATTGGAATACCAAGAGCCATTTTCTTTGAAGGTGCAAGATTTATGTTAATATTGCAATGAAACTTTTCTTCGGAGGGCTTAATTTAGTCTACCTGTTGGAGCCTAGAGTCTAGCAAGTTCTATAGCTTTTGCTGCTGCTTCTTCGAAATCGTCAAATGCGTGGAGAGGGAGTTTGGACTCGGCAATCTGTCCAAAATGTTAGCATTTCGTTCCAACATTCACTGTTACTTGAAAAAATCGATAAAACTAAAAACTCACAATCTTTCGCCCCTCCTCCTCGCCCGTTCCTCGAATCCTCACGACAACAGGAACCCTCATCCCTCCTTCTTCGCCCTCCAATTCCTCAACCGCCTCCACGACGCCCCTAGCAATCATTTCTCCCCGAGTTAATCCTCCAAAAACATTCACAAACACAACCTTTACCCTGCTATCTCTAAGAATAATTCTCAGACTCCGCTTCACAGTATCACTTGTCGCCTTCCCACCAGTATCTAGGAAGTTCGTCGAGAAACCCCCAAGAGAGGAGAGCGCATCGATGGTGTTCATTGCCAGACCGGCACCGTTTACTAAAGTTGCTATGTTACGATCTGGGGAGGTGATGGCGGTGTCGGAGCTGGAAGCGAGGGAGTTTGGGAGAGGGATGTACACAATTCCTGCCTTTTCAACTTCTCTTTCAATCTCTTTCTCTTTTTCCGCAATGGTTTCTTGAAGGAAAGATCCCATACCACCCTTTTCCTTTCTGCTTCTCTTCAAAATCGCTTCGTCGAGGATGAAATTTGCCCCCACGATTTTTATATCACCAAGTCGTTCCACAAAAGTAGTTTCTAAGCGAATGGCTTCGTGTTGTTTGAACATTTCCACGAGCGTTGCTATGAGTTTCGGTAATGAGGCGTGAGAAGTTTTAGAAGCGTTTAGTTGAAGGTGTGTGGCGATTTCCGGAATTTGAGAGATGGGGAATTCGGAGAGATAATCGAAAGGAAGGGATTTTGTTTCTGTTAAGGGAGTTGTTGGAATAATTATAGCTGGTGAACAAGTGCTTCGATCAACCCCTATTGCCAACGTATACGTCGTCCCTTTGCCGGAATACTCTGAAGCATTGAATCCCTTTTCTCTTAACATATTAAGAGCCACATCCTCGTTAACCTGGAAGAAAGTTCTCTTTTGTTCTTTTATTCCCCTTCCCCTTCCCCTTTCCATATTTTCATTCGTTGATGGACGCTTTCTCATCATATGAACCCCTCGTCTCTGAGCACTACCAAGCATAGAGCCGAAAATCCTCTTTCTCCAAGTAGGTGGATGGAGTCGGGGTGTAAGAAGACCCTTCATTACTTCACCGAATTTTGCTGGGTGATCAACAATCTGCACACCTGCATCTTCTAATCCCCGTATTTTCGTTAGGGCATCTGGATCTCCTGGGAGGAGGAATGCGCCAGCATGACCCATGACCTTTCCTTCTACGTATGTGATTCCTGCGATGAGTGCTGCTATTGGCCTATTTTCCCCATTTTGTCAGTTTGACATTTCAAATTCTCAGTCGATTTCAAAAAAATCTCATGCTTGCTCATTCCACACCTACTCAACTAAATATTGTGTGAAACATTTAGACAAGTGGAAGTTGTTATTCGAGAAGCTTGGAAGAATGAAAAACCGAGTTCATGATTCTCCCAGACATTCTCCGTTAATTTTCTCCATTATTTAAGTAGAGGTTTGAAGCGAAGGGGGAGTCCAGAGTGTAATGACCGGATTCTTGATGAAAGAAAAAGAAGTCTGCAAAGATGAACTGACTTAGGGTTCTCAACTCTTTCCCGATATTCCTTTATCCAAGCTGCAGCTTCCAATTCTGAATCTCCGCCTATTTCTCCAATGAGAATGATTCCTTCCGTCTCAGCATCATGTTCTAAGATTTGGAGGGCGTCGAGGAAGGTGGTTCCTGGGAGAGGATCTCCGCCTATTCCGATGCAGAGAGTTTGTCCTAGACCGGCTCGGGTGGTTGAAGCTACAGCTATTGTTTGACATACCTTCTTAGCCATATGAGGATGGAAAGGAAGGAGGAAAAACATACCTTCGTAACTTAAAGTCCCGGATTTCGCAACAATCCCAACTTTCCCAGACAAAAAGGAATTTAGAGGCTGGAAACCGACCCTACATTTCCCAGTGGCAGATATGATTCCTGGTGTATTTGCTCCCACAAGACGTGAACGGGATTGGGTTTTTAGAATTGAATGGATCTACGTTTTCACAAGATTTGGTTTTTAGCTATTTCGTCACTTTGTTTTGAAAGTGGAAATGAAAAGGGGAAAAGGGAGGGAGAACAAGGAAGAGTTAATCGTACCCTCAACATATCATGCATAGGGATATGCTCGGCAACAGCAACAATCAACGGAATTTGAGCTTCGATGGCCTCTTCTATAGCTGCTGGCGCTTGATGAGAAGCAACATATATTCCTGTAGCATCCGGTTTTAAAACCTCCATTGCCTATCAAAGTGTGAGCTGATCCTTTTTTTCTGACCCGAGAGAACAAGAAATGAAATTGGCATGCATACCTGACGAACAGTAGGTAAAACTGGAAGTCCCAAATGTTCGCCGGTCTTGTTAGGAGTCACACCTCCAACAATGTTGGTCCCCCATTTTATGGATTCTTGCGCATTGACAGTTGCCTATTTCTTTTTGTTAAAATCACAATATTGCCAGCTGGCAGGTGTATGAGATGTGCTTACTTGCTTTCCTATTGAGTTACCTGTTAGTCTTCGAAATTATTAATGAGTCTTCGAAACTATTAATGAATCACCAGAGATAATAAATGCAAGTTTATAAGCAAAGTGAGCTTCGCAAACACAAGAGGACTATGTGGAATATTGCCCGAAAAGGTTTAGAGCAATCAAGAAATCCACTCTCTAATTCTTCCAAACCTTTCCAGGTCAGACCAAGTTGAGCAATAAGAATCTGGAATAATGACGGGACATTACGATGAAAAGAAACATCCAACAATGATGGAATAACAAACCAGTGAAGCCCTGAAAAATAACCCTCGTCTCCCTCCCAATCCTCAAATTCCCAATCGTATCCGCATACCCTTCCCTCGTTCTCTTCGTTGTGCTAAACCTTCTACCTCCACTTCTAACCTTCCCCGGAAAACCCCGCATTCGAAACATCTTACCTATGAAATTCAGGTTTTTCGAAAGGCAGTGTCATGAATATTATATAAAAACGAAAAATGAGGAGAAGAAAGGAAATGGAAAGAAAGGCAAAAGATGGGATGATCCAACAAGGGATTCACTCGGGAATAAGAGGGGTACATCCTGACTTCGTGGGGTACCGAAAATAAGCACGTGTCATACGATTTCACCATTCCATCCCTAGTGTGGAGTCCCTTCCGACCTAGGTCGGGTCGGAATTGCCTAACTAGGGCGTGTTATTTTGGTATGGAATCGGTGTATAATTTCCTGTTGAAGTGTTGTGAACCGACATCTATTATTGTGATGTTTTTTGAACTCTTGCTTGCCCAGGTTCTAGAAGTAGAGAGACCGAGGCTCTTGGAGATTTTGAGGGGAACCTAGGAAGGAGCCGTGGAGGTTAAAAGCGGCGGTACTCCGAACAGTTCTCGTGTTCCAGAACAATTTCAAATATTAACTAAAACATTTTCGGACAATGTAGTAATTCTTTAAACGGTAATTATCTATTTTGCTCTCTAAATGATGATTTATACCTTAAATATCCCTTAATTGATGAATAATACCTGGAATACCTCTTGTTTTTGTACCTCTTATTTTTAGAGAGTAAAACTGTTAAAATAGGGGTATTCTAGTTAGTAAAGATATTTTCCTTATTTATTATTTTCTCTATACTAATATACTAAAAATTTAATAAATATAGTAAATTAACCTACTACTATACTATCTACCTACTTCCTAATACGTAAACTTTTATAAGTATCTTCTAGTAATATAATACTCTAATTCTTACGCTTTCGCTTATCTCTTAAATCGACGGCTTTTTAGCTCTCTTAGGTACTTAGATTAACCTTAATTCTAATTCCTTCTTATATAGTAGAATTAATTCTTAGCTTAGTACTATCTATACTAATTTTACCTTAAACGTCTATATTCTCCTACTTCTACTCCTACTCCTACTCTACTACTTTTACTCTATATAATTAATCTAATATTAATAATATAAGACAACGTCTATTAATATCTACTATATGCTCTTAATCTATATAGTAATAATACCTATTAATTATACTCTAACTATTACTTAATTATTACTTTTCCTTCTTATCTTAAGTACTTAAAACTTTAGAGTATACTTCTAGCTTAATAAATCGCTTATTAATTCCTTTTCTACTAGTAATATTATATTAACGTTATATACTCTCTATAGCTTACTTAGTTTTACTATTATTACTTATACTTATAATTAAGAGTTCGTTAAGCTTAAATAGCTTCTTTAGTAGTAGCTTAGATAATAGGAAAAAGTCCTCTAAGCTATTAGAAAAGCTGTTAAATTCCTTCTTATATTCCTCTCTACTATCTCTATCTCTATTCTTATTCTTATTCTTATCTCTAAGAGATTCTAAAACTCGGTTTTAATAATAGAAGATAATTCGTACTTTATTAGTAGTAGTAAGATCGGATTAGTAGAAAAGATTATTATTAATATCTTTAAGAAAGACTTCCTAGTCTCTAAACTCGTTATTACTTAATTAGTTACTATCTTCTCTAAAAACTACCTCTTTTACCTTTTATATACGCTTATAAGCTAATAGTATACTTATATATATTCTTAAATTATAGCTAACTTCTTAGTAATTATAATACTTATAATTTAATAGTTAATACTCTTAGTAGATATATACCTTTTTTAGTTGTCTTATATAGTACTTGATTAGTAGTAGTAAAATACTAGGAGTAGAATAAAGCTTATTAATTATAAGAAAAGGCTCGAAAGTAGAATAGTATATTATATAATAATTTAAGAGTAAATAGCTATAGTAGAAGAATTATATAATATTAATAGTAAGATATTAGTAATAGGTAATTATATATAAGTAAGGTAATTAATAATCCTAGAAAGAGAGGTATAAGTAAGTACGCTCTTTAAGGTTAACTTAGTAGCGATGTTTTTTAAGAGTATTAACTTAGTAGACGTCTCTACTAGTAGAAATAACTTTATACTTTTTAGTATACTCTAGCCTTTTAAAATAGAGCTTTTATAGCTTATTTAAGACCTTAGTATTACTAAATTTAGTAAGCGAATTATAGTATAAATAAAACTTCTTTATTACTTAATCCTATATACTATTAAGTAGTTATATTAGTAGACGATTCTAAATCTTACTTTATACTAAGTTAATACTCTTAATAATGTTTAATATATTATAACTATATTATAAAAGTCTCTTAATAGAGATAACCTTATATATAGAATAAATATTAGTTAGAATAGTAGTAATGTATTTAGAGAGGGTTTTATTACTATACTTCTTCTTAAACTTTGCTATTTATAATAGAGTTTTCTAGTAAGTATCTCTATTCTTTATATAGTAAAGTCTCTACTAAAGTTATCTTAATTCCTTATTATAGTAAAAGGCGATGTTATTTATAATATGTTAATAATATATAAGAGTGTAAGCTTTTAGAAAAGCTATTAGAAGTTGCTTTTATAAGCCTTTTTAGTAGTTACTAATTAGTACTTATTTATTACTATCCTTATATATTACTTAAAAAGTTTAAAAGATATATGCTATATTTATAAAGTACTACTTCTATAACTTCTTATCCTCCTTTAGTAATAACGCCTAGTAAATTAGTAATATCTTATTATTAGTATTAATTATAATAGTAATTACTAGTACTATCTTAAACTTTAATTAAGTATATATAGTATTAACCTTAGTAAAGTAGTAGATATATTTAGTAGTATTATAAAGAGGTTTTAAAGTAATAAATACGTCTTTAAATTCTATAGTTTCCTAGTTAATTTAAAGACATATATAGTAAGTAGAATCTAAATCTTAAAGCGCTTTTATATAATTTAGTATAAGTATAAACGAATTCTTTTCCTTTTTAAGACTCTTCTTATATTACTTTTAGATAGTATAATATACCTAATAATTTAGTATAGTATTACCTTAGCTAAGCGACTTCTTATTATTTACTAAATTCTTTACTTTAAGGTTAGGATCTTAATTAATAGATTTAGTATAAGTATTAAAGATATATTATATACTATTCTTACTATAGTAATTAAGGTATATATTAGTTAGGTAAGAGTAAGGGATATATACTTAAAAGATTATATACTAAGTCTTCTTAGAAAGGATAATATATAAGTAGAATTCGTATATCTCTTTTACCTTATACTTAAGAATAAACTAACCTTTATCTAACTTTATAATCTTATAAGATTTGTCTTAATTAATTAGATAAATAATTATAGCCTCTTTTACCTCTTTAAAAGTAGGCTACTCCTAACTAATTTATATAACGTCTTTTAAAGCGTTAGTATCTGCTAGTATAGAATCACCTATTAATTTATTTATAATAGCTTTATCTTATTATTCTTATTAATCAAGCTCTTTTAATATTATATAATAAGGCTTTATACGCTACTTATACTCTACCTTATCCTTATACTTAAGAGCTAGTATATTAGTAGTAGTAGTAATAGTAGAAGAAGATAGAGAAGGAATAGATTTTAGTACTTGAATATTATAAGGTATCCTAGTATATAGTTTTACTTTACTTAAAAACAGGTGTAGATATATAGTAAAAGTAGTAAATATTTACTAACTAGAATACCCCTGTTTTAACAGTTTTACTCTCTAAAAATAAGAGGTATAAAAACAAGGAGTATTCTAGGTATTATTCATCAATTAAGGGATATTTAAGGTATAAATCATCATTTAAAGGGCAAAATAGATAATTACCGTTCTTTAAATATTTAGAACAATTTCCATTATTAGCCCTCGGAACACTCCACTTCGATTTTCCTACATGGTTGGAACAACGAGAGCTTTCGGCACCGAAGAAACTCTTTGAAACCGTTGGATTTGGAGAAATTATAACATAAATGAAATTTATAGTGTGGAGAAGTTGGAGTAGCTTTTCTTGAAACTGCAAGGTTCTGTAGTATATACTCGGGACTTTGCGGAGACTTCGGACTGGAGAGGCAATCAACTTCTTTTCTTTCGCACCTAGCTAATAAATACAGACGTGTTTCTTTTCCTCCTCAATGACCGTAGCAACTACATCTGGTTGCATAACAGCGTAATAATGCTTTGCCTTGAACAAATAACCTTTCAAGCAGTTCATCTCATCATCCTGACAGCGGGGACTCGGTCCTGTAAACCATCCCATATACTCGAGTACAATCCCATCCTCAATCCCATCCTCAATCCCATCCTCAATCCCATAAAACATGCAAACAAACACAAGCCCAACGCCAATATATAAAAATGCACCCGAAAAAATGCAACTACCTTCGCCCAATCCCATCAACATACCTTAGTCCTCCCAAATAGCAGCCTTAGCCTTCTTAGCCATCTCCTCCTCCTTCCTCTTCCCCTCTCTCTCCTGTTCCCGTCTCTTAACTTCCTTCTCTTTGATCGCCCTCTCATAAGCCCTCTGCTCCTCCGTCTTCTTCGGCGCCTTAACCCCCAAAGCGCCCGCAATCATCCTCTTCGCAACCGCATCCGTTTTCTCCGGTCTCCTCGCCCTATCCCTCTCCTCCCTTGCACTTGAATCTGCAGAATACCCATACGGGCTCGCAAAATTCTGATTCCTAAACGCGGTGGGGGAGGAGGGTGTAGGCGGGGGAGCGGAGGGGTAATCAGCAGATTGCTGCGCCGAGAGGGGTCGTGAGGTTTCGTTTTCGTTGTCGGAGGCAGAGGAATTGGCTTCGTCTTCCCAGGAGTCTGCTAGGGGTGCGGATTGCTTTTTCCTGAAGGAGGCGGAGGCTTTGGAGGGTTGGGGGTTGAGGGTTAGTTTTGTGAGGGAGGACTCGAGGGCTGCGAATGGGTATTAGCTGTGGAATCAGAATTGGCAGACTCGAGGGAATCTTGACCTTTTGCTTCTGCCATGTTTAAGGGATTGTAGATCCGGATTTTGAGCGATTACTTGGTTCTAGAAGCACGAGTCAGTGTTGGGAATCTGGGGAGTCTTTGGGGAAGTATAGGAAGCTTGTTCTGGAGGGATGGTGGGGCTGTTGGTACTTACATATAGATATACCCTCGTTTCTCTTCATACAGCTTTGGTTGAGTGATTTATATACAGTGTGAATATGTAGAGAAAGATGGAGAGACTTGAATGGGGATTTGTGGATTCACTCCTTGGGCTGCAGGTTCTCTTGCACACTTGACTTGGTACCATTGCGGAGTAGTGGGGTTAAGCTTGTCATTGGCCAACCTCGAGTTCTACCGAAAAAGAGGCCCGCCTAGAGACAAAGACCACGGCTTTCAATGACATGGTTGAGACTCTTGTACTCCAGTTGAAGGGCGGAAAGCAAACAATAAACTTCAGCAAACAATAACTTCAGCAAACAATATAGCTGAGGCTCAGATGGATATATAAATGGTGAATTTGGAATCGAGACGTCACCAAGGTCAAATCGCTAAGATGCATGCATATGGTGTTATTTTTTTCATTGTGAAATTGCGTGGTTGCCAGAGGTAGAAGGAAATCCTGCGTGCAGGAAACACTCTAGTCCTCAGCTTCTCTGTGAGAAGAAACAATCATGGTTGTGAATTTGACGCCCACGCGCCAGTGTAATAAAAATCAGGCGAAACCCCGCAAACAGACCTTCCCGTATCCCCAAATGCAATTCATCATCATCTCCGGAATAATACCCCCCGAACCCAAGACCATTATCGAGTGTAGATCTTTTCGCGTCATATTGTTGGAATCGTGGTTGTAGCGTTTCTCAGGCGGATCCTCCAATCTGCTCCTGGTGGACCTCAAGTGTATCGCCGTCTTGCATGTCCAACTGTGGAAGAAGTTAATGTTAGCTACACGGTGTTAAAGGTGAAGGCGAGGGGTAAAGAGTGAACTCGACCTCTGAGTCGGAGAATAAGAAGGCAAGTACTTACAGTATCAGGGCTATCAGTTGGGGCGACACGACTACCATCGAAGAGGAATCGGACGGATGCGGGGGCCTTTCCTTGTCTCTCGCAGAAGGCATCCATCAGTTTCTTCAAGGCGGTGGTACGCTTGATCTTAAAGAAGACCTCGTTATTGTTGTCGGTGACCTTGATGTTGAGATGCTCGCTGGCACCCTCTGGCTTCTCCTGGGGACCTGGGGATCCGTTGTCAGACATGTTGAAGAAGCGGTTGTAGAAGTTGCGAGGTGAGGTTGTTGGTGAAAGAAGGCTGTTGAGCGCGTTAGAATGCTGGCCTTGCATGCATTGTGCCATGCGCTGGATATACTTACAAGGTATCAGGAGATCCGTGTCAATCAACTTGAGACTTGGACGACAGTTGCGTATGTTGTTGGAAGGTTATGTGGGTTGTAGATGGAGTTGTAAGGTTGATGGTGGGGTGGATGAATTTAACGCGGAGCGATTGCGATTTTGGCGTCAAGATATGGCGCTAGTGGACTTGATTAGATTGAGAGACCAGGTGCACCTTTAAGCTTCCAGAATTAGCGACGTCAACAAAGACCATTCCAGCACTTTCCAAGATTCACTTCACGGTCAACCTAAGGTGGCAACAGAGTTAACTGCTTTGTATTTCAGCCTCAAAGAAATACACAGTGGCGATTGTTCCTTCGCAGTGACAAAGAGAGCCTACCTGCCTGTCAGACTATCTAAATTAAATGGTAGTTACCTCAACCTCACCTTTGATATATCTTGGCACATTTTAATTGAGGTTTAGGCCACCCAAACCAATTCTGAACCAGCCTGTCGCCAAAAAGCTGTAAGTCCAAGTTGCATTCACAAGATGTCAGCTGCTAATTATTCTCCAGTGCAATATACAAGGTGAGGAGAAATCAATTAAGCTGCCCTCCCTCAAGATGTACCATTTTTCCTGCTATCTTGGGCAATTCAAAGTAACTCCCCTAGATACTTGAAGCAATTTAATATTACTCTAGGTGTTTAGAACCATCTAGTGTTACTGTTGTTCTAAAGCATTTAGGGTAATGTGAACATTGTAATAGAAAATTAGAACAACCCGATATTTACTGCCTTTTCTCTCCACCACAAGACTGTCAACTGACAGGAATCCAGATTGCTTGGCCAAAAATTCTTACGATGAATCCAAATGCAGAGCCCAAGTTGATGCGTTATACGAATGCTGCAATTCATTTTATCAGCAGAATGGAGACGATGCCCAGTCAGTGTGCTGCCCGCAGGCCAGCCTTTTGAGGCTCAAGATCAAGCAACGTGCCGAATCATCATCATCGCAAAAAAGATAACAACATCTACCTGAAGGAATTCCCCTCAGAGTATTACCAATTTCGTAGAGATAGCTATACATAAAAATTCAAAGGTGCAGGTGCATTGCATTGGGGGTCACTCTCAACATGGAATTGGTGAAGCAAAGATGTGATGTGACTCTCCAAGTTTACTGCCCATCATCAGCCCTCGAGAGGTCAATGGACGGAAACAGGAAGAGCCAAATTACTCTTGGCGATCATGAGCGCGCAAAGAGATCCTGTGGACCTGAATAAGCAATGATGGTTACTCCTGAGGAGGCTTATTCCGAGACTCTATTTAGATGGCCGAAAAACATTGTGCCTTTTGACAGAATTCCAAAGGCCGCAGACTTTTATGGAAAAAACTAGCGCCCTCTTGCGCGCTAACCTTAGCGCCAATCATGGGTCCGTCCCTCGTTTCTCAGGCGCTTAGGCATCCAGGTACTGGCCTGGCTCTAGCTTTATTTTGGTCCGTCGCAACTTTCGATCAACACCTATTGCGGCAATCGCGTCCCTTACGAAATTTGTCCACGGCTTAATTTTACTTGAGAAACCATGGCGCCTATTACTAGAGGTGGTAACAGTTCCATACCCCCCCCAGAAGGGCTGCGGCCTCCCCGAGAAGTAAGCAAACACACCTGCATTTTCACGAGAGTACCTGCTAAGCATCCACCCGTTGTAGAAGTACCGCGAAACAAGCTGGCAATTTGTAGGAGTATGGACCATAAGCTCTTTCCTTACCTTGCACGCGACTTATTGACACTTTGGACTCACAGGCAGATTCGCGACACGAACGAGACCTCTCCGAAGAACCGCCCTCCTCATACGACGAGGATGCAGATATGATGTCGAGAGATGGCTATGAGGCTGCGAGTATGTTTTCATGCGAGCGCTTTCTACACGTTTCGGAGCGCTGATGTGATTTGTGTTAGATGACGGGAGACAGTTCCAACTGGAAGGCCCCGAAGACCACGAAGATATCCTGCACCCTCTTCGCGAAGCCGCAAACCGAGTTGGACGCGAGGTCGAAAAATTCGCAGAAGAATTGGATGGCTATAACCCTCAAAGGGCAGATTCCGCCGAACAAAGACATGGAATGATGGTCGAACTGATTGAATTATACCATGGAATCGCGAGAGAGACCCTGGGCCGACTGCGAGAACAACATGAATCGGAACGACTGAGATCGAAGGGCAAGGCATGGAGGAAAATGTGGGCTCCTGGATTGAAGATTGCCACCGACACCGATGAACTGGATTCAGACTATGAAGATTCGCCGGGCCCTCAATCTTCGGATCAAACCACTTTGGCCGACCTAGAGCGCTGGGAACAAGAGGCGCAAACATGGGATCTATTAGCACGCCTCGTCGAAGTCCGACACCCAGCTCCAGAAGCAGATAAGATGAGTGTTGAACACCAATCAGCCATCCACCGGTATTCAACGGAGCAGGAGCTTTGGGACGATTTCCTCAAGACCGACGAGCTTGCAATTGAACGCAAAACGGTTCTGGAATGGCTCAAAGATACGGCCCAAGAATCGGGAGAGGATATCAATGAGATGGTCAAGGAATTGCACCAAAATGCCGAAAGAGGTGACATCATAGCACATGGATGGATACACACGAAGACTGCCATCAAACAGACGAAGCGTAATCTCGGAGCACACGGATGTCTCGACCCAGAATCGAATGATGTGAAGAGCATACACTTGAACTCCTCAAACACGGAAATTCTAGTCTCACAGCTAGACCCGGATACCATGGCACGACAGGGCAGAAAGCTCCAGGTTGAAGATCAATATTTTGAAAGAGCAATTTGGCTGGGTTGTTATGAGATGCTACGCCGAGGAACAAGCCCCGATGAAATCAGAGAGTGGTGCATGGATCGAACTCAAATTTGGCGAGCTGTCAGTATGGCAAGTCTTCCCAATGAACGTATGAAGAATACAAAAGACGAAAATGGTGATAACGAGCCTGCAAACTCAGCGTCTTGGGGCTTGTGGAGGCGTATGTGCTTTGCTCTGGCTCGCCAAGTAGGAGCAGACGAGTATGAGCGTGCTGTTTATGGTGTTCTCAGTGGTGATGTATCCAGTGTCGAACCTGTCTGTCGATCTTGGGATGACTTTTTGTTCACCCACTACAGCGCCTTGCTGCAGACGCAATTTGATACCTACCTCCAAAATCTTGGTTCCCGGGCTTCGATTCCTATATCCATGTCGAATTTCGGTGTTTTTGATGCCGTTCAGTTTCATGGCGATCCAAAAACTGCCGTTGAAAGATTCATCGAGAGTCTAGCGAGTGACCCACGAACCCAGAAAGAGGCATCGAGGCCGATGAAGATGATCCAAGGTGTCTTGATCGCAGATCAGTTCCCCACTTTCATAATCAAACAAGGGCTCGCGCTATCCAAATTCGCAAATGAGAAAACTACATCAAATACGATACCGTTCGAGGACGTACAGCTTGACAACCTTGACAAATACATTCGGCTGGAAGACCACGATAGTTTGAGAGTCCTCACTCATGTTATCTTGGTTTATTTGGGCCTCGGGGTTGATCTCGGTGGGTTTAAAACCCGGTATAGGGTAGAGAATGTGATTTGCGCTTATATCCAATTTCTCAAGCTTTCAGGCAAGGAGGAGCTGATACCGCTCTATTGCTCCCAACTTACCGGAAATAGAAGATATGCTACACTAAGCAGAAGTCTCATCGACATTACGGACCATGAACAGCGTGTTACACAAATTAAGCTCATGAGAGACCTCGGTCTCGATGTGCAAAACTTTGTTACATCGCAAGCTCGATTCCTTCTCGGCGATCACCAAGAAGGACCAAACGACGGATACCCTGCTGCTGAAAAATTCAAGCTGTTCACGACTTTACCAGGTTCAGAGGAGCCATTTCTTAAAGTGGATTTCTTTGGGGAAGAGGACAGAATTGACAGAGTGGATATGCTTCTCATTAGAAGCCTTGAGTGGTATCTACTTGTCGATGGCCTTTGGAGTGAATTATTCTACATTGGATGCGTGTTGTATTGCCGATTTTACAGTTTGTTCTAACCTTCTGATTCCTCGATCTACAGCTAACCATGTTTAGGATACCATCATCTCTGCGCAGCTCGGACGCTTGCTGTGAGAATGCCAAGTCATGTTATCGCGTTTAACAAGACTCGTGCGATCTTGGGCGAAAGTCTCGATTTCCATGGCTTGGAGGGTGACGCCGAGGAAGATCTGACGGAAGTGTTAGATGGCACTTCCACCCAGAAAACACTTTTGAAGAAATTCCTGGTCTCCGAGGCAAGGAACTACCGAGAGCTTGAGGCTCTGGTTGAAACTTTAGATAATATCGAGACTATCAGTGGTGTTGAGATGATCATGCGAGAGTAGGTTCCATTCGCCTGCCCTGACGTAGCTACTGTTTACTAATTGCTTTTGATTTAGGCAAAACGCACCTGAGCATCCTGCGCAGTCCAAAATGGAAAAGCAAGCGGTAGTAAGAACATTAATGCAAACTCGAACGGCCATGCCGCCACTTTGCAAGGGATGGCTTCTTACAATTTCCAATCGTATGCTTTCCCTCCCTAACATCCACATTCAGCAACTAATTGTCTGAACAGCAAATTTGGAGGCAAAATTCATTCCTTTGAGAGAAACATATCTCCCAGAGACGATCCTAGCCTATATTCGCGTTCTTGAATTTGCAGGCCGCATTCTCACTAGGGACTTTTTGATGGAGTGTATGGACATGGCAGGTATTATCGCAGACGAGGAATCGGATTTGATATCCCTGTTTTCGGACACGGGTCGAATGCAGGACCTTGTGCGGGTGCTCACGTATGCCAGCAAGACTCTGCTTCTTATTAGCTCCTCGAAGAGCAGTGCGGCATCCAGGAGCAAGAAATTGAGAGCCAAGGGTTGGACTCATGAACTATGGAGTGTGAGACGACGTGCTGCACAGGAAGAAAATTGAGGGATGGGTGGATTGTTGTGTATTTGTAGGAAGGGAAGTCTAAGAAGATTGGTCACTGGTCTACATATCTTAGATACTGGGACATGTAGTAGCAAAAGCAGAATTGAGTTCATGTAATGGTTTTGAGCTTTCTTTTGAGAGTACAATCTTCCTCTCCTGTTCTAAAGGGTGTTTCTAAGAAGTTAAAGAGAGTGGAGATGTTTTCTTCTGACTCCCCTAGACTATTTTGGATAACTGGTTTGATTGTTCTGAAATGTCACACACAATCGCATGTTACACTCAGATACCTGATGTAGAGCGGGACGGACAGGGGGTTTGAAAGACTGTGACCTCAGCCACCAAGACCGAGTACCTATTTCGGCCTTGTGTTGGAACTATTACAATCCCTTCTGAGATTTCCTAGGATCTCTATGATCTCTATAAAAATTTTGAAGAAAAACTTCCCTATAAGTTATAGGTTTATTTAGTGTAACCGAAATATAAATAGACAGACCACTAGTGCAAAGTCCCGCTATGAAGTGAATTTCAGCCGATGACTGGCGCTAACCGCAACCTGGTTGCGACAGCCCGGAGAACAACAGCTGCCCACACGAAAGATGCGAATCCCAACTACAATCCCCAAGACACCATTTCCATTGCAGCGGTGGCAGAGCGCACTCCGATTTCTTTAATATCCTCCTCCCAATGCGTTGCCCGCCATCTCCGACTTGCAATTAGTGGTGACCCCTTCCCGCACGCGCTTTGCCTCTCCCCAAGCACGCCAAATCACCAAACGCGACCTATGATCAACCGAATCTCCTCTGATCCATCAACTTCAGCTTCACCTCCGACAAAGGGCAGACTGGAGAGATGGCGCAACCATCTCGTCCCTCCTCTGGTCAGAATACCGATCGCCCAACCACTTCGGCACCACCTGCGAGAAGCGCCCCTCCTGAAATCGACCAGTTCCTCAATGGTGTCAATGCCACACCAGCCATAAATGGCCCAATCAGCATTCTCGACCAGTCCTCACAATCGATTATCGAGGGGATCCTGGGACCGAATAAAGATGGACGAGTAAGAAACCCCGTTCCCAGCAAGTTGAAGGGCAAGACGGACCAGAAGCAAGGCAATTTTGGTGTGATGTCCATGGGCCAGAACAATGGAGCGAAGAAGAACGAGTCTGTTGGCAGAGATGCTGCCGCAGAGCGTGACGCCGCTGCCAGGAGAACGAGTGAGAATACCGCGTCACGGGCTAAGGCAGCTCAGCAGGAGAAATATGTTGCGCCAAAGAAAAGAGGACTCGATGCCACTTTGAACGAAGCCAACCGAGGCGCGAATCGTGGATCCCCTTTCGCCAGAGACGATAAACGACAGGCAAGACCATTAGCCCCAGACGAAACGAAAATGGAACAGGCGCGGCTCCTGACGTTACTACGAAGTATCAACCCAATTACGGTCGTGGATCAGATATGCAAAGCAGTCGCCTATTTTGGCGGGATTCCGGGGGCACCTCCACCAGAAGATGGCATTTTCCCAGAAAGCGCGAATACAAGAGAAACCGGTGCGTTGTTTATTGGGTGGCTTGCCGAAATCTTTCCCGATCTTTCGTCGAAAAGCCCGGAAATTATAAAGGTGCCAGAAGGAGGAAAAAAGAAGAATCGTGCGTCCCAAGGTCATCAAATGACTCCATCAAGTGGTGCTCCGGTAGCTTCAGCAGAGCAACCAAATTCGATGAATGGATATGGGTATGGACCAGCAGTCTCCGCCCCTACGTGGGGACTACCTCAAAATTTGGCGGAAGTCAACCCCCAAGCTCCTAGTGCTCCTGATACGGGCGCTTTAAACAATGGTGCCACCGAGAATATCAAACAACCTGAGCAGCAGCAGCAGCAGCAACAGCCGGCCCCACACACTCCTGCCCAACCCCCATCAGCAGAAGCTTCAAATAATAATGTATCCGCCAGTGCCTCGAAGAGAAAGGGACGGGGAAGGCCAAAAGGCTCTACAAATAAAAAGCGGAAAGATGGGCAGCCTGAAGGTTCTGGTATGGATCAATTTCAGGATGGACAACAGCAAACATCAGATGCCCACCAAGCGCTACAGGCCCAGGATCTGGCTGGCGCGGCAATAGACGCTTTGCAGTCTGATCAGCAAGACCAGAATCAGAATCAGAACCAGAACAGCTATCACCCAGCAATAATCCCCCAAGCAAAACCAGCCCCGGTACCTCAGTATTCAAATCAGGCATGGCAAAACAACACGCAAAAGAATCACGGCGGCCAATCAGCGGTTCCAATGGAAGATGAACTAAGCCCGGAAGAACGTGCTGTCCTACAGGCTTTCAGGGGTGTTGATGGTTCGATGGGCATGCCTACTAATAACACTGCTCCTGTACCTTCTCCAATCTTGCCACCTAAAAAGACACAAGCAGAGGGCGGGGTAAAGAGAAAGCGAGCACCTGCAAAGCCCAAGGCAGTTCAAACAGTCCCTAATAGTACTGCTTCCTCGGGATATCCCTCACAAAATAGCCCGCAGGTCCACAACCAACCACAACAGCAGGCCCAGCAGGTTCAACAGCAGGTTCAGCAACAAATTTCACCCCAGGTACAAGAGCAACCACTGCCACAACCGCACCAACTATATCAACAAGCGCAGCAACACGAACAGCAAGTCCAACAACAATATACACCCCAAGTTCAGCCGACTAAGCAGGTACAACAACACCAGATTACTCACAAAATGCCAAACAGTGCTTCACTGGCAGCCGCTAATGATATGACAAACATGGCCAAGGATGCAATTCAATGGGCTTCAGTTGAAACTCCCATCCCACCGCCCGCAAAAAGACAGCGTCAGCGAAAGCCCAAGGCACCGGCCGCCAAGCCAGTTGAGCCTCCATCCCGAACTCAAACTGCTTCTGTAGTCAGTGCTGCTACTCCAACCATACCACCAAGTACTATTCCCGATTCCCAGGCCGTATCCTCCCAGTCCCAAACTACCTCTTCCCAGCAGAGTGTACCCGTATCTCGGCCTCCGGCGGAAGGCTTGGAGGCTCATTATGAGAGGTTTGCAAGTTTGTCGCAGCAAAATGGTCGCAGCCACACTCCAACCATGCCTCAAACGCAACAAAAACAACAACAACAGCAGCAGCACGTACGCCAGCAATCAAAGCCCTCATCAGTTCCCCCACAGCAGACGGTAGCTGTAGCATCGCAACAAATGCAGCACCAAAAATCCCAACAAGGAAGCCAGCAACCTACTCAACGAAGCGAGCAGAAAACATCCCAAGACAACACATCAAGGCCCTCTTCAGGGTCATATTTTGGTCAGCGAAGTCAAAGTGCTGCTTCCTATAACCAGCAATACCCCTCCCACCAAGCCTCACAATTATACGGCAGCACTCAAACTGCTTCTCCTCAGCTGAATAACAATAACACCTATAGAGGCTCTAGTTCACATAACTTGGGTCAAAGTGGAATGTCACAAAACACCATGGCTCAATCTTCTCCTCAATTTTCGCAAGCCGAAGCATACAGAACTGCGAGCCCTCACATAGCTCAGCCATCGCCTTCTTTCTCCCAAACTGAATCCAACTATCGTACCACAAACCAAAACAACTTGGCACAGGCATCTCCCTCTTTCACACAGGCCGAAAACCCATACAGGACCCCCAGTACGCACTCCATGGGACAACCGACATCTTACTCCTCTTCAAGATCACATGTTCAAGCGCCATCCACTCAGCAAAGTCAGAGTCAAAATCAATACAGCCAATTCTCGGATGCCCCCTACATTGATCTGCCAACTCTCGAGTCTCTTGGTCATAGTGGTAGTGGAAATACAGCGAGTCTTGGGGGATATGGACAAGCAGGTTTAAGTGTTGGACTTGGGGGCACCAACACGAACTCAAGCGCACATTCTCGATCTTCTGTGAGCAGCGCTGGCTTGTACGGTACGAGCAACACTGGTCTCAGCGCTTTTGACCAGAGTGCCCAAGACCTTTTGCGTGTCTCAAGGGGATCGAATAATTCTGCACATACTAATTCGCATGCTCATTCTGGGTATGGAGGGGCCGGTAGTGGGATGAGTAATGCTTTTGATAGCGAGCATGATATGCGAGAACGCTTGTTGAGGGGAATGGGTCGACGATGATGTTAAACCGTTTTCTAGGCACGATACCAATTCTGTATTTGCTTTTTTTTGCTCTTGTTTTTTGTGTGAATTTTTGTCCAGCGAGCAAGCAAGCGAATTGCCTTTTCTTTTCATTTCAAAGACCAAGACTGAAATGCTTTTCTTGGGGGCGAAATATCATGTGTTTGTTTTCGTTCTTACATAAACTTTGCATACCTGGTAATTGAATGCGATCTTCTAACCAAGTTAGGGGGTTCATGAATATGGGCGGGCGCTGGTTCCTGAATTTGTTTTTTGTCTCTTGTTTTGTATGGGGTTTGTTCCATTTTTTCCATTGATGGATGGGATGGGATGGAGTGGAATGGAATTTGGATGGAGGGAACAGGAATACTTTGGTGTAGTTGCGATGGGATTGTGTGGTAGCAATTTTAGGATGGGATGGGGATGAATGGGAGATAACTTTTTTTTAAAGGTCGAGATTTGTGATGGTGGTCTAGTGTTTGTAGTGAAGAACTTCGGGGGGAGACAAATATAATGACTGGGTTGTATGTGTATGATTGTCGATTTTTTGTGAGTGGTGTGTTTTTTAGTGGCATGTGTGAGCGAGGTCGTATAGTGCGGGTGTTGTCCCTAAGGTGTAGACATATTTCCTAAGGTTTACGAGTTTTCTTTCTGGTGACATCTGGAGGAGTTTGAAATTTTGACTTCGTGCGTTCACCTACTTTATTTCGACCAGAGACAGCTGGAAAGAATTAATAAGAAGTGCAATCAAGTTAGAATAGGTGCATAGGATTTCAAGGCACCCCGATGGATACTGGCTACACGCTAACCTGACGCACTCTCGCAATGGACAACAAAAGTGGCAGGAGATACTTCAGGTTCGTACCTGCCTTTCGAGCCCTCATTGTTCCAACTTTCTAGGGTAAAGCCAGGTAAACTATCCTAAGCGCTTGAAACAAAAGTAGGACTATTACTTAACCTAGGTGTTTTAGAGCAATCATGTGTTATTGTTCTAAAGTATCTAAGGTAACGTTGAATTGTACTGGCTATTTCCTGCCCACTTTGAGGTCCACCGCGAGCCACTGTAAGAACGAGAATCATGCCTCCGAGATTCGCTTAGCATCAGGCCACCCCTGAACATTGATCAGCGGCTGACGTGAGAGCGTAACTTCTTCAATTACTACTTTGGGAATATATTGTCGCTCGGCTTAATACTATGATTTTTATACGCACCCTGCTAGAAAGAAAAGATGGGGCGAAGTTGCTCTCGGAAGTAAATGGGAACTTCGGAAGGGTGCTGATACGTCACCAAAGTCTTCCTTCAGCTGAACAGTTGTTGAAGCCTGGAGTTTGGAGGGAAGGGAGTTTGGAGAGATGTATATATATACTCCTCTCTAGGTACGGTTTTTGTTTTTTATTTTTACCCTTTTTCTATACCTTAAAATGTATTCCCTTGCTATTTTTCTTCTTCCGTTGGCATGCCGTCTTGTAAACGCACAAGGCACCTCCGATATAAAGGCACAAAACCCAGCCGACAATGCTACGGCTTTCGCTTTGATAGTACGTTTAAGACCTCCATAAGACGCCCCGTCGTTGCTCTCCCGCACCCTTCTATCTTAATATACAACCTTTCTGTCACAATCATAATTGTTGCCTCGGAAGCTTTCAACAAACCACAATTTCAAATTTCCTAAATCCTCCTAAACAATTGTGCTAGACCATTTTGAACAATTTAGCAAGGCCCACACTGACATTCGACCCATAGTACGGCTATCCTCTCATACTATATGTTCAAACATTCGAACCCACAATCAGAGCAGTGGGAACCAACACCTTCCAGCATGAAAACCACACCGCCACAGCAACTTCCGAGGTCCTCGTCCGGCCAAATGTTGATACACTCTATTCCAGAGTAGCGATCGATCTTTCTTGTTCTGATGTCGTGGTAACTGTGCCTGAAGTCCCGGCCGATCGGTTTTATGTTGTACCATTCTATGATCTGTGAGTTTGAAGAAAATTTGGGATTCTGACTGTTCACACGCTGATTTTTAATAGGCATGGTGATAATTTCGCCAATCTCGGCTTCGTCGGCCAAAGTCAACCTGGTGACTACCTCCTTACCTTCGTGGGCGAGGACAAAGAACCTGGATTCCAGCCAGACAACAGCAAAAAGTCGAAATACAAAGGAACAATCAGATACCCGACAGCCTATGGTAGTATCATGGCCCGAATCGTGGTCAAGAACAACGGAGCGGACCTCGATGAAGTACACAACCTCCAAGCACAATTCAAAACCCGAACCATTCCGCGACAAAAAGTCGCAGCCCCTCTCACAACAGAACTACTTGGAAACGGCGCGCTGTCAGTTGCTGCGCTTCTTCTCCCATATGAACTTAGTGTTTCTCAAGTAACTCAGACTCTCCAACTTCTCGCTACTGTCACCGATTCCAACCCCCCAGAACAAAAAGATGATATCAAAATCGTAACAGGGGCCCTCGAAAACGCGGGAATTGCAGCAGGAGCATACACCCCTCCCGCTGGATTAAACTACACCCTCATCTTTGCCCAAATAATTGCTTCCATCACGGCTTTGCGAGAAACACCTACCAACCACCTCTTTTCTCAAAACGGATGGTCACTCCTCCTCCCCTCCCTCAGTGGAGATTTCCACAACGAATATGTAGCAAGGACATTCATAGCGTGGTTTGGCTATCTCCAACTGAAACAAGATCAAGCTTTATACCCTACATACCAGGATCCCAGCTCAACACTCGGCGCGATGAGCTTGAGAGCAAATGAATCATACATCCTCACATTCAGTAGAAAGCCACCAGTGAAGGGCTTTTGGAGTTTAACGGCTTACAATAGTACGAATTATCTCATTCCTAATGGATTGGATAGGTATTCGCTTGGCGATCGGAGTAACTTGACTTATTGGGATGGTGTGATGGTTTATGGAGATGAGGGGGAGGGCAGGGATGGCGAGTTTGAGATTTTGATTCAGAGGGCTGATAGAGAGCCGACTGGGAGGAATGGGAATTGGACGGGGAATTGGTTGCCTGCGCCTGCTGGGGGTGGGGAGATGACTGTTAATTGTAAGTCTTATTTTTACATTCTTTGAAGGGGTATTGACGTGTTTTAGTGAGGTGGTATGGGCCTACGGCAGAGCTTTCGGATGGGGGGTATGTGTATCCTATTGTAAGGAAACAGGGTCTTGTGGTTTGATGATTGGGCTGTCGGAAAGTTATTTCTCTTTCCAATACCGAAGTTGGTTAATATTCTTACTTTACATCAGATCATCAATAGCTATTTGGAGGAAAAAATGAAAGCCGCTATCCTGAGATATCTAAGTCGTTTATTGGATTCTAAATTGAGCCGGAGTTTTTTTTCTTCGAGAATTTCTGGGTACTTTAAAGACGTGAGGAAGGTTGCGACGATCAGAAAACCACTAGTTTCCGACCATCGTTCAAGAAGATTAATTACTTACGGCATCCCGTATGTACCAAAAGTCGGAAACGACTAAATCGCAAATCGTAAATCGTAAATCGTAAAGTGTTACTTTTTATAAGTATAAAGTATAATATTATTTAATTTAAGTTCTCTCTCCCACCCCTCCTTCTCCCCTCTCTCCCCCTCTCTATATTAAGACTAGATAGTCTTAACTATAGTAACTAATTAAAGGATAAAGAGAGAGAACGAGTATTACGTATATAGTAGTAATATTACCTCCTCGCTATCGATCCCTATTACCTAACTCTTATATCGTATTATTCCTATTATTTTGAACTAAATAAGAGAGAAAGAGAAAGAAGAGAAGAGGGAAGAGGGGAAGAGGGAAGGGGGGAAGAGGGAAGGGGGGAAGAGTAGGGGGAATGTTTGCTCTAAACTCCCCTTACCCACGCTAGGAAAAACATTCCCCCGGAATGTTTGCTCACCCCCTTACCTCACTCTTATCCTTCTCCTACTCTCCCGCCCTCTCCTACACTCTCTTAGTATACGTAATATATAGAAGAATAGAATAAGAGAGCAAGAGAGTAAGAGAGCAAGAGAGCAAGGGGGCAAGAGAATAGGGTAATATAGTTTAAGATTTGCTATGTCTCTTAACTTTTGTAATTTGCGATTTGCGATTTGCGATTTAGTCGATTCCGGCTTTTGGTATATACGGGACGCCCTATTACTCCAATCTCTAGAACAACTGAATCAATCTAGAATACACACGACGATCAGATTTTTGTTAAAAGTATATCCATCGTTTTATTTATCTGAAGTCTTTCTGAGTTAAGAATTTTACTATAAAAATCTCAAATAATTTAATAACTCGAGCGGTCTTATGACCAAGATTGTTTAGAGGAGAAGAACGTTCCTTTGCTCATAGATGAACAGAAAAATGTTTTCCGTGATCAGCACTACCTCTCTAGTATGTGGGGAAGCACGCTCCCTCATTTTTTTACCCTAAGCCAACTAATGCTGCTGACCATCAAAAGTAGCCACCTCGTGATGCTTGTGGTTCTCCAATAGAGGTAGCACAATGTCGCTTGCTATTGGTTTCTAAGTATTTTGTTGTCTTAAAACTTCACTTTGCCTCTGTAGGCAGTAAGTCTCATGAGCTGCGTTTATATAAGCGAGTATATTCTAAAAGATATAACTTCTACTTGAAACATGAAGCCCCCATTGTTCAAACCTGAAACAAAAACGAAAACATAAAAAAGTCTAAAAATCCACCTTTCTCTGAACCATGCTAATGAAAACTGCATAAAACCCACAATCTAAGCATCTTTAAAGACGACAGCAACAGTAAGTTCATTTCCGGAATTTTCCGCCTGCTTAGGAATAACAATAACCTTGTCGGGAACCTTGTTACCAATAGCCTCGTGATGATTTGCAAAAGAGAAGAACTTGCTGTTGAAGCTTGGACTTCCCATATAGCGATCGAATTCTGGAGTTCCACGGGGGAAAATAAGGGCCTGGTTGAAGGGTCGGTTCTTGTCGTTATAGTTCTGTCTGGTGATATCCCGAAACTCTTTGTTCGGGATATTGGTAAGAAATGCTGCTTTGAAATTCGTGGCCCCTCCAGGAGCATCTTTGGATGCAACTATGAAACTTTGCAAACCCATTTCGTTGAGTGGGACCTTCGTGCCAGGTGTAGTGTCGGCGGAACGCCTCGCTAAGTTGCAGACCCACACGCCATCCACTCGCATAAAACCAACATCACCTCATCTTCTTAAAATCAAGAACCAACATTCTTGCAACCCTTTGTGAAGAACCAACAGCGTGTCGCATCGGCTCCCCTCACCTTTTTTTGCTGCGACATTTGAACACCCTATCTCTTCGCGTTCGTTACGTTGCTCATGCTAAGCAAAGTCAACTACCCATCTATACTTCTTTAAACTTTTGCATTCCCTGGGCAAGCATCAGAGATTCACTCGATAACGACCAAGATGCACGACATTCAAGCTCTCCCGGATATTTTCACCCTCATTATCAATCACGTCGTCCTCGCCGTTGGTATTAGCAAGGCGGTTCTATTAAGAACGATTTCTCAATCTTTTAATGCTGCCATCCTCGAGGCTATTTTGATCAGTAAAATAGTTGATATTGATGACCCCGCTACGCCAGACCTGGTATACTTCATGGGCACTACTCTCCGGGGCAAAATCTTGCTTGCCAAGTCACGTTCTGCGGAAGCGAACAGCAAAACTCGTCTTTCTGTTCTCAAAACTGTTAATTCCACGCTTGATACCCTCATTGGTGAGACAGATGAGGTGCAAGTCAGCTACCGACACCAGTCTATTGCAGAAGCTGTCGGTCTTATGTATTCTGTACCCTATTGGGGCGACGAGCCCGTCAACGCCAAATTGGAAGCACAAAATCTCTTAAGTGGCAGTATCGTCGTTGGCAACCTATCACTCGTCAAATACCTCCTGGAATCTCCGTCTACCTTGGCTGAAATCAACGGCATTACACCATACTTTGGGCGGCCATTAATTATCGCAGCTGCATGGGGACGGCTCGATGTTGTTCGATATCTCCTAAATTGCGGCGCCCGTCCGGACCTGTACTTTCTACCCGGTGAACCCAGCAAACGAGAAAGTGCAGACTGGACACCTCAGAGAGTAGAATCGTCTTGGAGACTCTGGGGATTATCATCATATTGTGATCCTCCGGCCAGCGCTTTGCGAGCGGCAATGCTCGGTGGCTATAAAGATATTGTTGAATTATTGTTATTACAAAAGCATAAACTATCCTCTACTAGTTTCGAATATCTACGCGCAGTTCAAGCGGGTGTAATAGCCGGACGCCTTGATCTCATCAAAACCATGTTTCAGATTATTGGGAAATCTCTATCAGACTTTCCTGGGCTGGGAAATGAAATGCTATGGGAAGCGATTCGCTGCGATAGAAAGGATCTATTGCAACATCTCCTCGACAATGGGGTAGACATCCACGCGTTCCCATACCCAGACATTCGCCGTTCGAATCGTGGTACGCTTTCTATAGCCGCACGTTATGGGAACACCAGCATGATACGTTTTCTCATAGAGCGAGGAGCGGATGTCAACTTTGATGGGCCCAGCAGAGACGGCAGTCTACCAATTGAGGTTGCTGCTGAATGTGGACAGGAAGAAGTAGTTGAGCTATTCCTGGAACTAGGTGCCGACTCTACCAAAGCTCTACAGAGCGCTGCAAAACACAGTCAAAATCGTGTTGTTGATTTGCTCCTCAAAATATTCCCCGACTTAACCTCCAGAGAAGAAGGTGATGTTGGTAGAAGTGCACTTTTGAATGCGATATGCTCCAGGAACCTAACCACCATTACCCTTCTCGTTGAAGCGGGTGTTTCCCTCAACGAAGGCTACGAGTACGCCAGTGGACTCCCAATTAATTGCGCGAAACAGGGGGCAGGACAGTGGGTTATCAATCATTTGGTCGCACTCGGTGCACAAGAGACAGAGACTATCGCTTATGATGAAAAACCTGTTACCATACGAGGCGTGGTGATCTCTGAATGTACGTGGGAATGGGCTAGTCACTATTAGTACCGAGTAGACGCAAACACCAAGATGTAAAGACCTGCATCGATAGAGACCCAACGGAAAGCTTAGGGCTACGGACCCGCTTAATTTGAATAATGTTGATCCTTCACCTAGGGTGATTTTTACCCCTGGACTTGTAGCATCGCACCCCATCTTGAAACGAACAGCCTAAATAAAGAATTGGCCCCCAGGAGCCTTAAATAGCGTGAGGGTAGGGCACTCGAATTTCGCACGAATGGTGAAGAAAGAAAGGTGCCAGAGATTAAATAACCAACTCTCTTACGTACCTAGTTTTATTTTGGCAGACAGGGTTTTGTTGTTGGTATGATGTTGGTATGTATGCTTTGGGAAAGGCTGTGTTGGCCGGGTATCTAGGATCGCGACCGCACCCGCAGGGCACTGAATTTGGTTGAGCCATAGCCATGGACAATTGATTGAGATATGTGATGTCTAGCTACTCTATGCAAAACACACCACTACGGCTCGCTTGTGAAAAAAACCCCGTGTTGGAAATTGTACTCCAGGCTATTCGTAAGTGAATCGCTATCAAGTTAGATAATATCTCATTTACCTCGAGAGAAAGAAAGTAGGCTAACAAAAACACGAAAGCTATACTTCAAACCATCCCTGTTTGTTAGGAGAAAAGAATCCCCTCCCCTTTCCACTTACCGTTCTAAGACTCGAAGCTCAATCCCCCAAAATAAAAGTTTCCTCACAATAAAACCCTTGCTCCAACTCCTCGATTCCTCTTCCAAACATCCACCCTTGTAAAAGAGCATCGCCCACAAACTCGTACCCTCTTTCCATCTCTCCGCCATCTCTCCGCAAGACAACAGGCAATGAACACCCAAAAAGAATACAAATTGCATCTCCCTCCCGTACCCCCTTTTCAGTGAGTCCAAATTCACCCTCCTCAGTCACAAAAAGGCTCCTTTGAAAGAACTTCTGAGCAAATACTTGACCAACACGATCAATTTCCTTCGGTAAAGGAGGAGGCACAACCCAATAATCCATCAACTCCCGATACTTGACGAGATACTCAATAAGGGGTATGATTTCTTCCTCATCATCCGCCCCCAACACCAATTTTACGAACCTTTTATGAACCTCGTTAGAGCTCTCAACTTCAAGGTCCACGAATTGAAACCAAACATGTAACGTCTGAAGCGCATTCTGAGAATCGTCGATACTCCTCATTCCACATGGTGGACTGGCATTCTCTACAGTACGCACAAAAATGCCCTTTGCACTCAAGATGCCCGTACTCGTGCCGATATCGGCGATAGGGCTTCGCGTCTGAGAAGCTGAGTAGACCCCCGCGCTCGTAGCATGTCGAAAGGGAATCGGACACTTCGCACCAGTAGACGCCCAATTCGGGCACCAAGAAGGGAGAGTATTAGGAAACTCATCTCCTTTCGTCTTGGCGCATAGGAAATCTAAAGTATGCGAATCTTTCAAGATATATGATGCTGTATCGATATATAACTTTCGCACAGAATATGAATAATCGATTTGGAAATCTGGGTCTGAGCGAGCGGTGGTTAGGCCCACGAGAGCGTATATTTTGTCTCGGGGGTCTGTTGAGTGTTTCAAACGGTGCATCAGCAAGGCTTCGAAAAGACTTGGGACTGTTGCAGGGCTTTGGGGGTTGGAGGGATAGGAGCGGCTGACAATCAGAGAAGATGGACCACGAAAGTTTATCGCTGTTGAGAGATTTCGCAAGGAAGGGTAGAAGGAGGAAAGGTGGTGTAGAATCCCGCCAAATTCGGTGCTTAGCTTTTCTTGTATTCGGATTATGTTTTCCCATGTTATGCTGGAATCCCCGCAGTGGACTAATACTTTTGGGGCAAAGTGCACTTCCTGGATTACCCAGATTCGCCACCCTGCCATAAATTAGCGTACTTTTTTCTCGTTGGACTCGGGAGCCGAGAGCAGTGTGTAGGGGCAAACTTGCCCGACCACTAAGCATAGGAGCTCAAAAGGGGGAATAAAGGAAAAGGTCGCATACAATATTCGCGACTCAGGATTTTGGACAGACCCTGTAGAGCATTGAGATTGCCTGTGGAGTTAAGAATTTCTTCGATAGAGGGCTTGTCGTCCAGTTTTGCGTCCATCTCCTTTAACAAGGAGAAGGCCAAAGCACTGTGTTGTGAATGATCCCCAAGCCAAACAACAACTGTACTTGCTTGTGCATAAATCGTCCTCATTTTCGTGACTTGATCGCTTCGCTCATTGTCATCCTTCTGGTTGATGCAAATGGCGTCTATCCAGAGAGTCCTTGTTTCGGTTCCTTGAAGCTTTTCCAGAGCTGTACCCAGATTCTGGGTGACTTGAAAAGGAGCATTGTCAAGATGTATCAAGGAACGCTTGCGTGAGTTTCCCCATGTGTAAGACAAAGCTTCATATATGGGAGCGTCGTCGAGTAAGGTAATGAATAGACTAGCAGTTACCATAGTGCCATTTTTGGGTTCAAGTTTGATAAGTCGAATTTGATTTGCCGAGGAATCAAGCGATTCGTACTTATAGCTGTTTACATCGACTGAATCTGAAGAGATCGGGTATCTCCGCGAAGACGAATCTGTCTTTGATTGTGAAATTGGGTCATTCTCATCGGCGGAACCCTGGAGAGCTCTCTGTGGTCCGGGAATCACGTCACAAGATCGCATACGATGAAGTCCCGAGGGCCTTCTGAACAAAAGTTCGGACTGATCGTTATCATCTGGATTTATTATTTGGCCATGCCTGGCATATCGATCTCGACTGCGTTCTCTAGGCAAACTGCGATCCCTCTCTCTGGGAAGAATGCGATATCGATCTCGGCCACTTTCTCGAACCTTACTACGAACCCTGTCTCTGGGTCGACTCCGAGAACGCTGCCTTGATTGAATATATCCTGGTGTAACTGGGATTTGATGAGGAGCGGATGATAAGAGATCATCATCATCTGTCTCGCTGCCAAGGCTTCGAGCGAAGGAAATCCTTTTCCGAGGCCGCCTGTATGATGGAACTACAGGTTCCTGTTGAGGAGAACTATAGGCTCCCGGTTTGAAAGGAATCTCGCCATAGCCGTCGAAATCACCATCAAAACCGGGGCTTCGAAGTGGTGAAGGTGGCGGAGAGTTACCCCTATGCAAGGTAGATGAAGATTCCCCGGTTGTTGCAGGTAACGAAACGTAGGCATCTAATCCACCCAGTCCAGCAGTGGTAATATTTTTACTGAGCCGAAGGTCTCGATTGCAAGGAGGAGAATGCTGCTTGTGCTAGAAAGCTATCAGTCATGACACCGGGTAAAAGGAAATTTTGCTTACATATTCGAGCCCTTCTAGTTTCTTGTATCTCTTGCAACAAACTTCACATTTATGCGGTTTCTCCTCTTCCATACTGAGCGTACTAGGATATGGAGTAGAGGTTTTGGTGTCAACGGTCGAAAACGGACTGTCACTAATATTGGCTCTTATTCTGCGAGTGAGCCATCCCTTTGGCTTACGTAGAAAATTACGGCCATCACTAGCTAGATAGCGCGATCTTTCTGGTTCTCTGGCTGGTACGAATGGTTCCACGCTAGACAATTGCGGGGGAGGAAGATCCGCGTCAAAAGACAGCAATCTGTTCGAATTCATGGGCTTTCGTGGCGGAGACCGGCTTCCTGAATGGGCTGCAGAAAGAGTATAGTCTTGATCGACACTTGCAATGTGCTGGTCGTTTTCGATCTCGAGTTCGGCCTCTAACGATAGGGCTAATGTATGAACCGTCTCCATTTCTTCTAGATGGTAGTATGCAGATTTGAAGTGGTGATGGTGTCGAAGAAGCTCAAGTAAAAATATACTATTTTCAGCTGGTTACGCCACAAAGCCTCATCCAATACACAGCCCAATGCAACCTTGGAAGGGTCTTGGCTTTGAAACTCGTGACATTCGGTGATCTTATTTTGTATGATTGTATGGAGTTCATATGCTATACAATGATTCTTGACTACAAATGAACTTGATGTATGATGGAGTACTGATGAGTGCACCAAGCACCGTGTATGGGGTAAGAGTGCTTTGAAAGAGTAGAGTAATTAAGACAATCATTCTTGTTACTCTTCTGAATTGGTAACTCATATAATTCATTTTCTGGTAATTAAACCAAATAAATTCCATCATATATGATGAAAGATATTTGAGGTGAGGGTCTTTTGGCTCCACCAACCACCAGCGCCGAGCGGCGAGCGGCGAGCCCAGGTGAGAAGAGTGCATATCATCGCATTCCGGCCTCTTGGAAGGCCAATCGAAGGATTTTGGGGAAACAAATGGAGAAGTCTTATTCTCTGCTACTGCTACCACCTCAGCCATGCCCGTATAACGCCGAAATCTTCATCTTCGTCTTCATCTTGAGGTGTTGTCAATGTCAGCAGGGAAGAGGGATTCTAAAAAGATCTAGCTTGGGTGCTGCTTTTGTCTCCTCCCGCCCGTGAGGGTGAAGTGAAATATTGCCCGCATTTGCCTCTCGTGCCTCTCGTGCCTCTCGTCCCTCTCGTCAAGCAAGACCCCTAAACCATTGATTGTACAACACAGAGATCCAACCAACCCAACCCATGGTTGACCGGCGACACGAAAATGTCCCCATACGTATTGGAATAGACCATGAGCCCTACCGACACAGAACCTCGAGCGCCGGTACGATTCCTGGCGCCGTCTGAGTTTGCAGTGGAGCGGGTTTACCCCATCCGAAGTCTAATTGCCACGGAGGCGGTTGACGCGCCTACTGGTAGCGGTGCGAGCGATGGCTTCACGAAAGAAAAGGCTTTATCTTCAACGGCGACGGCGACTGCGGCTGCGGCTGCGACTGCGACTACGAGCGGTGGAAATGATGGCGGGGAGAGAGGAGAGGATGGAGAGGATGGAGAGGATGGAGTCGGCGCGAGAGTTGAGGATTCCCTCATTGAGCCAGATGGAAGTCGAGGTCTAGACCAGAAGGCTCCGGCTCAGGCTCAGGCTCAGGCTCAGGCTCTTGTGGCTGGTGAAAATGACGTCGCCGACACACCATCGACACCATCGACACCATCGACACCTTCAACTCCTTCATCTCCTTCAGCAACCACCTCGAATACACCTGCACACGCTCCTCCGTCCGCACCATCGCAATACCTCCCTCCGCCCTATCCTGCCACTCCCTCCGATGACACTATTCGCAGACTCACGGAGCCGCCAGTGGAAGCGGACAAGGAAGGCGAGGATGGCCTTCGATCCGCAAGATATACATCCGAGAGGACTCGACTGGTGCCCTCGAGATCTGGAACGGGAGCCCCTGGAACACTCTCCGGGAAAGGTCACGATGGAGAGCAACCTCTCTTCCAGCGATGTGAGGATGAGCCCATCCATATACCGGGAGCCGTCCAGAAGTTTGGGGCCTTGGTCGGAGTCAGACATACGAGTACCCTGGATGATATCTTCGAGGTTCGCATCTGCAGCGAGAACACCCGTGATATTCTGGGATATAGCCCCGAATCCCTCTTCAACCTGACCTCCTTTTTCGAGATATTGGAAGAAGCGTCTGGGGAAGAACTTAAAACCCGCGTGGCCAACGCATTGCTGTACCCCTCTGTGCGAATTGAAGATACTCATCTCGACGTTTTCCCGGTGACCGTTCGATCACCCGATGCCTCTCGAACTCGACTCTGGTGCGCTGTTCATCTACCGCAAGACCCAGGTGATCTAGTTATTCTGGAGTTTGAGGTTTATTCTGATACTTTGTCCCTCAAAACCCCAGATACAGAAAAATTGTTTTCACAAGCACCGATATGCGAGGATGACATGGAGATCACGCCGGAAGAACGCGAAAAGAGCACAACAAGCAAGAGTAAATCTTTGAGAATTCTTCAGATCGCAAGGCGAAGGGGACGATCCAAAGTTTCTTCAATGGATATCTTCAACGCTATGACACAAGCACAAGAACAGCTTGTCTCCTCACAATCATTACAAGGAATCTTTGATGTTGTTATAGGTCTCATTTCCGAGTTGACTGGTTTCCATCGAGTCATGTTCTATCGATTCGACGAGGCGAAGAATGGGTGTGTCGAGGCTGAACTTGTCAACGAGCAAGCGAGCAGAGATATTTTCAGAGGTACAATGCCGCTTCCTAATCAACATCGGGAGATACATATCTAACTTTATACAAAGGTCTACATTACCCAGCTTCAGATATCCCAGGTATGGCCCCGACGGCCCTTATTTTCTTATTCAAAAACTCATCAAATCACAGAACAAGCAAGAGAACTGTACAAGGTCAATAGAATACGTATTCTCTATGACCGAGACGGAGAAACAGCTAGGCTAGTATGTTCAGAACATTTATCTCTTTTGCAGCGTTGTCTACTTAGATCACTAATAACTCTTCCTAGGTGTGTCGAGACGAATCTGATTTTGCCAGACCACTTGACCTTACTCATTCATATTTGCGCGCAATGTCGCCAATCCATCTCAAATACCTTGGAAACATGGGTGTTCGCTCCTCTATGTCCATTTCCATTGTGATAAACTCGGATCTTTGGGGATTAATCGCTTGCCATCAGTATGGCGATACAGGAAATCGGGTTTCGCTACCAATTCGTGAACTATGTCGAAACATTGGAGAGTGTGCCGCGTCAAATATCGAGCGTTTAGTCATGTTGCAACGTATCGAAGCGCGACGCCCCCCTCAGACCGCCCCTCCTACACAATCTCCAGAAGGGTTTATTGCTGCTTCGTCTACGGACCTCCTCCGAGTATTCGACGCGGATTTTGGCATGCTTAGTATTCAGGACGAAGCTCGTGCTATTGGTCGGCTTGACCCATACAGAGAAGCACTTGTTATCCTCGCCCATCTACAGGGTCTTCGGCTCAGGACTATTGTGTGCTCCCAGAACGTCAATGGAGATTTCCCTGACATCAAATACACGCCAGGCATCAAAGTCATTTCAGGTTTGCTTCTTATACCTCTTAGCATGGGAGGGAATGATTTCATGGTCTTCTTTAGAAAGGGCCAACTTAAAGAGGTGCGATGGGCAGGAAATCCTTACGAAAAAATTATTCAAGCCGGTACCCAACACTACCTGCAGCCTCGTAAGAAAATTCCAAGCTGTACAAATACAAAGCTCTTTCTTACCGCCCCCCCCCCCAAACAGTAGTCTAACTTCTAAAATAATACCTGTTCGCTAACACAGCAATCATCTAGGATCAAGTTTCAAACAATGGACTGAGAGCGTTATCGGTAAAAGTAAGCAATGGAGTGATGATCAAATGGATACCGCAACCGTTCTCAGTCTTCTATATGGTAGATTTATCGAGATTTGGCGCCAAAAAGAGTCTGCGAGCCAAAACAGTCGCTTGACTCGTCTTCTCATTCGCAATTCTTCCCATGAAGTTCGGACCCCACTCAATGCGATTGTCAATTATCTAGAGATGGCACTTGAAACTAACATAGATGACACAACACGCGAGCTACTGGATAAGGCCCACAAGGCTTCACGGTCACTGATTTATGTGATTGATGATCTATTAAACCTCACCAAGGCAGAAGACGGTCCCGTCAACAAAGTCGGAAACGCCTTTGATCTCGGTGCGACTGTCAACGATGTCATAACCGCTTTTCGCAAAGAAGCGATTCGAAAAGGTCTCGATCTCACCGTCTCAACCCATCAGGGCATTCCGGAGATGGTCAAAGGCGACCCTTCGCGTTTACGACAAGTGTTGTCTAATATCACTAGTAATGCTTTTCAACATTCTGTTGACGGCGGGATAAAAGTTGAAATTTGTCCTATCCGTACTGGCGAATCCAGCTCTGTTGTGGGTATCACGGTGCAAGATGTTGGCCTGGGGATGAGTGAGGCTCAGCTAGATGACCTCTTCCAAGAATTCGAACAGGTGGTCGATGAAGACAACCGACCCCTGTCACACGATGATACTCCTCAGGGGGGTTCAGAGGGGGGTATCGTATCTTCTCTGGGCGTCGGGCTTGCGGTTGTGGCTCGCTACGTTCGAAATATGAATGGCCAAATTCGAGTTAGCTCAGAGCTCGGAAAGGGCACCATCTTCGGAATCGAACTGCCGTTCGAACATGCGCAACCGGCGGACTTACGAACGCAGGCTGCGTCAGCAAAAAAATACATCCTATCCAGAACAGCCTCGTCCGATAGCAACACCTCCTTCCCAGCTTCGCCCATACCAGAGGAAGCTGTCGTGGAACAATTTGAACGTTCGCTGAGGCTCGATACGACAGACGAATCACTCAAACCTCGACACATTAGAAGTCTCAGCTATGATGCAGAAATCCATACCAAAGCTGACAAGCCTAGTATTGTATCCCAAAAAAGTCAAGTATCCAGCGTCGACGGAGATGCTTCAAATTGTTTATCGGTTCTTATCGCTGAAGACAACCCCATCAACTCCAAGCTTCTTAGCAAGCGATTGCTCAAGCTTGGTCACGAGGTTGAACTTGCTTGTGATGGGCAGGAATGCTTTGATTATTTTGCGTCTCGGATACGCAAGGTAGACGTTATTCTGATGGATATACAGGTAAGATCCTTGGCTTTCTATCTAATTGGTCATGGACTAACATCATGGAATTGTAGATGCCATTGGTTGACGGGGCGCAAAGCGTTAAGATGATTCGTCATTTGGAAGGAGAATTAAAAAACCTTCCAGCCTCGAGACCAAGAGTTCCTGTTATTGCTGTTTCTGCATCGTTAACGGAAGATAATCGATTTGATTATTTGCAAAGCGGGTATGTTATCACAATCTCTCTACGACTGTTTATCGAAAGAAGAAAAACTGACATGCAATTTAAGTTTCGATGCTTGGGTTCTAAAACCTATTGATTTTGGCAGGTTAGATCTTTTACTGAAAGGGATCAAAGATGAGGATCTGAGGCGCGAGGCGCTGTATGTTCCAGGATACTGGGAGAGGGGTGGCTGGTTTATGCCTTGAACTCCCTTGGGAAAAGTGGGCGTAGGTTAGTTCAATGTTTATGTGACTGGTTTTATTTCTGAATACAGGAGTTTATTGTTGCTGATAACGCGGGACTACACATACCCCTGGGCTGAGTTGGTTGGAGTTTCTTTTTTGATGTGTAGTAATATATGTTTTCTCTGGTTCTTCATAATCAAGGGGTTGAGTACAGGTAGTATTTTGGTGTGCTAATTTTCTGGGATTCCATGCATAAAGAAAGACAAGCAATGTTTTTGGGGAGAGTTTGGTTCTCTGACGGGTTTGTTACTTGCCGTCATCCTGTCCCTCTTTGCCTATTGATTTGATCCTAGGCTGAGATTTAAGGTAATTGATTCTTTTCTCCAGAAACCGCTACTTTAGTTTGGGAAAGTATACTGAGTATGTGTGTCGGGTTACTCTTGCCCGAACTACATCATATGAGCTAACACGGCAGCACGATATGCAGCGAAGCATCACGTTATGTAAGAGCACCGCATAATTTAAGTTTTCACCTTGTGACTTTTACCCAGATGGACGATCCTCAATGGGGAAGTTAGCTGGGCTGGTAAGTGCGTTTCTGACCAACGAATTGCACAGTAACGTTGTACAAAACTTGACTTAGAGATCACCCCGACATGAAGCCGTTGAGGGGTATAATGGCGGGGTATTTGACAAGGGTCGGCATTTTTGACAAAAGGTGGGGAAGCTTAATCTTGTTTTTTGTTTTCTATTGGAGGAACACTACTGCATGGTAATATAATATATCGAGCTCTCCTAAAGAACTCCTTCTCACACGTCGAGCTTTCCACCCTCCTTCGACCCTGCCATTTTTGGAACAACACCACCAAACTTAACACTATCACTATCACTATGAAGGGACTCCTTATTAATATCCTGGCAATTGCCGCTTTTGCAATTGGCACCCAAGCACAATGTCCGGATTACGCACAGTATTCTCAACAAGTCCATCAACCCCTTAGCAGTGGACGATACGCCGTTAGTTTTCATCCTATTCTCTCACCAGTTCAACTTACTAATGATAATTCAGCTCTCTTACCAACGTCCGTCCCCATCATGTCGGACCTTCAATTCTTCAATCGTCGAAGACACCATCACACGAATGAGGAGCGTAATCAAAGACCCAGATCTCTTCCGTCTCTTTGAGAATTCCTTCCCCAACACCCTCGACACGGCAGTCAAATGGCGAGGAGTGGCAGCCGACAACAACGCAGAGGAGCTGACCTTTATGATTACGGGCGATATCAATGCCATGTGGCTACGTGATTCGGCGAATCAAATGCAATCTTATCTCTCCTTGGTCAAAGCATCGAACTCAACGGATTCCCTGGCAAGTTTATATCGAGGAGTGATCAACCTACAAGCTCGCTACATCCTGCAAGCTCCATTTTGTAACTCCTTCCAACCGCCTGTCGAATCCGGAATCGGACCCTCGCAGAATCAACAGAATCCAGATGTCTTTACACCACCGGTAGATACAAAGATCGCATTCGAATGCAAGTACGAACTCGACTCTCTCGCTGCATTCCTAGAAATCTCAACGAATTACTATGAAGCAACGGGAGATATCGACTTCTTCAGAAAATTCAAATGGGTGGATACTATCAAAACGATTCTGAACACGACCGAGAGTTTGTTAATTGGGTCGTATGCTAGTGATGGAAGTGTGAATACCATTCCTTACACCTGGAAACGAACTACGGATTCGGCGACTGAGACGCTTGATAATAGTGGACGTGGGAATCCGGTTTTGGAGGGGACGGGACTTGTGAGATCTGCCTTTAGGCCTTCTGATGATTCGTGAGTTTTGGTTTCTCCCACCCTATCTACTCCCCTTCGCTTCTTTGGGTTTGGGGATGGGGAGCTAATGAGAAATGAAATAGAACGATCTATCAACTCTTCATCCCCGCAAACATGATGTTCAGTCGTTACCTCGATACCACATCCGAAATCATGGCCAAGATCGGAGACCAGAGAAACTTGGCGAACCACATGCATAATTTCTCACAGAGAATTCGAGAGGGCATCACGAAGTATGGAATTGTGAATCATCCTAAGTTCGGGCAAATCTACGCTTTTGAGGTGGACGGATATGGAAGTCGTATGATTTCCCATTGTGAAAAAGAAAAAGAGAGAGAAAGCTAACTTCAAGAAACACAGAAAACATCATGGACGACGCCAACATCCCCTCCCTTCTCTCAGCCCCCTTCTTCGGCTACACCAACACAACCGATCCCGTTTACCAAAATACCCGGAAGATGATTCTCTCGCCAAATAACCCCTACTACATGAAAGGTCCCGTTATCAGCGCGTAAGTCCCCCTCTTCCCCTCTCCTTCCCTCACTTCTTCCCTCTTCCACCCCCTCCCGCACTCGATTTTTTTTCACTAACTCTCCCCCAGCGTAGGCGGCCCACACGCAGGGCTCGGCCTAGCCTGGCCAATGTCCTCCATAATCCAAACCCTCACCACATCCGACACAGCAGAAATCACGGGTTACCTCAAACAAATCCTAGGATCGACCGATGGACTAGGATTGATCCATGAGTCGGTTAATAGCTTTGATGCGCATAAGTGGACGAGACAGTGGTTTAGCTGGGCAAATGGACTTTTTGGGCAGTGTTTGCTTGATCTCGAGGCGAGAGGTTTCGGGGGTGTTTTGGGTGGAAGTTTCCAGTAGGAGAAGGGGGTAATGGAAGGGGGAAAGGGATCGATAAGGGGGCTTTTGAGGAGTGAGAGTGGGTGTGGATGTGCGGTGGGAAGTAATGAGAATACATTTATGAATACCACGCGATTTGAAGAAGAGAAAAACTTGTGAGTGATCAGGTGTCGGTTCTGGTTCCAAGGAAACAAGGTATTTAAACTCAAACCTGAACATTCAACGCGAACCCAACAATCTAAAAGTCATGAGAAAAGACCCGTCCATGAACACAGAATACTCGAAGTCTCTCCTCATTCCGGAGAAAGTCGAAGAAAGTGATACGACAGTATTTGTTCAAGTAATGAGCGAGCGACAAACCACCATTCGTTAAGAGTTAAGGGAATTGTAAGAGTTACGATGCTTACTTTATTCACATGGAGCAGTCTGTTCCCTGACGAATCTTTACGAAGATGTGGCAATGGATAGTTGATCTCCAAGACAGATTGCGCCACAAAAAAGCTGAATGCTCAAATCTCTAAGAGTGATCTCGTATCATTCAGTACACTACTTCCCGTGGTCGGGCATAGTGTAAAGATTGTCATTTGAACATGTTTTAAGTTTCAGAGATACAAGTCTCGACAGGTAAAGCGTAAAATTAGTCAATATGCTATTATTAACACACCTGTATTATCATGCAAAACACTTCCGCGAGATATTGGTTCAATCGTAGAACAATAAAGAAACCAAGTTTAAAACTCGAGAACCCGGAGAAAGAGGTAGGAAGTGACCGTGAGAGCCCATCACTCAATGTTTTAGACACATAAAGGTTGAGCTAGATTTTTGACATTCAAGAACCTGTTTGTACATCTTTACATCCTCACTTCTCACCATTTTTTGTTCGAGGTAAAATCTCCACCCTGTCTTTCTCTCTCGATTCGGGCATCAAACTCCTGCTGCGCATCTTGTTTTGAGTAACGTTTCTCCTCACTCACTTGTGTTGAAGTAAAATTATCATCTGTAGACTCTCCGCCTTGTGGTTGACTCTGCCGTTTTGACCAGGCGCTCTGCCCCGATGTTTGCGTGGGTGCTCCTCCTCCTCTCCGTATTCTTTCCCAAGCTGAACCTTGTGGTTGTGATGACTTCGTGTCCCCTAACATCCCCTGTTCTCGTCCGCTCGTGGGTGAAGCATCATCGAAATAATCGAAAGCCTTGCTTTCAATATCTGACGCTCTCGTTTCGACGGGGACTTGTCTCGCGGGTGGTGCTCTCCATCTGCTCTGCTCTTTCTGTGGAGTTGGATTATCGTTGACCATCTCCGGGCGGCCAGTATCAAAGTCCTCCTCTCCATATATTCCACCAGTTGGGCTGGCATCGTCCTGTTTCGGTACATCTCGTGGAGACTGTGGCATTGATCTTCCTGGAGTCTGTCCTCGTGGCACCCTTCCCGACTTTTCCATCATTTCTTTTCCAAACTGTACCATTCGCGAATCATTCATGATACCAATTGTCGACACACTCATCGCATAACTCGAGATGAACATCTTCGAGAGCGCAACACCAGCCGCAGAATACCAAAATGCCCTCAGTCCATGCCAGACAATCACAGCTGTCGCCCCTCGTACCATTGGAAAAGAGGTATGTGGGAAGACTTCCTTATTGAATGTCTGAAAAAGCTTATCCGGTTGGAAAAAAGGGAACCGGAATACCTCGCGGGTGTTGTATGCTCGCCAAAGTCCTCCTGATATTCCAATTATAGGCGAATATGATCTAATTTGGATATTTTTCGCCTGCCAATGTGTGACTGCATTTGCCTCGTCGTTGCTGAGCGGTCGTCCTAGTCTTTTTTCTGCTTGGCGGGTCATTTCGCCGGCAATTTTGAGGGTATATTGCGAACCGAAGCCAAGGAGGGGGCCAAGTATGGGCATTGGCTTTGGCATGTTCTCGATAGATATGGTGCGGACGTTGGCGATGTCACCGCTGGAGTAGGGATCATCATCTGAGGGGGGCATCTGGTCGGAGGAATCGGAGAGAACCATGGTGGTGATAGGCTGCTCTATTGAGCTTTGTATGAGTGGAGGATAGGGTAGAGGTGGTTTGGCTATTGCCGTTGGCGCTGCCGTCGTTGTACGTGCCTTAATGGGGTGGTGTTGAGGGTCATGAAGCTATCGTGAGCTTCTAAAACATGGTGACGTGAGTGACATGGGAGTGGGTTTAACCTCATAATAGCTTGCTATTGGCACGAGGCTGTCCTTCTTCTCGGGCGTGCATCTATAACATGTAATCTATGATAATCATACACCATATATCCCCTTTTACCCCGCTCAACCACCTGCTCCATACTTGAAAACCCCATTTTTTGCTTCATTATCTAATCGCAATCAGTTTATTGCAACCAAATAATCTCTCCTTTCAGATTTCACTGCCCGGACCCAGCTACAATGTCATTCATCAATTCTGGCCTGAGACATCTGGAGCGCAAACCTCTCCCATGATCATTCGTCAACACCACTCCCCCAACAAGTCTCGTATCACATTGGCTCTCACGAGGTTGGATCGACGACAACTTGTCTCAGTCACGCAGTCAGGTGAGACCCGTTGTTGCTCGCTTGGAGGTTTTGCTATCAAGCCACATTAGTGCTTTGTTATCAACAGCTTCACTTTTTTCTGTTTGCCATTTCCGTGGAATTTACTTTGTGCAAGGCACTTAAGTTCTAGTGGATGACAGCTCAGCTATCTCCATCCACTCGTCGAATGGTCTTTATTGCGTACGTTGAAGCAATAGCTAATGTGGCTGGTTGGGCAGTTAACTCAAGGAGCACATAAATAATCCTTGTATGACTTGCAGCTTCGTTTACTATTTATGCATCAGCTGAGCCATGATTGGATTATGAAGCATCCATCGGCATGGGGTGGTATCCCAGAACTTTGGTATCTTGAAATCCTTGAAAATAATGTTTCAAGCGAAATCTCGAGTTCAATGTTAGAAAGATGGTGTGAGAAATTCCTTAATTGCTGCCACGTCATTGCCTATCTGACGGGCTGCATATTATTTACATGATAGCTGCTATTTTCTTGCTGAGGCTGTGTTGGAGTGTGGCAACCATGGCATATTGTGGCGTTTTCAAGGACCTTGATCATTTGAACTCTTTTTGAGTTCTGCTTAGAATATCTGCAAGATGTCAAGCGAACTTAGAGGCTGATCAGCATATAGGAAGTCTTGTACAAACTGAAGCTTGCATAAGACATCTCTAACATCCTTAAATACTATAAGCTAACCCTTTCCACTCGCTCAAACACATTTTGCGAAGTTCAAGTATGTCCATCTTTGGCATGCCTTCCTCAAAGAAAGAAAAACACTACGCCAACAGCCATGCTCGCCGTAATTCGGGAACGGTTGTCATACCAGGTGGCAAGAAGTCCAAAAAAAACAAAGACTCCGATACAGAATCACTATCCTCCTCCTCAGCCTCATCAGATGCATCCGTGACGGAGTCAAAATGTCCTCTACGTTGGATGATGGCTGGCATGTTTGAGACGAAATTGACGAATCATCAAGGCGTCAAGCAAGCTGGTTGTCCTCTACGAAGGGTTCAGTTATGGCATACCATACCGCTCTGTCTTCTCGCCATCATCAATCTTTTGCTTGTCATCTTGGCTCTTTTGGGGTTGGCAGGATATCGCATTGCCATGGGGTTGCAGTCCTTTCTTCTTCGAGTTGCGAAAATTGATTTGGAGTATCAATATCCTCCTCCTTCCCCGGCTGTCGATGGGTCCGCGGGGGTTGGGAACAAGCATTGAGGTCGTGGAAATCAAGCGACATGAATTTATTTCCAAGTCCTCTCTTATGACTTGTTCCTTTTGGGCGCTTTGGGCTTTGTTGTGATGGCGAGATATTGGGGTTTCGGTCATACCAGGATTCCTTTCGACTATTACCGTCGACTATTACCGTCGACTATTACCAGCGACTACTCTTGAATATAACCTAACGTCACATCAATAACCTTTCGCTCTCGTCTCTAAAGACCTCAACTTCGTCTACCTCGGCTATCTCTCAACGCGGAATCGCTTAGATTGATGTCGATAAGGAAAGCCAAAGGCATGGTTCGGGACATGGCGACGGAAGTACCCTTTACCGAATGAGGTTTCAATCATCGGGGATGGTGTAGGGAGGTGCCGGTTCGTTATTAAGACCGGTTCACTATCATATACGTTACGGCAAAGGAAGTCATTGCTACGGAGGCGGCTTGGTTGTCGGTCAATTTCGGATGGAGATGCACTCGGGTCTAGGGATGGACATAATTCGATTCAAAGTTGGGAAGGAGTTTATCTCGCTGTTTATTCTCTTCGAGTTGTCTTTATAATTCTTAATACTTTCTTATATTATCTAGGCTCTTTCATCCGACTTTCAACTTTAACTTCTCTCTGTGCTCTTGCTTGTCTGCGTGTGGGTGTCTCCACTATTAGTATATGAATTGCCCTGTGGAGTACGGCGGCTTCACGATTACGATTACCGAAAACCATACGTATTGGGGCGGTGGTTATGACACGTTGGTGTTTCTTTATACAAGAAGAAAAAAATCGGGGGAGATTGGCCGGCTTCTGGCAAGATGATTAAATTTCTACCAGACAATATGAAGGTTAGTTAGTTCAAGGCTCATTTCAAAACTGAATGCGATATCCAGTTACGACATTCCGATCAGGTGTTACATCTCCTTTCAATACCCAGAGAAACAATTAAACATGCCACTCTAAAATCAGGTTTTGTTGCACTTCGCAAAAAGTTAGGTAGTAGTACTACCAAAGTGTAGAATTGGATACGTTATGTCACTTCCGCACTACTCCATAAAACCCCAATTGTAGAGGAAATCGAAGATGGAAAAAGGTCTAACCTAAAATTTAGTCGGTCCAAGTAAGAATATATCAGAAATGTTCAAAACTTAGGCTACTAAGTTAAGTAAGTAATAGATTTAAGTTAACTTCTAGTATAACGAGTATTAGATTTACTTACTTTGAAATAAATGAGTCTTTCTCCACGTCAAATCTATCACTGTAATAATCGAGTATTCCGCGAGAAGAAGGGGGGAGGGAATGGAGGGGGGGTGCGATTAATTTGGTTGGCGGGGTGTGTAGTTTGGCTTATCGGCTAACTGTTGGCTTACTCCCCAAACTTGATGCTTGAGTTACCCGACATTGGATAGCTTACTCGCTAATTGATGGCTTCTTCGCAAAGAGCTTTAGAACCGTTTTACTTTAATTGTTCTTTTGCTCCTTATTCTAATCATTCCACGACACCTTTCTTCCGACTTCACTGGCGGACTTGGAGCGAGGGTTGAGACTCTGGGGCGGAATTATTCCGAGTTCTTCACTGTTGGAACCCAAAACACTACTTGTAATTTTCTGATGCTGTACCTAGGTACCATCACAAGCAGCATCGAAACATCTATTACAGTGACCAGGGTGCTACAGCTCAATGTATATCCCACACCTTATCCCATCAATTCCAAACACCCCAATCAAGTCCATATCCATATCCAATACTCTCCCCCCTTCTGCCAACCCCCACCCCAAAACATAAACTCATTATGGACAAAAACATCATCATTTCATAATAGGCGGCCTAAAAGCACTCCCCTTATTCGACCTATTCTCCCACCCACCATCCACCCGTCTTTTAACACCCAAAGTCTTCTTCGCACCCAGCTTATCCATACTAGTAGTATGAGTAGTAGTGTGGGTAGATAAAGCCGGACGAATTAGCGACATCAAAGGAGGTTTACTCGTTAACCCTGATGGCTTCGGAGGCTCCGCGGGCGCTTCTTGTATGCTAGGTTTTGCTGGTCTAGGAGGGGAACTCGAGAGAAATACATAGTCGTTTCGCGGGTGTGATTCAGGTTCCCGTGTTGGTTTTAATCGTGAATTGAATTTTGATGGGCCAACGCGGTGGGAGGCGAGATCTGGTGCAATGGCATGGGATTCGGGAAGGGAAATAGATGTTCGGGCTTGGTTGAAGGTACTTGGAACTGGGGCGGATGTTTGAGATGTGACAACTTGTTTCTTCGACATTTTCGTAGGCAAAATGGGAGGCTCGACTACGGGTTCGGGTTTGCCGAGGAATGCCATGAGGTTTCCTTGATTAGATGCTACTTTCGATGTAGTCTTTCGAGCTGTTGGCTTCTCTTTCTCTACGACGGCAGGCGTATTGGCGGACTGCTCTTTGAGTACTTGGAGATGCGAACCAGCACTAACGAATCCAGTTTTCAGGGTCATGGAGGGGGCAGTAAAGCTTGAAGATCTGTCCATTGTAGTTGAAAATGCTGGCTTCCAGCTCCGTTCTGGGGCTTGCTCGCTATTGCTCAGTGAGCGACTAAGTTCGACCTTTCGTCGCTTCTGTGCTTGTCCCATGTTATAGTTTGAGAACTCGCTATTAGTTTCGAATCTCGATTTGGGGTGCTTGTCTTCTTCGCCATCTTCCGGAAATACATCGTCTTCGTTAATGCGGAGTTGAGAGCAACTTTCAGCTATTGACCTTGCCGTTGGGCACCCGCGGCGCAATATCTGGGCTATCGACTGAACTGTTGACGAACCCAGTGAAGGTCCTTTCTTGGCAAGAAGCCTGCTCAAGGAAGACGGCGATACAAAAGGACATAACGTTGTTTGTTCGCTCTGTGAGTTTTTGACTGGAACGCTCATGTATAGCAAAGCTTTTGCTCTCGTCATCGCCACATACAACAGTCTCCTTTCTTCGTTGGGGTCTTCGGCTCTCGAATGCGGTATGGAGCCTTCATAAACGGCGGGAATGAAAACCACTGGCCACTCCAACCCTTTGGCGGCATGGATAGTTGAAATAGTTACTTGTGCAGTTGCTGGGCCTTCGGTGTCGTCTTTATTTACTTCAGCGTTCAATGCAACATTTGCAAGAAATCTTGACAAATGATTATTGTCGTCTTCCTGCTCAAGACCTTCAATTTCAGGCAGCGCTTCATCTTCATAGCCAGAAGAAATGAGATCTTGAAAATCATTGGCTTGGGTGATGAGCTCCTGAACATTGTCCCATCTGGCTTTCGTTACATCAGCATGGTGGTCTTCCAGCCACTTTTCGTAATCTGTCTTTTCCATTATGTATCGTATCAGGTCCACTGTAGTCGTCTGGTCAGAATCGGTAACCTTTTTCCTAGCCGTTAAAATGATATTGACAAGCTTTGAAAGACTTTGCTCGGCTGGTTTCTGTAGTTTTGTTGTTGTATTTTGCCTGCCTTGCACAGCCCCGAGGATCAATGACCACATCGTTGTCTTTTTCTTGTCGGCTTCCTCTAATAATGACTTTATGGTGGCGTCTCCAATTCGCCTTGACGGGGTATTGATGATTCTGGCAAGAGCATCGTTGTTTTCTGGTTGGTTGATCACCCTCAAGTAATCCAACAGCGTTTTGATTTCAACTCGATCATAAAACTTTAGGCCACCTAGTTTCATCAGTTCAGTCTTCATTTGAGCAAGAAAAAGGTGAACTCACCAACCATTTTATATGCAATACCTGCCTTCCCTAAAGATGCCTCAATAAGACGAGATAACGACGACGAGCGAAGAAGGATAGCGTAGTCATTCAAATCCATCAAACCGCCTGTCATACCCTGACATCTTTTGATTTCCGTGACAATCCATTCAGCTTCTATGTACGCATTATAAAGTTTCCGTAGAACAGGTCGGGTTCCTACTGTATGAGTGGGCATCAAGGACTTATCAACTCTTGAGCTATCCTGTTGAATTACGCTCAGTGCTGACATTAAAATTGCCCCCGAAGAACGATAATTTTCCTCCAGTGCAATTGTAATGGTGTCTGGGTACTGTCGAAGCATGCGCTTATAATTCTTTATTTCGGCTGCACGAAACCCGTAAATGCTTTGATCTGGGTCCCCCACAATGGTGATTCGTTTCCTCTCAGCAGCAAATAACCGCATGAGGTCAAACTGTACCAAGTTTGTGTCTTGAAATTCGTCGATGAGCACCGCTTCGACATTCGATACACACGATGGGTGATTTCGTAGTAGATCAACGCATCGCAGGAGGAGGTCGTCATAATCCAGCAGATTCGATATCCTGAGAGCTGCCTCATACTGGTCGTAACACATATCGAATTCCTGTACCTCCACCGATTTCGCGCCTGACTTGCTTTTTTCCTTCCCCGAATGTCCTCCTCTTGACTTTCGACCGCTTATTCGAGACCGTGCGACCTTCGGGTCAATGGTAAAGTTGTTCCTCTTGCAAATCCGCTTTATGATCGCAAGAGAATCCGCGCTATCCGCAATCCCAAAGTCCTTCTGTATTCCGATAAGATGTCCATATCGCGCCAGGTATCGCCTTGAAATGCTATGAAATGTCCCAAGGACAAGTTTCGATTCGAGTCCATTTCCCAGGAGCTTCCCAATTCTTTCCTTCATTTCCCGCGCGGCCTTGACCGTAAATGTCGCGACGATGATGTTCCATGGCTGAAGTCCCTGTGCCAATAACCATGCCGTTCGAGACGTAAGGGTGTGTGTCTTGCCGCTGCCGGGGCCTGCTAGAATCGCCAACGTGTCTGCGAAGGAAGATACCGCGGCTTGTTGGGACTGATTGAGGTTCGCGAGAAGGCTGTCGGAAGTCATTGTTTGATGCGCGCCAAAAGGCTCGAGAGGGAGGGGGGCTTTCGAGGCGATGAGATGAGTGTGACAGCCCTCCAAGGAAGCATTGCGATCGTGCCGATGCTGGAATTCGTCGAATTGCTGCTTCAAAATGTTGTAATTGAGACGCGTCGATGGACTGGCGGGTCTTCACGAAAAAACCCCGCGATCACGTGGGACTTTGTGTAACCATAAACAACTTGGAACTTATCGAACTTCACATCTTGGGCTGTATCAATCACCATCTACACACTCCTTACCCCTCCCCGCTCCTTCGTCATAAATCAGCAACTCCTTTCTCCCGCTATATGGCGTCTCAACGCCTTAAAGGGAATACTCCAACCCCTGTGACACAGCAGAAGATGGACGAATCTATTCCAGTTATATTGTGACCTTTATTTTAATTTCAAGTAGGTCTATATCTTTATAATTAGATTAAAGCTTTCTAAGCTTAAATTACGAAAATATTAAAGTAGGTTTTAGAGCTATTGGCAGTGTATACTGGACAACCCGCTCTCACGACCAATGGAGAAAGCTGCTTGTAAACTCGCCAAAATATTTATATCTTACTATCCGTTCTCTATAAAACAAGAGCACATTCTAGGATTTATGTAGGCAGCTCGCAACGCATTCGTTCGTTCCAAAATCGAGAGCATCGGTCTCTCCAGGCACGCGAGAATGGCATGTCAAGGCCGCGATCCGCACGTTTAAAGACCAGCGTGGTAGAGTGCATCCTTTCATAGTGAAGACTGAAATTCATTCTGACCAAGTCTCAGCTATGCAAAGAAGGAGACTTCCGGGACCGGGGCACTGATGGAGAGGGCGAAGAGAGGGAGTGCCTTCCTTCTCTGGATGTGATGAGGGCCGTGACTTCCCTTCTTGGTCTCCTCGTAGTAGAGGTAGCGCGATGTCGTATTTTGACACGCCAGGATTTGATCCTGCATCAATACACCACAATACCCTCGTTCATTGACGTTTCGCCCGCCTAGAAGACAATCTTCTGTACCTACTTTCACTCGTTCAAGGCATGGGTATATAGACCCCGGAGACGCGAGGGAAAGGATTTCACAGAAAGAGCAGTCTCATCCTCATCTAGACAATTGCAAAGACTGGTGGAAAGTTCCAATCTTCCACTTTACAAATAAGTGTATTTTTGATGCCGATTGGCTAATTCTTCTAAATGCTTTGTGCAGTATCTAGAACGTTCCTCTCTTTCTTATGCTTTGTGTATGAGGGATCGAACCGAGAAGGAAAAAATCATTCACAACAAAAACAACAACACAAACACCGGATATTAAATCGCATCTTGACTTGACCGCCTTTAAATCATGCATCTTGCCGATGGTCTATAGAAGAAAACGAAGAAAAGCGGCACATTCTATGCACGAGAGAGATTCTTACCCTGAACGCCCGTATATGCATTGAATCAGGCCTTGATATCATATTCTCGACGGAACATGTCATCAACCTTCTGGAGGTAGTAGGTGTTTTTCGCAATAGTCTCGGAGCTTCCACTTGGTGTATAGCTCTTCTGTAAATGAGCTGTCTTACGTAGAGCGCACATCTAAAGAGAAAATTAGCTGAATTGTCACAACTCGATGAATGAAATTCGAATCTTACCTCATCGTAGACTTCTGGGGCCACAGTTCGTCGGGCATCAAGTCTCTCTTGCAAGTTGAGAGACTTTTGGATGACCTCGGTTGATCCAGTGATCTTCAATGAGAACAAACTTGAGGCCAAACCACTACCATAACTGAAAACACCAATTCTCTTTCCTTGTAGGGTGGCACTATCAATGTTGCTCAACAAACTGACGAGACCACCGTAAACACTGGCACAGTACATGTTTCCACACATCGTTGGTACCTGGATGCTAGGTTGCACACGCTCGTTGAAACGCTTCTTGGTCAATCCCATGAAGGTCTTCTCGACGGCCTTGTCTGAGAGGGACTTGGTGTAATCCATATCCCGAAGCTCGGCTGGGACATCGGTGAAAGCTGGGGAAGATGGGTCGGCAACGAAATCGTTGTAAAGGAGTCTTGCATATGACTTGGCAACTAGCTTGCAAGTAGGGGCGTGGAAAGTCATGTAGTCAAATCGGTCAAGATTGGCAGAAGCTGCTGCTGTACCGTTTCCATTTGCGTGGCCGTTGGCTTCTCCGTTGACGGTTGATTGGAGGACTGCTTGACGCTTGTTATATGCCTTGTAGCATGCATCCACGGCTTCCGTGTAGCACTTGATAGAGAAATGTCCGTCAACGATAGGATACTCGCTGGTAAGATCTGGTTTGTAGAAATCGTATGCGTGTTGCATGTAGCTTCCTCGTAGACCCGACTCGACGGTAATTGGGGCATTTGGTCCAATTAACATGGCTACGGCACCAGCTCCACCAGTTGGGCGGGCATTACCCTTGGCATAAAGAGCAATATCACCTGCAACAACAATAGCATCGCGTCCATCCCAAGCAGACGATTCAATCCAGTTTACTGCGTTGAAAACGGCATTTGTTCCTCCATAACAGGCATTGATGGTATCAACACCCTCAATATTTGTGTTGTCGCCAAACAACTGCATAAGAACTGATTTGACAGACTTTGATTTGTCGAGAAGGGTCTCTGTGCCCACCTCGAGGCGGCCAATGGAGTTTGTATCGATCTTGTATTTGCTTAGGAGGTTGGAGGTAACGGTGAGGGCGAAGGAGTAGATGTCTTGAAAATATTAGCCAAAGTCCGGAGATGGTCTGAATTGAGTGTATGCATACCTTCTCTATCATCGCAGAAGCTCATCTTGGTCTGTCCAAGACCAATGGTGTATTTTCCTTGAGAAACGCCATCGAATTTCTCCAACTCGGCTTGATCAACACACTGTCACACGAGCACGTTGTTAGCAGATGCGCAGCATACAATTTTGGGGGTACGGGTGAATTCTGCAACATACCTGGCTAGGGAAGTAGATCTCAATGGCCTTGATGCCAATATTCTGAGGGCGCGACATTGTGGGCGGCGGTGAAGTTTTTGTTTATCGCTTGAAAGAGGGGTTCAAGACAGGGGGTTTTTTCGGAATGTCGAGGGATTGTAGAGGGGTAGTTGGTGCGATAAGTCGAAACTAATTGGAGGATTTGGGTTAGAAATAATTTTTTCTTCTCTTCTGGATTCTGTAGGTGGCTTGGAAAGACAATATGTAGCGAGGGATTGTCTCTCGATTTCCACAAAGAATAATTTGAGCCACTCGGCCAGGCCCTCAGGATAATCCCCCAACAAAATCTCATCTCCCCAATTTACCTCGACCATGGCGCCTCGGCCCGCAATGAAATGAACTTACTGGGAAGCTCTCACAACAAGGAAGATGAAGATGAAGATGAAGATGAAGATAATGCGGAGAGGGAGACAACAGACGGATAGTGGGAGGAGGGGAAGAAGCGGTAGAGGAGAGAAGAAAAGAAGTCGGTGGGAGAAAATAGTTTTGAGGAACTCTCTGCAGAGGGTTTGGTCGCGTCGCTCTGCTTGACGGGAGGTGCGTGGGTGGTGCAGGTGCAGTGGTGCAGTGCGGTACCTTCCTTGCCTTCCTCTGCAGGTGGCAGCCCAAAGCTAATTGGCCCTCCTTTCCTAGGTACAAGTAAGGTAGGTGTAGGTCGGGTAGGTAACTTTCCCACAGTTACCTTACAGCTTACCTACCTAGGTACCTACTCGAGTACCTACTTCTACTGAGGTTGTAGCCTTCAACAACCTTCCATTCCCCTGTCAGTTCACTAGTGTCCCCCGAAGGCGCCGACAGATTTCTGGCATCCATCGCGCGACAAGCCCCGTCGGCACCTATATGGACTTTTTATCATTTTAGCTGCTCCACTGCAACACAACACACCACGCGCGAGATCACCACCACCACTCACTACTACTCGTAGTACCACCGAACTCATCATCATCCGCTGCAAGGAACGGAAGATGACAGGAACGCGCTATCTACCAGTTGGTCCTCGGGGATAGGATAGCCTCATTGTACGCAGTTGGGAAATCGGTAACCAACTTCGATCAGAGAGATACGGAATCGACCTACTTCTCCTCACGCTACTACTAGGTATTGCGCCGCGACGAGTTACCCTTCCCTTCCTGCATGCACACCCAACACCCATCCATCACCTCTCCCCCATGGCCCCGCGCCACCTGTGACCTGAGAAAAGACGACTTGGACCATTTCCATGAGCCCACAATGAACGGGATCCGCGAATCTGCGCTGGCACAGTCATGCAGCATCTCATTTTGTACATGTACAGCCACGAAACGACACCTAATGCCAACTCGAAAGGGGTTGCCTGGGTTTGATAGGCAGCTGCATCTCCCAACAGACCGCCCTTTCCAATGCGAATTGAATGCTGATCTAGGTCTGCCATAAGACAGAGCGATATCTTCAACCTCTCCCCTTTTTCGGTTTCGCAGAATGTCAGTTGGATCTGGTTCTACAAGTCTCAACAATCCCAAGCACCATACGAAGGTTCGAAAGATCGCTCCGCTGAGGGGGTTGCTCCACTAAAGATAATCTAATCAGATCTAAAGCGGAGAAGCTTCTTCCAGATCTTTCTTCTTTTTGGTCCACCTTCTCCGCTTCTCGAGGGGATTCTTTGGCATTGGCTTGAGACCAGGAAGGTTGTCCACAATTCCGTTCCTTTTACTTATTATTCGAGTTTTTCTGTGTCATTTCTAGTTCTGTCGGAGAGGAAACTGGATGTTGGTGGACTCCGTACGCGGATGTCCCTTCTAGGATTTCAGATGAATCATCTCTGCCGGGAAAGCTGATTCCGACGTCTTCCATAATACTGCTACCGCCCGTGTTCTGGTCTCGTACCGGTCAAGAGACGCTTGGAGATGGTGTCACTCAAATGTGTGTGGTTGAGGAGTTTCTACTAAAATGTTTACCCGCGTACTTTGTTGCATTCTAGTTGACACAAATTTTAAACAGAGGTTGTTCCTCGACTCTCGAGGAAACTTACACTGTCCAATTGTTCTTGGTCATTCTTTCCTACCATCTCACAAACACCATTGAAGCTAGTTTTACGAAACCCTCTGATGTTTGGTCGAACACCGGGAGTGGCACAATATGCAGCTTCCTCTAGTCAATCTTTAATGATCAAGGGTCGGCCGAAACCTATCGATTGAGTTATTATTGCTTCTGTTCACCAAAACCAGTGTTTTGTGAATAGAGACGACCTCATGAAATATCCCAAACTCTTGCAATTGGATGTCAGAAAAGCATTCAACCCGAAGTTTTGTCATCCTGGCACTGTAGGTCATAGTCTTACAACAAGTTGTTCCAGGAGCCTGGAATTAGCATACCAAATTACCCGATGAATGATCAGAGAGAAGAAAGGATAAATGTTGGAATTTTTACCCGGTAGTGGTTTCTCTATAGCACATACAAAGTGAGTGGACTCGCGGTGAGCAGAAAAAGCGGCAGTGTTCGTACCTGCCTACCTAGCTCATTGTTTCAACCATCTAGGGCAATTCAAAGTAATCACCCTAGATACGTTGAGCAATTTAACATTAGGTACCCTAGAAGCTTTAGAACAATCAAGATAGCACGAACCTAATATTTACTGCCGCCTTTTTAGTCCACCAGCTCTAGCTAGAATAGTTTCCAGTGACCACGGTCTAGTTCAAGCTACCGGTAGATCAGATGTTGGAAACGGAACCCATGAAATCTGGGTAACGACATTGTGTTGTCTATTGTTGAAATAAAAGTCCAGAACAGCTGGCAATCTATTCTTGGTCTGACAAGGTGCGGTTCTTTTTGACATTCAAGACAATTAATGCTATTTCCCCGCATATCAATAGAGTCTAGAAGAAAAAATTCTCAGCCGTAGATTCTGGTTCGACATCAAGAAAGTGGATCGCAACTTTCAAAATGTCCAAGCTTTCCACGTCTCAGATTTCACCTGCCCCAAGACTTCTAAAACTTCAAGCGTCTCCTCTCGAAGATCTCTCATCACGATTGATTGGCCGAAGACACCAAAGTGTTCCAAACAAACCGAATCAAATCATGACGTTCGTGACCCAATCATGGGAGGCTTTGGTCTAAATATAACCCGTCATACCGTGTGGTCTCTGGCAACAACCATGAGTTATCAATAGTAGCCTGTTTCCGTACACCGCTATCAAACCTCGAGTCCTCGACATCCATTTGACCTTTCAGATGAACGAATTTTGGCTGTGGGTGAAAAAAAGATGCCGGCATTGGTGCCTGGGAAAATCTTCGGATAAGTAGTCGGGCCTTTCCTACTGGACCAAAGAGATTTTGAGTTCAACCAAATTTGGAATTAGTACGGCTGCTTTTGGCCCTATCAATTCAAGATTCGATGGAATGGATCTTGTTTCGATGACGGAATTCGACTATTTACCAAATGAAGCTCAATTAGGCGATTTCGAATTGTGAAGTCAACGGAAATAAGCGGCTGCGGATGAGGGCACCATTGAGGCTAAAATTCACGAATTGTGAAATTTCATCTTGTGATTCGAATGGATTGAGGATATATGCCCGGTTGCTACACGCTGCCAAGTTTCATCCTGCCACTTGCAGCGAACAAATACTGGCGTTGGGACTTGGGGGGGACTGGGGAACCAATCAGGTTTCGGGATCTTGCCCTCTATTGCACGTCTCCGGGAGGGAACCAGTATTGTCCGAATTATCAAATTGGAATGTGCCCGTCTCACACGGGGCCAACAGTTGAATGGAGAGATTTTATACGTGGTATTGTCGCCACCCGACTGGTTCACCACACAAGTAGATCGCGGGAGTTACGGCTCATCTCGACCGTGGCCTAAGTCGAAGTTACCCACTACTGCCCCGGGACCCCGATGCGTTTAGATTCTCAACAGTTCCCGCGAAATGTGTGGTTGCATTCGATAACTCTTGCTAAGGCGATCGACCCAAATTTGGATTGGAATCAGGGGTAGAGGACAAGACCCTTGGTCGTTTGACTGTTTCTACTAGTAGCCACCTACTAGTACCCGCGGAGATCATGCAGGAAAGATGGGTGGTGTACTGGTGGTGGTGGTGTCAAGTTTGTTGGATGGAGATGGCAAGGAGTGGGAGATGGGGATGTGAGTGAAAGAGGAAACTCTCTTGCCATGTAACGGTCTGTACATATGATATCAGGCCGTTTGGATTGCAGAATGTGGTGGGATAACCTTATCGTGGAGGGGATTTGGGACCGCATGGAGATTTGAGACTGCATGGAACACGGTATGCGAGGGGTCACCACAGTTTAAGCTCTTCGTGCCCCATTTTGTCAGGGCGGGCGCAGTGATGCTGATGCTGATGCTGGTGCTGATGCGGCGTCCTCGTGGTATCCGTACGCCAGATTGATGATCTTTTGGGATTCCGAGTACTGTACACGAGTGTGTACATTACCAATCCGTTCCATCCGATTTATGAAAACACAGGGTATTCGAACAGTCTTTTCTACAGTCTTTTCTACAGTCTTTGCTTGCCCTGAAAGCGCATGTTTGGTTGGAAAAAGTCCGGAGAGAGACGAAACCAACCGAAGCGAGGCAAAGCCCCTTCGCCCTTGGTCCTTAGGCTCTTGGTCTGCAGCCCAGCACCTGCACGCCCTGGTCCAAGCCATAGAACTTTCTCTAGTGTCTCATCTCTCACTGAACCCGCCAAGACTCCTCTCCCGCTGCCCATTCATTCCTTCCCCGTTCACTCCCTTTGCAACAACGACAACGACCTCCTTCCTCACTATCAACCACTATCATATATCCACCTCCGACTGATACCGTCACCCTCTAGCAAACGACCTGCAATTATCACGACGACGGAGGATCGCAATTGATGAAGGGACATTGATTGACACTGGATCTTGAGGCGGACTTCCGAGTCGCTGTGCTGTGGGTTGAGGGAAGAAAATGGCTGGGCCCGACCGTCGTTCGTCCACGGGAATCGGAGGAATCGATAGAAGGGCATCGATGCGACAATCGATGGAGCACCCACGCGAAGACGATAATGATGAATATGATTTGGAGGCAATGGGGATTTCAGACGGGTTCAATCCATCCAATGCCGCGATGACCCAGGGAAACAGAATGGCACCCGTGTCTGAACAGCAGCGGCAACAACAACAACAACAACAACAGAGGATTCCTCCACCACGGCCGTCGAGTACAGCAAAACCACCGACTGGAGTCGACTCCTTTGCTTTACGACACGATGGTGCAATGGGGGCAGATGTGAGGAGGATGTCGGCAAATGTTTCAAATATGAACGCGATTCCATCGAGGCCTGTGTCAACAACGGAATCAGAAGCACCATACGTGAGACCCGAGAGTCCATACCGAGGACCTTCCGGACCTTCGCATCCTTATCAAATGTATCCCCAAGAATCCCGTTTAGCAAGGACGTTGAGTATAGCGACAACGTCGACAGCCCCAATAGCTTCGAGAGAAAGGGAGAGATCTTACGCAGGACCTAGCGGACCAACGCACCCATACGGAATGTACCCTCAGAACATCGTCCCTGAAGCAGAAAGCAGTCAGGCCCCTACTGTAACCCCCGTTCCTGTGGGATTTCCTGGCTCGAACAACAACTACCAGCGTCGAATTGGCCCCGAGGGAGAAGAGATTGCTGGTATTATTGGTCCTGATGGTCATACGGAAGAATTACCGCCATATACACAGTACCCCGACGAAGCCTTTGCACGGAAAACTCGACCTAACGTGTCAGTGGACGTTCCGGCTGTTGCATCTGTTCCAGTTGTTCAAGTTGCCCCGGCGGTCCAGGGCGTAGTACCTAATCCAACCATGTCCGGGGCAGGAGGGATTGGGCTGGCAACACGAAATCCGGAATTTGCGTCGCAAGAGAATCTGAATTCGCCATCACGAGGAAGCATCATGTCGGAAGTTAGCAATCATCAAGTAAACACCGCGGCCGTCACAGCATCAGAGAAGCCCCCGTTAAAGAAGTGGCAACGGAAAGCAAGGCGGCAAGTCTGTGGCATTATACCCGTGTGGGTGTTTGTGCTGCTTGCAATTGTTTTTGTATTATTCGGAATCATACTGGCCACCGTTCTAGCCATTCTCAAGCCTCCAAACAAACATCCAAAGGACAGATACAATAATGGTCCTCAAGCGTAAGTCTCAATTATTCATCATCCCTCAATGATACTGACTTCAGGCAGCATCGGCGCTAATAACGGCTACACCGGCACAACAATGACTACTACATATGATGCTACCCCACTTACTGCTGTTCCCACCGGTCTCCCAGCTCTTCCGACCGGTACTTTTATAGTGCCTATTGGCCCTCCTTCTCTAAATCAAGCCACATGCCTTCAAAATACTGCACAAAGCAATACCTGGTCTTGCAATATCGGAATGGGCCCTGGGCCAGTCCAGATGAGCATCAAGGCTATTAATGAATCTCCCAGTTTAGTCGACAACAACGAAATACTTCTCAATTACGGGAATCAATCATTAAAGGCTTGGACATACGGTGCTCAAGCTCCAACATTTCAAACAGATCAAGTCATGCATCTTGTCAAGGACGCCGACGAGACCGCTAGGGGCCCTGCATGGTGGTTCCAGGTGCCCTACAACAAGATCGTCATCTTGCGCAACGAGGAATTGGCCCAAGTATCGAAACGAGGAACAACAGGAGACCGACATGAGACCAATGAATTCAGTCGGAAAGGTGTCGCCTCGCCAGGAGAAGAGGTCTGGTTTTGTTACTGGAACGGAACCGTCCTCGAGGCGTTTATTTATCCCAACCAGACGAGTTCATTTGGTGCAAATTTAAACAACCAAGTCACCTCATCCTCCTCCCCCGCTACACCGACGGCCGCAGCTAGTTCCGCTACTTACTCCAGCGTCCCAACCGCGTCCAGCTATCCACCATCAGGCGGCGGCTCACCTCCTTCATTCATTGGCCAGCAATACAACATGATTCCGGCTTATGGAAAAGTAGTCAAGATCCAAGAACATCGGGTCTCGAGCGGTCCTCAAGTCGTTCCCCCTTATTGCATGAAATATTCCATCAACGCCGACAATAGCGCGACCCCTAAACTCAACGCCTCCAACCAACCTACCATGGTGTACTTGAATGAGACAGAAGCCACCTCCTTCTCAAAACGTTCCTCCTTGTTCAGTCATAGTCAAGAGGAGCGCCATGAACCGGTGGCTGAACGCGAAGCCGGTTCTGGAAACAAGTGTGGTTGCGTCTGGTTGTATACATGAAAAGTATTTTGAAGGAAAATTCCTCCTCCTTCTCGTAGTGAGTGGATCATGGTTTTGGGAGTATTTCAAAAAGCGGAAAACTTTAACATGGTTTATTGTATTTACATTGTGTCATCTTCTACATATTTTGCACCATCATATCGGCTTTTTTTTTTTTGGAAAGTCACGTTCGGAGTTTTTTAGGATACCTGGGAATATATAGTTTTTGTGTATTCAGGCGGAGCATTCGGCGTTTTGGGGAATTGAAGGGGGAAAGGGAAATCTATCAGCTCCTGTTTATATTTTTTGCTTTTTGCAAGCAAGGGATGGATGGAAATCCTGGGCGAAGCGCCGGCATCTACAAGGGAGGATCGGGGAGCAGCACCAATTTCTTCGATTCTGTTTTGGGGTATGAATGGGATAATTTTGCTGCTAAAGTATTTTCTAAGCAATTACGGGATGGCTCGGGACCTATTTTGGACAACAGTTGTCTAGTCTACCTCTGATCTGGTTTTCTTTTTTTACCTTTTTTTTTGGTTCTCCCTTGTTTGGTTTGCTGAGGAAGAAGTTAATTGCCCTGTCTAGATAGCAAGCAAGATAGTCATAAATGAAAAATATTTAAACTCTTTTATTGATATATCTCGTTATTTTATTAAACTTCCAAGCTATTGAAACTCAAAACTATAATTGGCGAGAAAGCAAATGGGAGAGTAAGAGAGACCGGACACGAACTTGTCACTTTTGGACGTACGACCGGGTCGGGTCGTCTCTTGTCATGTTTTGGGGTATCCAGTCGTGCCAGTTTCTTGCGAAGGGTATACCAAGGGTGTTAGGGAAGGTTAGCTTTTGCTAAATCGTTTTGACTAAATCGCCTCGCACTAACCCAATTAGGAGTGTTCTGACTATTAAAAAAACCACTGCTTAAGGAGAATAAACATATAACATTTAACTTATATCTTACTAACCCTAACTCTAACTACTAAACCTAACCCAGCAAACTAGGTTACAATCCCCTCAAAAATAACAAATGGTGTTGAAGATAGGCGTTGTGAGGTGCGGGTAGAGTGCTTAATGAGGTCAAGTGCGGAGGCGATTTAGTCAAAACAGCGAGGCGATTTAGCATAAGTGGGAAGTTTTATCCAGAGTCTTGGAAAGGCTTGTTCGAGAGGCTGGGGGTCTTGGCTTGGGAACTTGGATAAGAATCTTGAGGGGGGTGGGGAAAATACTCGTTAGCAAGTTGGGGACGGGTGGGTTAATATATGTGGAACTCTAGAATTGGCGTTTGGAATTATGGACTTTTCTCTTTAGGGATTTTCTGGTAGATTGATGTTCTCGTTCCGTGTTTTGGGTCTTGGGTTTGCCGAGATCCCGAGATGGGATGTTGGCTACTTCTATTAGAGGGAGTGAGGGGAAGTTTGGGGTGGGTTGGCAGTTCATTAATATGATGCGTTTTGAAAGGAGAAAGGTTGTGTTTCGGGGAGCTTATCTTGTTTCGTGTGTGTGTTTTTAGGCGTCAAGCAGATACCCCGGATTATATATGCTATACGAATGAATACCACGCGTTGAGTAGTTTGTAAATGACGGTCATTGGTTGAATAGGGTATCATGGAAATATAGAAAGGGTAGAATAATAAGTAACTGGATCAATCCTCCACAGACGGATTAAGATCAGCACCTAAGCCATCCAAAAAGTTCTCAGCCTGTTTCTTCGCTCTCTTCTCCCCGATTGCCCTCCTCCGTTCCTCAATCTCCTTCTTCCGTTGTTCTTTCTTGTCCTCCCGCTCTTTCCTTTTCCGTTCGGTTTCTAATCTCTCCGCTTCTAATGCTTCCATCTCCTGTTTCCTCGTGGCTTCGTCTTTTGAGAAGCTGTAGAACCCAACGCCTTTAATACGGAACTCCTTATCCGCCTCATAATGTTGTTGTGGCGGTGGCGTCATACTCCTATCCCTCTTCCCAGCAAGTGCTTCCATCTTCTCCACCACCGGCTCATCAGGATTGAATGCCAGCGTTTGAACCGTATCCCCATAAATGAGTTTTGAAGGCATTGAAGGTCGTGCAGATATACGATCCAGTTCCTCCTGTCCAAGAACTTTATTTAGTTTCCTCCTCTCCATTCTCTCCGCGTCTGCTCTTGTGCCTTTTCGTAACCGTCCGTATTCATCTTCGTAATCTATAATCTCTCCTCCTTCGCCGGCGCCCTCATGCTCGTCCTCGGAAGAAGAGCGACCTCCCTCCCCCTCAACCCATTTCCTATCAAAATCCACGAGATCCTCCCCCGGTTCCCCTTCCAAAGCCACATAATCTCTCCTCTTCATCTCCTTATACAGCTTCGCTTTCTTCTCCAATTTCCTCTTACTTAAATGAAGAAGCGCATCATTTACCGTCCCCAAATCCTCTTTCTTGCGACCGCGACTGCGTCTAGCTTCGTCATCGCTGGAGGGCTCGAGATCTGCGAGGGCGCGCTTCTTTGTATTTCGGTTGTGAGAGGAGAAGATATCGTCTTTGGGGGCTTTGGAGGGGCGGGGTCGTCCTTGGGTTGTGGGACGGGAGGTGGAGGTTGAGAGGAGGGAGGAGAGGGTTGAGGAGAAAGCTAGGGAGGTGGAGGAGGAGAGTTCTTTGGGTTGAGATTTAGGATTGCGGATTCCGTAGAGGGAGGCTTCTGAAGACATTGCTGTGGTTGGTTTGGGGGTTGTGGTTGTGGTTGTTGGAGTGAGAGGTACAGCCTTGGGCGAGGCTGGAGATGTGGATTTGGGTTGGGTGGAGGTAGCGGCGGTGTTTAGATTCACTCTTTTCTCGATCCGAAGTCGGATCCCCGGCCCTTCTCAACAACCTCCTGCTCCTCTACGGAACATAGCCCAAATTCAATCCCATCATTCCTGCCTCTGGGCAGCATGTCATATTCAAGTGGACATTCTTCTCTACCATGCAAGCAGTACCCATTTGTTCCTGAGTACTGCGCAAGTGCATACATATATTGACTCCCCAAGTAGTCAAACAATTTGTTTTGTTGCAAGTCGCAGAGACGATCTCATCTGATCTAGTAGCAAATCACAGATTTCGGAGTTGGTAGTGCCAACTTTCATCAAGGAAAATATCAGTTATGTACCTTGTACTTGCATTTCCCTCCCCAGTTTTCAATAATTGGAACTTTATTTTCTCGTCTCCAGGAATTTCTACCTCGGTTAGGCCCAAATTCGTTGTATTGGGAGACCAGGCTCCGGGCCTGGGTTTCCAATATGGTATGAAGTCCGCAAGTAAAACTTGGACTGGGAGGAAAACAGAAAGAAAGGTTAGGCTGACATATTTGTCATTTTCTTCATAAAGTCGTATAAATTGGAATCTAGAAAGACGCAAACCAGGAAAGAGCGAGGTTCGGCTTTTGCATCCAGGAAACACGAGGCTGGGAATGATAATAACCAACTCAAGGGGTTTCTACGCGGTGTCACTTCATCGGCAAGGACACATCAGCAACACCTCCCCTCTCGCTCCATTAAGGACTCATCCCCCGAACAAAAGTTCATGAAGCCATAAAGAAAGAAGAAAAAAAGAAGTCTTCAAACAGAAAACAATCTACCAACCAACCAAAACGCCACGGTGCTGTATCTCTAAACAAGTTTTCAAAAATACAAGTGCAGTTCACGCTCACTGAGGGGTGTGTGATAAGGGTTTTGGAGTGATGTGCCGTTGATAGTGAATAAAGGATTATGATAGGTAGTGGAAGAGAAATAGTGAGTCCTGTCGCCGCCGGTGGTAGAGAGACAGGACCAAGTGAGGGAAGGAAAGAGGGACCTCAACCTGTGCCAGAACCAACATTCAGTTTCAAACTTGCCTACCACCACACTTTCCTGCTCGGAACATTCAGTATGGTGGTCAGGAGCAACCCTCGATACTGATGCACAATAGACTCACGAATTGAGATCCATCTAGCTCAAGAAAGGATGCGCGATCATATAGTATTAGAAGTATATAAATTTAGGCCTAGAGCATTCTCAAATATAATCCCCCCGCCAGGTAAATCATCGTCGTTGAAGACAGAAAGGCGCCTCCAGTAAATGTTCTTTTTGTGTAGATAACTCCCATGCCCGAATCCCCTCCAAATCTATCCAATTTTCCTCAATCGGCGTTGAAGCCAAGAAGAGACCAGACCCTAGAGAGAACCACCCAAAGCATACATACAGACAGAAAGGGAGTATATCATCGATCGATATGTGCATAAAACGCTGTCATTTTTGGATCATCATTCCTCAGACCATCGTCGTTCTCTCAATGGCATCTCCTTCCCCGCAGCAGCACGACTTCCATCCTCCTCCGCACGCCAAGACCAGTACTCGCCAAGTCTGACCTCAGCATACGAAGCATAGTCAAAGTCGATCTGGGAGATGGTAGCTTGAATCAGGGCCCAAATACCCCAATAGAAACCCGGGATTCCTCGCCAGACATCTACTTCGTCAAAGAGCTTTTGGACTTCGGTCTTCTCATCTACATCGGTCTTGTCGCTTTGGAAGGAAAAGTAACTTCGGATGTACTCCCGGATGAAGTCTTTCCTTTGTGATCTGGTGGGCAAGAGTTGGTGCTCACAGTCAAATCCTCCCCATTCGGCCAGGTGGTTGGCAATATCGAATGCGGCCGGTGATGGCGTTGCGTATTCGTAGTCGATGAAACTGACTATCTCTTTGGGCTCACCGGCTTCTGCTGTGGCACCTGAGGGTTTTGGTAGGACGATTACGTTACCACTTAACAAGTCGCAATGGGCAAAAACCAGCTGGCACATGTCAGTATGGGAATCCGTTCATGTCACCAATGGTCCGGCCTAGGGCTTCAATGTGGAAGGGACTGGGACTGGCATCACTCAAAGGCAATTGTGGCATGTATGTGTATTGGTAGGAAGAAACTCACGCCATCTGTACCTAGTCCTGGGCGGTTGCCGAACTCCTCAACCAGTCTAGTTAATTCCTTCTGTAAAGTTGCTTGTCGGAGAATTTGCGCCTCTGTCGAGGTAGGAAGAGCGTAAATCCATTTTTGCATAACGGTCCATACGTTCGGCGCAGGTTTTCCGGGAGCGACATTGTCAATAGCTGCTTGTAGTGCCGGGTCTTTCTTACTTGGCGTAGGAGCGGGGATTCCGAATTCTTCACTTCCTCCAATTTCGGCAGCCAAAGGTTCTCGGGATGAAGGAATACAAGGAACAACGGCGTGCCACTCTGCCAATCTCGTAGCTACAGCCCTCCAAATACCCTGTCGTCGGAGATCTGCTGGGGATGTCACAGCTCCTCGAATGAACCGGTAAAGCATTCCATTGTGAAATCGAGCCAGCAATTCCGGGGCAAGCTTGTGCTGCATGAGGAGCTCGTGGTTTTGGGTCTCTCGTTCTCGATCAATTATGAGATCCGTTCCTTGTCCATAGGCTCTCAAGAGAACTGCTTCATTGTCAATTTCCTCTGGCGATAAACCAGGTCTCTTGTTAACCACTTTCAGCAACGTGTTTGTGATTCCATCCGTGAATCTAATAAACTCAATCTTTCCATCGGTATGCTCCCATTCAGGTCGGAGGGTGAGGATCAAGCGTAAAGCTGAGGTTTGGGATTCGTCTTGGTTGTAGGTTAGAGGAATGAATCGAACGCTTCCCGCCTTGGTGGCAGGTCCTGTTGGTTCCCCCATTTTCTGGTGTCGCGTGCTCGAACTTTTGGGGATTTAGGCGAAGTCGGTGAGGTGGAGAAAGAGCTGTCAATGGTTAGCATACGATTAGAAATTCAGAGAAAGAGCTTACAAGAGATGTGCCTCTATTTGAAAAGGGTTATGCTAAAGTGAAGTTCAGCAAAGGTGAAAGCTGGATAGCATGTGCTGAACGACGTCATAAACAAACCTGAAGAATTGTGGAAGGATTGTGGATCGACGACTGCTTCTCAAGTGTTGCTTTCGGCAAAAGTGAAGAGGTAGAAAGCTGAGTATCCCTTATTCATGCGAAGAGAAGTCGTCGAAATTCTCAGCGTGGGGAGGTGAGGGGAGAAGGCTCGAAGGTAGGTGGAAGCTATGCAGCCGCGCGGGCATGCGGGTTGCAAGGGTAGTGAGACTGGCTTTTGTGTAAAGTCTGTGTCAATTTCCTGCACTTATACGAATGAGGAAGACTGTGCAAAAGAGAGGGAAATTGAGGGAATAAATGGTAGATGAGGATTGATTGGTGTTTGTATTCTTATTTCCCATGGAAAAGGGAGGCTAGTTGGAAATTTATACCGGCGACTACGGGCCGACTAGCCTCCGATCTCGGTCCGAGTGCCGATAGCTTTCTTTCCCCTCCAGGTTCCATCGAATGCTGGCCTCCAGGTTCTTCACTTCAAAATCCCTCTCAATCGAATAGTTCTCCTCTCTCCTCCAGTCACCCTATTAGTGGTAATTATAGTTATGAGGCTATTGATCAGCCTCATTTGCTCACCCGCTGCGGGGTAATTTGTACACCTACGAGGCGATGACCCTCGCCGTTTGAGAATATCTTACGAGGCAAAATTGTTTGTTCAAACCTACAGGAGTTTCCTCGATCAAGGACTCTTACAGTGGTGTGTAATTGAGGGGTTGGGGTGATTGCGATCAATTGTGATATGAAGTTTGGGATGTGGAAGAGGAAAGAGAGAGGGAAAGGGGAATGCGGGGGTTTTAAAGATTGTAACTCTCCTAACCAGACTCATTTTTTTCGCGAGGACAGTAGGACGTTCCTTTCTTACGCGAGAGATATACGAGTGGAAGTTGAGAAGTCGTTAGAACTTAGATAGCTAAACTTAAATCAGTGAAAGTTTATAAAGTAAGAAGTATTTAAAATTAAATTAAAAGCTCGTTATATTCTTATAAACTAGACAAATTAAATGCGAGATGTTTATAAACTTCATTATCTTTCATATATTTTAAATTTAATCTTCTCATACTTTTTAAAAAGCTATAATTTCTTAGTTTCTAGTAAACTAAAAAAGAGTTAAAATAAGACTAATTTTACTTATGTTTAGAAAGACTAATATTCTAGTATTTATCACTCGTTTATTTTAAAGATTTTTGATATTCTTATATTTTAACAATAAAAAAACTCTTTTTATTCATAAAAGAAAATATTCTATATTTACTTTTATACTAGAGATTATTATTATCTCTCTTATTACTTACATTATCATAGAGTATTAAAACCTATTTACTTTATACTATTCTAAGTGCTAATTTAAGAAGTATTTATTATCTTATTTAACAATTTTATTACTATTGCTAATACTGCTTATTTTTGGCTTTAGAATATTAGCTAGATTATTAGACTACTGTAGAGAGTCTTGTCTCAACTCCCCCCGTTTCACCGTTTGGCTCACCTGCAGGTACTGTTGGTTCTGGTTAAAGTGACTTGTCACTGTCCTATTCTAGTATATACCTGCACGGCAACGCGTGTTTCCTCAACACGTTAGCCCCTACTATAAGAATGAGAACTTCACTTGCTCCCATTCTTTCAATCACGGCCCACAACGAGTCTTTTGGAGCTAAATTTGAGGACATCCCAATTTCCAATGTAGGCTTTGTGGTTGGCCTTTGAGAAAAACAATGAACTTTATTCTTGGGTCAATTTCTCTGAAAGATGAAAAGGTTGGGAACAAAGCGAATAGTTAATGGAATCCTTTCTCGTCTTTCATAGTAGTTATTACAATGCTTTGTAAAGTCGAATAATATATAGAATGTATGTAGCCTTTCAAAGTGTTACAGTGCTTTGTCAACGATGGGCTTGTTAACAGGAGTTTATCAATACTGTATAAATTAGGGTTGGAACAAGGAATTGAGCGAGAACCAAAATAAAAAAAACACGAACACCTCAACACCAATACCAAAATCAACACCAAAATCAACACCAAAATCAAAGTTATCGAACCACCAGATCCATTGAACCAACTAACACTCTACTAGCGAGATGTCGTCGTCGTCATCGCGTATTAATTGTGACTATACTAACACTTATTATGTTAAATGCGGACATTGTATGTATTCCCCCTTCCCTATTCCCGTTCCACTTTGCATTTACTGACTCTCCCCCCTTTATAGGCAGGGTATATGTATTACACAGCAAGATTTGTCGCACCTCAGAGAATAGGGTGAAAACACTAGTAGATGATGTCTTTGTAACGACTGACGCGGGAAACAGTTGGGTAACACAGTGGTCGAGAGATTACGGAACAGATAATAAGTGTATCTGCGGACCTGATTTGGAGCCTAACACAATCCTCAAGGTTGAAAACACTTACTGTGGAGTGCGTCATTGTCTCATAGACCCAGCATTAAAGAGAACGCCAATACAGTTAGCCGAAGCAAAACTTTATTTTCAGAAAAGAATTCGGGTTAGTACATATTCAACACGTAATTATGGTTTATTTATCATGCTAATAGGTTTTTTTTAGGAACAAGAAGTGGCAAGACCTGAAATCCAGCGACAGCAAGAGCTGGACGATGAGGCCCAACGAGAAAGCAACAAGTTAAGTTACAAGAGATCCCTCCAAGCCTTCAAAGACAAAGAGGACTTCCATGTCTTGGATTTGAGAAAGTTCCCTGAAAAGGCAGATCAAATTTTGACCAAATTCCTTGAATCAGTACCGCCTTTGGATCAAGAGTGTACAATCTGTCTACATAAGCTGACGCGTGCGGTGGATGGAGAAGCCGTTAAACTGCCCTGCGGACATCTTTATCATCGTAATTGTGCTATTAAACACCTTATCCGCCAAAAGTTATGCACAGAGTGCAGAAGAGAATACGCTATATTTCTATTCGCAGGATTTGACCCCACTATCTACGCCACATCTATTCTGTCCATCGACTTTAGAACTGAGAATCAACGGACGCAGCCTTTTGAGATCCAAATAGGAGGTTTTATCCCTAACGGTGCCCTTGAAGATAAGCACCAGCGCGCCCACGTTAGAATGCTGACAAAAAGGAAGTTAGAGGATAAGTGGGGTGACAACAACGGGGACATAGTGGCCAAAGACAGAACGAAGTTCGATGTGGAGCAAGAGGAGAGAAAGAAAGAGTGGAGAAAGGAGCTCACGGCGCGAATGTATCACCTTGACGCACATCTGGAAGCTGAAGCAAGAGCGATGGAGGCGCTTAGAGAGTTCCTAACGTCTCCTTATAATAACCAGCGTGAGGTGGAGGAACTTAACGAGCTTATTAAGAGTCTTGGAGATTCAAGACAGGCTCGGAGAGCTCTTGATCAGTCTCCTGATAACACAATTGGTCTCTTAGATCTTTTATTAGCCGAGGCTGTCCTGGATAGCATGGGGTATGACTACCTCATCCAAGATGGTCAAGAAGGCGAACAGCTTGAGGTCTTGGTAGAGAAAGGCAAACGCACCCCTGATCGCGTATCTGAGGCTGAAAACCTAGGAAGCGATATTATCATGGAAGCATTTGAAATGAGGGCAGAGTGGCATGAGCATGAATATACCATATCGGAATACTACTAGCACGCATGCCATATGTTTAGATATTCTATAATACGCCATATTACCATGAACCTTTCGTGGTATTTAATCAAGAATAGAGTAGTTTTATGAATGTAAATAATATATATTTGATTGTACAACCATAGAGAGAAATTAAAAACTCTGGCGAATCCCCTTTTATTGTCAGCTATGTAAGCACGGAAAGCTGGAAAAGGAAATGATAGCCTATACATGACATGGCATTTAATTAAATTATGCGCAGCATTTTCCGTTTCGATGTAACGATGACCACCAAAGCAAATCTTCCCGCCGTCACGCATGAAAGTCCGGATGATCTATCTGCTAGAAAGAAGGCTTCTGTGAAAGGGAAGTCCATGTACATGGCTGCTGGGAGTGGAATACCAGAAATCAAGACCATCCTTTCGGGATTTTGTTATCCCGCATTTCCTTGACTTCAAAGTCCTTTCCGTCAATGCAGTCGGGTCGGCATTCGCTGTTGCGACTGGCATGTGCCTGGGAAAGGAAGGTCCATTCGTACACATTTCCACTTGTGTAGGTAACCCTAATCTTAGAAATAATATTCGGAAGTATACACTTCAAAGATAACCGGAAATAGTACTACTCTCGAAAATCAATATAAAAATATCTACACTCAGAGATATATTCTCGGAGAGATATATACTTTCGGATTGCTCGGATTGTGTCAACGGAAAGATCTCTCTGAGATATCTCGAAACTAACTCTACTACGCATGGAAATAAATACTCTCGGAAATATTTATTCGGAAACCTACGACATCCTGAATACACTAAAAAGTCGGATTAACTAAATCGTAAATAGTAAATCGTAAATCGTAAATCGTAAATCGTAAATCGTAAAGCTTAGATTTTTAAGTATATAGCCTTTTAAAGCTAAATCGTAAATCGTAAATTGTAAATCAATAAACATAGATTTTTTAGAGGCTATTTAGATATAAATTAAAAAGCTTAAATCAGTAATCTTAAAGCTTAAAGTAAGGGTATTTATAATTCGTAATACTTAAATCGTAAAGCTTAAATCGTAAAATTCAAGTATAAGCAAGGGTAGAAAGTAGAAGGTAATATAGTATATATATATCTATTAAATATATATATATTATAATTGCTTAACACTTACTTTCTATTAATATATACTACCTAGTACTATACTAAATATAAGTATAATATAACTTTAAATCTATTATCTAAAATATTATAAATTATTAAAAGTAATATATATACTTAGTATAAATAATAACGTTATATAAGTACTTAATAAATAGAAGAGGAAAAGAGATAATTAAGACTTTTAATACTATAACTATAGTTATAATTTAACCTAAAAGTAAGAGACGCTAAGCCTAATTAGGTAATTAGTATACAATTAGTAAAGTAGTACTTAAAGTGTTTAAATAATCTTAAATTATAATTATTTAGACACTTTAGCAAAGAGAGTAAAAGGAGGGGTAAAGGTAGTAAAAAGTAACTAAAAAGTAGTAATAAAATTAAGGTATTATAGATAATCCTCCTAGTATCTATACCTAAAGTATCTACTACTATATACTCTTATTTCTTATCTCTCTTTTTATTATACTTACTATACATAATCCTAACCTTTTTAGTAGTATAAAGGGGTTAATTAGTAAAGGTTGTTTAAGAGAGAGTATCTTCTCTCTTTCTCTTTAAATTAAGGCTATTTATAAAAGTAATTATAGTAGTAAATATTATTTTACTTACTAGCGTATTTATAGGTATAAGAGGAGTAAGTAAGAGCGAATTAGAGACCCTCTTATTAAGCTCTTAATTAAGTTTTAATTACTCTTCTTTATTAATTAATTCAAGCCTATCTTTAATAATAGTAGTATTAATATCTATATATAATTAAGTATTAAGATCTCTTATAATTTACTCATCTATATCTACCTATTATTACACTATCTTATCTACTCTCTCTAGTATATTTAACTTAGTAAGTACTATTAAGCTCTCCTTCTCTTTATCTTTTATAAAAGGCGATAATAAGTATAAGCCTAGAGTTAATACTCCTTTACTATTAGCATCCTCTCTTATATCTATATCTATATCCTTACTTCTTATATTACTTCTAAAACTATCTCTAGAATTATTATCTCTATCGTCTTCCTCTTCTAAATAAGTAGTAATAATTATAAAGTAGTCTTCTAGATAAGTAGTAACAATTATAAAGCAGTCTTCTAAGTATATAATAATAATTATAAATATCTCTAGAAGATTGTCTAATTCTAAATCGTCTACTAATATTACACTTACTCTAGTACTAGTACTATCCCCTAATAATAGTATAAGCCTAGTATCTCTCTCTCTATCTTAAGCGTTATCTTTAAGTATAATAAGCTCGTCGTTAAGTACCTTAATAGGCGCTAAGAGTTAAAGTAGAATTAGTAGCTCTTAGGTATCCTATAAGAGTATAATAGATTACCTCTTTTTAAAAGATTAGAGCTTATTATTAGTATAGCTATTAAATACTATATATACTTTATAGTACTTTTTATTAGTAAGACTTTTTAATAAATTAAAGTATTATATAAGAGCTTATACGTTATCTGTCTCCTTATAATTTATAGCACTTAATTACTTAGCTTTCCTCTTCCTAATAGTAACGTTTATAGCTAGAAAGACGTCTTCTACCTTATTAGTAAGAAGTAGTATATTAATAGGATCTTACCTACTAGAAGTAGAGATTATATAGTAGATATCTTCTAAGAGCTTAATAGTAAACCTTTTAGCTTATATATTCTAAGGTACTAATTTAAAGTTAAATAGATCCTTAGAGTTACTAGTAGATAAGTAAGACACTTAAAACAGAAAGTCGTTATTAATTTATACTCTAACTATCTTACTACGTTATACTATAGAAGTATACATAATTATAGAGATACTCTTAATAGTAGAGAAGTCCTTAGTACTCGTCGTATATATATAAATATATAAGGCTACTCAAATATAGATTTTAGTAATAGAGATAGGCTTTAGCACCTTATAGGTTAGAGGAGGAGCTAGAGAGCCTATACTAATTAGTAGTATATACTAAATTTAAGAGTACTACTTACTTTTAGCCTTTTTCTTATTAAAGATAAATCCCTTCTTATATACTTTCGCTCTAATTATTTTAGTCTTACTAGAAGCCTTTATAAAGAAGATTTATCTAGCCTTAGCCTTTTCCTCTTAAATAGCTCGCTCTTTAGCCGTAGCTAATTTATCCTCCTTTTACTTAATAATAAGAGTAGAGTAGTTAGTAGTAGAACGTTCTATAGTAGCCTCTTACTTCCTCCTAGACTTTATAATTAACTATTATTTCTTCTCCTAGCTATTAGAGCTTTATACTATAGCTTTTATAGAGTAGTTCTTTACTTTTTATAAACGGTTCTTAATCTTATTATTAGAGAGTAGTTTACCTAGCCTCTAAAGAAGTATAGATATATAATTTTCTAAAGTATTTACTAGGTTTACTAAGAAGTAATAAGAATATACTTTAAGCTTTAAACCCTTAGAATAAGAAGCCTAGACTTCTAGACATTTAGAAGACTAATATTAAAGCATCTTAGCGTGTTTTTAGTATTATAAGATAGCAGATATAAGACTTCTAAAAGTATAAGTAAAAGTGATAGAATAAAAGTAGGAAAATCGGAGGACCGTTCTACTTAAACTATATAACCTCTTATATCTTACTTCTTACTTTTAATACTATTTATAAGGCTCTAATATACTATTCTAGCGTATATTAAATAATTACTAGCTATATAGTATATTATCTCCTATAAAGACTAGGACTTTATTTACTATTCTATAAGTATTTATAGAAGTAGATATAAGTAAGGCTAGATTAAAGAATATTCCGCTCTAAGCGACTACTTAGAGGCTAGCTTAGAAACCTCTCTAAGAGACTAAGGAGGTTCTAAAGATAAGTAATCGACGCTAAGCTTAATTTATAAATTATTTACTACTACTAATAAAGTTAGTAATCTATATACTTAAAATAGCCTAAAAATATAATATTCTAAATTAATTCTTTTACTTTTAATTTAGATATAGAATAGTATTATTTATATCTATAAAGCTAACTAGAACTTAATAGACGTAGAACCTATAATATTACGATTTTTTAAAGATTTAAGAGTCTAAGATTACTAACTTTTATTAGTAGTAGTAAGAAATTTACGAATTAGACTTAGTATTAATAGTCGTAGTTAGTAGGTTTACCTTACTAAAATCCTCTCCTAGGTACTTAGAGAATTATATATCTATAACTATACCTAAAACCTTATATAAATCACTTCTAAATTTAATTAAAAGTCGATAAATATATCTATTCCTCTCTAGAGTTACGTTAAGCCTTTTTTTACGTTTAAAATATATAAATTTTAGGCCTAGGGCTTAGCTCGTATTTAGTATAGGTTTATTCCTAGTTTAGTATATCTATTTACTTATTAATTATAAATAGTAAAAGCAACGCTATTAGCTAACTCTCTATACCTTTTATAGAGAGTAATATATACTTCCTTTGTTATATTACTCTCTATTAACGTTCTATTTACCTTAGCTAGTAAGTAATTATAATTATAGACTATTATAGAGTCTATAGTTAGTTAGTAGATCATAATACTATAATCCTAGATATACTACTATAGCTAAAGATATATATTAAGTATAAGGTTACTAATATAGAAAAGAGGGATAGATTTAAGACCTTACTCTTTAAATAGATTTAAGAGAGTATCTTTTAGTAGATAATCTAGGATTAGAGTTATTAGAGCGCTCTACTATAATAATAACGTTTAATACTATCTATTAGTAAGAGAGCTCTATAAAGGAGGAGGTCTAATCCTAAGAATAAATTAGTAGCCTTTAAAGTAGATTAATTAAATATAAGTTTATCTACTAATATCTATCTCTAAATCTCCTTTTAAATTATCTTCGACTAGTAAGGTATACTTATTAGTTATATACTCTCTTAAATCCTTATTTAATCTTACTAAACTATTATTATCTAACTCTTCTAATTCCTTATTTAAGAAGTTACTATTATATAGATAATCTAGTACTATGTTTATTACTTAATTACTCTTACCTTTATTATTAAAGTATATATTAAATTTATCTTAATTAGCCTCTCTAGCTTCCTTTAATTCTTAAGCTATTTTAGGGCATAGCTCTTACTTATATACTCTCTCTAGCTTACTTAAAAGGCTTAATTCTACTAAATTACCTTTTTAGATATATACTAATAATTCTACTTTTAAATCTAAGTATACTATAGTATAAGTTTCTCTCTCTTTAGTATATATTGTCTTATTAATTAATAATATATATCTATATACTAATAATTTTGTTTTATACTATTCTAGGGTTACTTAGAGTAAATATATATTAATATTCTAATCCTTATATAATTCTTAAAGCTTAGTAAGCTTCTTAGTAAGTACCTTAATACTATAATTATCTACTAGATACTCTTTACTCCTAGGATAGTAAAAGTTAGTCTATAGCACTCCTAGTACCTTATACTCTCGATTAGTATTAGTATAAATATAATAGTGATTCTATATATATATAAACGTTTAAACCTCCTTTTAAATAATTAGAATATATATATATAATATAGCGATCATATTAGAGAGGCTCTTTTTAGAAAATAACCTCTTTTTATAGATACTCTAAAAGTATATCTTCTACTTATTTAAAGACTCTTTTATAAGCTATTCTTACTAAGCCTTAATACGTTAGTTAGCTATAGAAGTACTAAACTAATATAGGTTTAAAAGTTAGTATAGCTCTCTACTACTTTCTATAGCTTATTATTAACAAAGTATATAGTAAGCGTCTACTACTATTAAAGATTTCGATTCTTAATCTAATTATATATAACATAGTATCTTTCTAAAGCTACTTATAGTATTACTATATTACTATAGAGTAGATACTACTATATCGTTTAAGATACTATAATAGTTCTAAGAGATAAATTAAGTATAGGTATTAATACTAGTATATATCTTAATACTAATAAATCTTAATTTATAATATCTGTTAATACTTTATATAAAATTAGGCCTTAGTATAATATACTTACTCTATATATCTTTAATCTCTTATAACCTTTAGGTATACTCTTCTTTATTAACCTTTTAAAGCGCCTTTTAGATCTTATCTCTACTCTACCTTTCGTCTCTATCTCTATTAATACTATAAGTATTTAGGTATATATAGAGGAACCTAAGGCTGAAGCTCTTTATAGTACTAAAGTAGCTATATTCATAGATCTTATACTAAAGTATAGCCTCTAGCTTAGCACGCTCCTCCTAGGTATAAAACTTCTTACGCCGAAGTCCTATATTCTATTATATCTTTTAGAGCCTCTAAGGCCTAATTATAAAGCTCTTCTAATTTAATATATATACTATACTTAAATTAGATAATCCTATATCTTTAAAGAGATATACTACTTATATATATAAGGCTAGTAAGAGTATACTATTAGTGTTTCTTTAAAGGTTCTATTCTATATTAATTTAGAGCTTAAGAGTAGTATTAGAGACGTCGATATTATAATTACTTTTAAGGATATTATATATCTCTTAAATAGAGGTCCTCTTTAGATATAACTCTTCTATAAACACTCTATATAGCTCTAAATCAATAAATTAACATAGTATATTTAGGCTTCTATTATACGCTTAAAACTACTCTTTTTACACTTTCTACTACACTTGAAATTCTAGGATTATTACACTACGATATCACTACTAAGAATATTATACTTTAATAGATACTTAAGGCTACTACTAGAGCTTATTCTCTTTCTTCTCTTATTATCGTTAGTACTTAAATTTAAGAGAGGAGAGAGAGTATATATAGTAGTAAGATAGTACTTTTAAAGGAAGGAATAATATAAAGTAGTATTTAAAGAAAGAAGCGACTAATTTAATTTATTTTAAGAGGTTTTACTACTAAGGATATCGTACTTTAATAGATGTTTAGGGCCGCTACTAGAGCTTATTCTCTTCCTTCTTCTATCGTTATTAGTGCTCGAATTCAAGAGAGGAGAGAGAGTATATATAGTAGTAGAATAGCACTTTTAAAGAAAGGAATAATATAGAGTAGTATTTAAAGAAAGGAGCAACTAATTCGATTTATCTTAAGAGGTTCTACTACTAAGGATATTATACTTTAATAGATGTCTAGGGCTACTACTAGAGCTTATCCTCTTCCTTCTTCTATCGTCGTTAGTGCTTAAATTCAAAGAGGGAGAGAGAGTATATATAGTAGTAGGATAGTACTTTTGAAGGAAAGAATAATAGAGAGTAGTATATAGTATTTAAAGGAAGGAGCGATATAAGAGGGTTAGTATATAGAGTAAGTATACTTTTTAGTCTATAAAATAAATAGTGCTAACTCTAATTAGGAAATTAGTATATAATTGAGAAAAGTAGCTAAAAGTACTTAAATTATAATAGTACGAAATATATATAACTATAGTAGAGGTATATAGAAGTGTGTATAGTAGAATGACGTATATAGATACTAGGTACTGATATAGAAGAAAATAATAACTATCCCTCTATTATACTGAATATAAACGTCTATATATAAGAAGGTTAGAAGCTTCTAAGTTCTAATAATAATAATAACCGAGCCTTGTCTAATATAGCTAATACTAAATAATAAGAGCTAAAAAGCTAAATATATAACCTCTAATTCTTTAGAAAGCTAAATATATAATATTTAAACCTTAATCTCTTTTATATATAAATATCGGATATTAATACCTTTGGTACTTTGTTTATATAAGTATTAGTTATTTATAATCTTAGCCTTAAAGGTATTAGAGGTATTAGTACTACTTAGAGGTATTAGTAGTTTTACAAATACTAACAATTTAGAATAGTGTTATTATATAATAATCTAGGATAGTATACTATTATATTCTCTCTCTTTTAAAAAGACTTGTTCTAAGTCTTTAGTTATTAATCAGCGTAGTATTAGGTCGATTAGAGTATTATTTATCTTTTTATTATAAAGAATATAACTTATCTTACTATTATAGTATCTAGTGGTTAGAGTAGAGTCGGTGACTAGTAGTATTATTATTTAAAGGCTAATTACTCTTTGTTTACTATTATATACTATATAATAATGTAAACGGAAGAGAAGCTAATAATTAGCTAGTAGGTAGAAAGTAGTATACTACTATAGAGTTATCGTATTCTTACTATTATCGTATATTATAATAGTAATTATTAAGTAACAAATAATAATTATAAAGCGATAGCTATTATTATAAGTAGTATATTAGTAGATGACTTTTCCTTAATTCTAACTTCTCTTCTTCTTTTCTTTTTATCTAAATAATATAAATAGTAAGAATATCTTCTAATTAGGTATATTCTTATATACTAACTTATCTTCTAAAATATATATATATTATATATATATATATAAAAGTAAGTTCTTCTCTTCTTAATTAGACCTAATTTAGAGCTAATCTAATATAGTAAAATACTTCTTCTATGTCCTTCTAGTACGCTTCTAGCTACTTACTAAGTCTGCTATATTTAGTACCTTTAAGTAAAATCTTAGAATAGAGATTATATATATACTTTTAAGAAGCCGAAGTTAAAGAAGTATAGGTACTACGTAGAGTAGAATACTATATATATTCTAGTAAGTTTAATCTTAAATATATACTAAATCTATTCTAACTTAGATAGTTACTATAGTTTATTAAGAAAGAGTTTAGTAAGCTTTAAAGTAAGAAGGAGAAGGGAGAGGTTAAGAAGACTACTAAGGCCTTAGATAAGGTATTAGTTATTACTAGTATAAAAGTACTAAAGAATAGTTTAGAGGTATAGTTTACTCTCTTAGAGGAGACTTAGGTGCTTTATACTAAGGTTACTATAAGTACTTCTTACTTATTAGAGGGGTTTTAGTTACTAATATTTAATAGTCTTTATACTATACTATAGAGAGTAAGACCTCTATTTAAACCTAGGTTCAGGTCCTCTTTAAAGCCTATTTAAAGAGTTTATAAGTATCCTCTCTAAAGCTAGTTATAAAAAGTTATCAAAGTAAGAAGCGTCTTTATAAGAAGGAGGTAGTAGAGAAAGAGCTAATTTAGGCTTCTTATACTTAAGAGAGTAAGGAGGAGGATAATAAGTTAGAAGAAAGAGAGGCTATAACCTAGGAAGAGTTAGTAGGCTTTATTTTAGTAGTAACTTAGTCTTAGTTCTTTACTTTATTAACTTTAAATATTCCTACTAGTTAGTATTTTATCTTAGGTTTTTATTATAAGTTCTTTATTAAGAGTAACTAGAATTAGAAGGTATTAATAGAGTTTTATAAATTAACTCTTTTATTTAATTCTTATCTAATTCCTATATATTAAGCTATTTAGAGAGGTATTAGAGTAGTTCTAGCTCTTTTAGATATTTAGTATAAAAGTCTTTTAAATAATATAGTAAACTCTAAAAATTATTTATAAAATACTAAGTAGAATCTAAATTATATCTAACCTATTTTACTTAATACTATAGCTATCTTTTAAAAAGTCTACTACTAAGTATTTCTTATACTTTCTATTCTTATATACCTTTAATAATATCTAGTAAAAGCTCTAGAGCCTCTTATTCTAGTAAGAGAGTATTTAAGTCCTTTAAAAGTATATTAAAAGCAAAAACATTATAAATTAATAATCCTTCTAGAAGTTTTAGCCTATAGAAGTATCTTATATAATCTAGTATTTTAAAAGGTTCTATCTACTATTTAGTAAACTTTTAACTAAGACAATTTATCTTAAGATTCTTAGTAAATAAGTAGACTTTATCTCTAACGTTCTAGTTAATAGCTCTTTAGTATTAATTTATACTATCTTCTATTCTTTTCTAAGCTTTATCTATATTATTTTTAGCTATTCTCTAAGTAGAGTATATATATTAGGCTACTTTTACTACCTTATTATAGTTAAGACGTTCTTAGGGAATAGACGTCTTTAGTATATTCTAGTTCTATAAAGTCCTTAGGTTAAGTCTAAACTTAAGCTAATAAGAGGTTATACTAATAGATAAGTATAGAAGTGTTATTTATACTCTATTTATTAGAGAGATTAATTCGCTCTAGTTATCTTAATAGTAAGTTATAAAGAGCCTTAGTCTCTAATTAATATATTAGTTTATTATCTCTATCTATCTATTTATTTATTTATAATAAATAGTACTAAGTTTAAGCTTAATACTAATTATTTAATAAAATTTAGTTTAAAATAATAATATAAATTAAGGTCTTTAATTAGACGTAATCGATTTAGAGTAATAACTAAAATAGTAAATCTATTAAATAAAAAGTTTAGCTAGGCCTTTAGCGTCTATAGTTAAGTAGTAGAGTATTAATACTAAATCCTTTCTAAGTTAGTCAATAAATACTAGTATAGTATTAAATCTATGTTTATTTTTTAGAAATAATTTAAAGTCTATATATAAATATTATATAAAATAGTTAAGTATAGATAAAGAGTAAAGAAAGCCTTATTACTTAGTTTATTAAGAATAGGAGTATTTATAGGCTTAATAATTCCCTATATACCTTCTATAGTTTAAAAACATTCTAGCCTAGTAGTAGTATTATACTAATAACTAGTATGTCTTTTTCATACTTAGGTAAGTACTAGATACTTGGTTATAGACTTCTTAGATTAGTTTTATATAAAGTTTAGTATTCTTTTAAATATAAAGTCGATTCTTAAAGAGTAGTAAATTATCTAGTAAGATAGAGTATCTATCTAGAAGTTTATAATATTCTTTTTAAAAAGAGTATAGGTTATCTTCTTTCAACTTCTAAATTATATTTAAACTTAACTTTAGAATAACATCTATTATATTAAGAGATGTAGACTATTCTTATAAAAAGATCTAAGTAAGTTTAGCGTTAATTTAAGAGTCTAACTAATTAGGTTTTAAGAGAGTACACGAGTAGCTATTTAATTTAGCTTAATTATAGGTTTTTAAGTCTTATTTATATTAGGTTAATATATCTACTTTTTAATTACTCTTTTTAAACGTAAATCAGATCTAAAAGTTAAAGTCTAATAAAAACTCTATCTATTAGACTTACTTAGCTATAAGTAGCTTAGTTATTATAAAGTATTCTAATAATCTATAGTCTAAATATATATTAATACGCTTCTAATATAATATAAGTTTAGAGTGCTATTTCTTAAAAGCTTCTATAATAGTAGATAGTTCTTTATTATAGATCTTTTAATTTAATTCGTAGCTAACTAGGACGTATAAGTAGAACCTAATAGAGTACTAAAAGCTATTATATTATTATAAGAATATACTAGCTATTACTCTTTCTAAGGAGTCTATTTCTATCTTTATATTATAATTAAAGTTAAAGTAGTATAAGGTTTATATAGTAAGTAGCCTAGTTCTTAGTGTTTTAAAGGCTTTATTATATTTAAGTATCTATAGAAATAGCTCTATAGAGCGTATTATTATAGTTAAGGGTTTAGCGATTTTAGTATAACCTTTAATAAATTATCTATAGAATCCTATAAACTCTAGATAAGACTTTACACCTATTATAGTATTAGGTTAAACCTAGTTTTATAAAGGCTTTACTTTTTTAGAGTTAATTTTAAGTCCTTTTATAGTTAAGATAAATCCTAAGTATTTAACTCTAGTAATACTAAATTCGCTTTTCTTAATATCTATCTAAAGTTCTACTTCTTAGAGTTAATTTAGAACTTTTCTAATCTATTCTTTATATTCTTTAATAGTATTTAAATAAATTAAAATATTATCTAAGTAGGTAATATAGAAGTTGTTTAGATAGTTAATTAAGATATTATTTATATAATATTAATAGATAGCGAGGCTATTATAGAGTCTAAAAGAGAAGACCTTATATTTATATATACTATACCTAGTTCTAAACATAGTTATCTCTTCTAATTCAAGGTCTATTTAGATATAATAAAAAGCTTATCTAATATCTAATTTAGTAAAGATTTTAGCTATTCTTATTCTAGAAAGAAGCTTATTAATATAAGAGATTAGATAGAGATTATTTTAAGTTAGAGTATTTAGCTTCTTATAATTAATATAAAACTATAACTTATTACTATTAGCCTTTTTAATAAAGAGTACTAGAGAGATAAAAGAGCTATTACTATTAATAATAAACCTCTTATCTAGATTCTTTATAAAATACTCCTTTATAGCTTTAAGCTCTATAGTTAACTATTAATATAGAGGTAAAAAGGAGTTAAGAAGTAGCTTATTTAAAGTAATTTTATAGTTATATTCTTAGTAAAGAGGGAGCTTATTAGAAGCTACTTTTAAGAATACGTTTTTATAGAATAAGTAACACTTTAGGAGTTAGGCTTATATTAGAGCTCTTATCTTATTATTATCTTAGAGAGAGGCTAATCTCTTGTTAATAACCTAATCTAGCTTATAAAGGCTTATTATATAAAATTCTAAATTAAGTTATTTTATATTATAATATATTACGTTTATGTTTATTTTATAAATAAAGGAGTATAAGGTCTAGCCTTTTAAGGCTATACTAGTAGTTTATAAAGACTTTAGACTAAAGTTAGATATTAAAATTTTAAGAGGTATTATTATAAATAGAAATAATAACTTAGTAATATTTATAAGTCTACTCTTTTTACGTCTTTCTTATTACTAGATAGTATATTCTCTTTAATTTATATCTAACTAGTAATTTAAAAAGAGTTTCTAGTTCTAGCTAGAAAGAGAAAGTAAAATTTCCTTACTATAGTAGGGAGTTGAGAGGTAATTAGCTAGCTAAATAATCTAGCTCTTTAAGGGGTTAAGAAGGACTTTAAAGTAGTTTAACTATTTATTACTAATAATTAGGTCTTATTATCTAAAGTTTAAGATAATAAAGAAGTAGTTAAGGATATAATATTTATTAATATTTAGATATAGTTATATAAACTAATTTACTTAGCTTTTAGTACTATTATTATATCTATAAATAGATACTATATATAGTAATCTTTAAATCTTTAAACCTATTAACTTAGATAAGTATAGAGCTAGAAGCTAATTTAGAAATAGGTACTTATTTACTCTTATATCTACTAAAGCTTATATTTTAATACTATATCCCTATATACTAAGAGTAGTATTTATAAGGAATTATTTTCCTCTTATAAGCTTAGAAAGATTAAGTCTAGCTAGATTATATTTATATAGGCCTAGGAAGGAATTTTTACCTAGGCCTCTTTATTTTCCTCTTAACTTAGCTTAGAATTAGAGTACTCTTTAGAAGGTTATTCTTCTTTAAGTTAATTATCTATTTTATTAATAGTAAGAAGATTAGAGTAATTAGGTTTAAAATGTCTAAGCTTACTATAATAGTAATAATTTATACTAGTAAGAACTTAGTTTATTAATATAGTCTTTGATTTTTTACTAGTAGAAAATAGTCTAAGAGTTTATAAAATCTTCTAAGATATAGGATTAAGTCTATATAAGAGTAAAGAGGTTTTTAGAGTAGAGCTAAGTAAGGATTAAAAAGTACTTATCTTTTTAAATAATAAGATTATACTAATTAGTTTAGCTATAGTACTAGTTATAAATAACTCTATATTTTAGCGCTTCTCTTTATCTAAGGCTAAAAGATATACTACTATCTTATTAAAATTATAATTCTAATCTCTCTTAGCTAAAGTAAAGCTATTTTAGAGCTATAGTATAATCTTGTCCTATATTAAGTAGAATCTTTCTAACTCTAGTATTCCTTTAAGTATAGCTATACTTAAGAAGTATACTTTAAAATCTAAAAAAGTTTCTCTTATATAACTCTTTCTACCTATTTATAAGGCTTAAAATTTATTTTAAGTATCCTTCTTCTTATAACTAGTTAAAAAGTAGGAATTAAAGAGTTTAATTATATCTTATTAATCTTTAAAAGCTATATTACTTATATCTAACTTATATTAAGGCTCTAAGTAGTTCCTAGTAAGTTTTATAGTCGTCTCTTAGATAAGGGCTTTATAAGTTTTAAGTATATAGTAATAGTTAGCGTTTACTTAGAGTCTATTATATATAGATATCTTCTATTACTTATAAGTAGGTAAAGTACTATTATCTAAAGGTTTAATTTTCTTTATAATTTTACTTTTAATAGATTAAAGGGCTTTTAAGGTGTTTTTAGGTTATAGATATAGAGAAGGTTATTATAAAGAAGGAATATTAGAAGTAGAGTCTTACCTCTAATAATAGTTTAAAGAGATAGAAAGAGGTATTTATATAGGTTAGAGAGGACTTAGACTATAGTTGTTATTTAGTAGTTATTAACTAATTTACTATATTAGGTCTAATAATTAAGCGATCTAATTATCTTATTCTAAAATTTTCTATTCTTTTTCTTAATCCTTAGCCTCTATAGCTTAGATTATACTCTATATCTTATCTATATTAGAGAAGTCTTATTAATCTCTCTAGCTTCTAAGTATAGAGCTTTTACCTTTATTATTCTTAGGCTTCTTAGTATTCTTAGAGCTATAGTACTAAGTTAGAGACCTTTTAGTAGAGGCTTAACTTTATTACTTAAAGAGGGGCTTTACGCTTAGAAGTAGAGCTTAGAAGGGACCTAGGGTTACTCTAGATTCTAATATATTAAATATTAAATTAAGAGAGAGTAAAGAGGCGATTTAGGAGTTTTCTAGATAACTGTTTATATTATTAACTATTTAAATTATATATGGTAATCCCTATATAAAGAGGGTTATTAGGATTCTTAGGAATACTTAGTATATTTTAATCTCTTAACATATAAAATACGATTTTTACTAGCTATTTATATAGATACTAAACCCTAGTATTACTAGCTATTTAGAAGATCTCTAGAATTCTAGCTATTTAAGAATATGTTATTATAGTCTAATTAGAGGTTAAATTAAAATTAAAATAAAAAAAGCGACAATAAGCTTAAAAGAGATATTATAAAGGCTATTACTAGTAAAGAGGAGTTATTGTTTTTATATAATAGTATAAAATATATATAACTATAGTAGAGGTATATAAAAGTATATATAATAGAATAATATATATAAATACTAGGTATTAATATAGAAGAAAATAATAACTATCTCTCTACTATACTAAATATAAACGTTTATATATAAGAAGGTTAGAAGCTTCTAAGTTCTAATAATAATAATAACCGAGCCTTACCTAATATAGCTAATACTAAATAATAAGAGCTGAAAAGCTAAATATATAACCTCTAATCCTTTAGAAAGCTAAATATATAATATTTAAACTTTAATCTCTTCTATATATAAATATTAGATATTAATATCTTTAGTACTTTACTTATATAAGTATTAGTTATTCGTAATCTCGGCTCTAGAGATATTAGAGGTATTAGTACTACTTAGAGGTATTAGTAGTTTTACGAATACTAATAATTTAGAATAGTACTGTTATATAATAATCTAGGATAGTATGCTATTATATAAATAATCTTAAATTAAGATTATTTAAGCTTTTAAAGTAAGCTAATTACTTTAATATTAAGTAATCTAGAGTAATTAGCTTAAAAAAGGCCTAGTTTTAAGACATAATTTAGGAACTTATTATAGCAATGAAAGTCGATTTGTATAGTCTTTTTATATTATACATATATATCTCTTATTATAATATGTTTTAATTTAATATTTAATACCTTTTACGATTATCTCTTAATTTATATAACTTTTACGATTTACGATTTACGATTTGTGATTTACGATTTAGTCGATTCCGACTTTTTAGTATATCCAGGACGCCCTAAAACCTCAAGTCCTATATTTCCTTAGAGGGAAACTCTCTTTCTCCGAGAGATTTCAAGACAATGAAGTAAACAGCATAGAATTCAGAAAGTTTTCCGAAACTCGTCTAATTATTTTCTTTCTCGGAGGAAGGTTAAGATAATGAAATTTATAGGAAAAGCTTCTGAGGTTTTCATAGAAGAGTTTTCTAATTGTAAGATCTTACTACATAGTTAGAGCATTCATTATTATTTCTCAAGCCATGCTTTTCATTTCGCTTTTCTCAGGCCTTCACTCATCCAAGCTACAGTTCCCGTCCTCTCATTCAATCCAATGACGGCATCATCGTCTCGGTTTTATCTCCGTTGTGTCGATTTCCTCGTCCTCAATCTCGGTAGAGTCAACTTCCTCCCCCGCTTTGTCATTCTCCTCCTTCATGCCCCCCTTCTTCACCTTCACATCCCCACCATCCCTTCCCAGCATCTTTCCCGCATCCTTCTCTTCATCATTTCTTTTCTTCAAATGGATCGCTTTGTGGTTCGGACCAAAATGTTCACTAGTCAATAAGGGGACTTCCTTTTCTGGGGGCGGAAGCTATCTCTCGTCAGTCCCCAGTCGTCAGTTCGAATTGGATTGTCGGGGAATGACATACGGTAAAGAGAACTATCCATACAACAAGAACGGCTCCAAAGTTGATGAGAAGGAAGAATAGAAAAAGTTTGGTTTCTGTGTATTCCTTCTTTTCTGGTCTCTCTTCGTTGGCCATCGTCTTTGTGGACTTGTCTTCTTTTGGTTTGTCTTTGGTGGGATCTGGGTCTATGGGCTTGGATCTTGGGAATCTTGGGTTTGTGGCTGTGATTTGTGGACGCTTGAGATTTGGGAAGTTGGATTTTGGGTCGGTTGAGTTCAGACGGAGTTGCTGTGTGATGGGGAATTTTGGGAGTGGACGCGGTCTCAAGCTTCGTGCCACAAAGGCTGCTCTGGTTGCAGTTCTCGTGGGGAACATCTTGACAGGCGGTGAAGTGTTGATGAGAAGAGTAGTTCAATACCCGGCCCTGGGGTTTTATAGTACCCCGATGAAAGAGAAGAAGCAATGACCAGAACACAAGGAGATTATAGAGAGAAATACCTAGTTGTTGTCAGTGAGCGTTTCTTCTGGGAGTGGGTACAGATTTGGATGTACCTGGACTCTGTGAGAAGCAGAGAAATCTTTCTCAGGTTTTCTCAAGGCTTTTCGAAAGCTCATGTTCGAGTCACTCAACATTTCTTTTTATATGGTAAATATTCTATTTTGCTATCCTCCATTCTACAGCCTTTTTTTCAGCGACCACTTTTCCTTGAACCATTGAGAGTTCTGGGCCAGCTAAGGTTCGAATAAAAATTTGGGTTGTTGATTCTTCTGCATGAAAGATTGGGAAGCCTGAAGAAGAGACGCGAGTGCAGGGGCACATTGTTGAGCCGCGCCGATGAGAGTGAGAAGGAGGTCACAAGAGGAATTGCCTTTTAGGATAAAAGTCTAAGTCTAATCACCAACCAATGCACAAGCCCTCTGCCCACATTTTCACATCCCCTCAAGTCTTAAGCTTCAACAGCCCCTTCAAAAAATCAAAACTATTCGAATCACTCTGCAACTCCCAAACCTTCCCCGTAGCCCTATCCTCCCAGCCCAACTCCTCCGCAAGTAGCAGACCCCAATTCCTCGTAATCCCCTTGATCCTCGCTCTCGCTCCTCCTTGCGTCTCAATCGTCACAATCTGATCCATATGCAACCAATGCCTATAATAAAGTTCTTCGAGATCTTTATCGAAGCCCGTTCGACAGAAAGATTTGTAAGTAACCTCGAACTTGGTGAGGATCCTCGCTAGAAGTTTTTCTAAAGTGAAAGGCGCAAGATGGGAAGGGAGAAGGGCGTTCAAGGAGGTTGTGGGAGCGGGGTTGGTGGTGTTGAGTCCAATCCCGACGACGAGGTCGTAGGAACCCGAGCAGTAGGACGAGTTCACCAGGATGCCGCCGATTTTGATGTATTCCTTTTTTCCGGGTTTGGTGGGGTCTTGGGCATCTGTGTATCCAATCAGTGGGATCCTTGGGGAGAAAGTGGGACTTACAGATATCGTTTGGCCACTTGAGTTTCACTGGTACGTCTTCGTAGCCTACGTCGTAGGATTGAATGCCTTCTACAATTGCAATTGCGGCTAGGTATTGGATGAAAACGACAGGAGCGGTGTTGCCGAGTGACATGGGGTGTTTCATGGTGACGGAGAAGATTAATGAACCTGCAGGAGAAACCCATACGTTGGAGCCACGGCCTCGACCTGCGACTTGGGTTGTTGCGGTGACTGTGAAGCCTTCGGGAACGTTGGAGAGCAGTTTTGGGTTTCTGTGATATTCTGTTAGCAAAGGATTGGGAAGAATCATACTTCATGGTGCATACTTCTCAAGCAAAGTATTGGTGCTGGTGACCACTTCACCATATAACAAATTCTTGCCAAAATCCCCTGCTTGTCCTCCACTCTCCAACTGGTATTTTTGCAAATTTGCGTAAAATGAATGATGGTTAAAGGAAGGTGTTTCTTTTGTACCAGGCCAATCTGCTTCATGCGGAATGACATGTTTCGTAATCGCATTATAATCGACCATTCTATCATCAACCACAACATCATCCTTTTTGTTAGCCATAGTATCTCTTGCTGGAGAAGTAGTAGATAGAGGAAGCGAATCGGAAAGAGAGTTCAATGACCAGCGAGATTCTTGCTTCTCGAAATGAAAGGTATCATTTTCTCCCTTGATATATTCTTCTCCGTCTTCAACTGTGACGATATGCTCCCAAGAAGCGAGCAATTCTGGTACTAGAAAATGATGCAGAGATGTGAGATGTAGGCGAGAAAGGGATGGTACCAGTGGTTTCTCCTCACTTATTACCAATCCAAGTTTCAACAACAATGCTTTGAGAAACGCGACTCTAAGGTCGTCATCCTCAGTCAAGTCCTTTACGAGTTTTGGATAGTCAGGGCCGTCAGAGTTTGGGTCGAGATTGACAGCCGCAAATCTTGGAGAAGTTAGAGATTGCCCAATTTCGGGATCAAGTGACCTACTCTGGATGCGGTCCTGTCAGAATAGCTCCACCTTGGCCAACTTTACAATACACAACTGCTGCAGGTCCCTCCCCCCCTTCCACGTCGGTGGGGTCTGCATAGGTTGCCAGAGTTTCAACACCTTTATCTGAGAACTTTCCAGCATCGACGAAAAGACCACCTCCATTGTAATATGAGCGAAAGAGTTGTGGAACGGTTACACTTTTGAAAGCCTCCTTGTTGGGTTGTACTTTCGCAGCCTTTGCGCCTGCTTCGCTCTGGTAGACGAAGCCTTTGAATGCACAACCTCTACATGTACCAGGAAAGAAGGCTAATTCTCGAGAACCGACGACTTCCATTTTCTTGTCACCAACCTCAAATTCACATCTCGAAGAGCCGTAATATGCCCCAGCGCAGAAGCCAAGGTAGGCTCCACCTCGACGGACATACTGATCGATGCGGCGATTGCCTTCTCCGTTGAGAGAACGACAATAACCCAAGTCGGCTCCTCCAGGGAAGACCAGAAGGGCGCAAGATGCTGTCCAAGGCTCCTTCAAGATGACGGTATCAGTCACGGGAATCACAGCGTAGTTGGGCGATAGAAGATGGCGGAGAGTGTACAAGCAATGTCGGACGGACTCAATTGTACTTCCATTGCCTGTGAAATTCTTTTAGACCTTTTTTTCGGAAAATTGTGTTTGAGAATCGTACCTGAATAGACCAGTACGTTCATTCGTCGTGGTGTCATGATGGCACCTCGAGGGCACAACCGACCCTTTCAAGCGAGCGTACCACAATTACAGACCAGACCCTGAACTCAATCGACAGCAGTCTCGTACACTCCCACTCCAACCTCACAATGTCCAAATCCTCGAGTGATACCAAGAAGGCCGTCGCAGTCGCAGTCGCAGTCGCAGACGATGATGAGCCCGATGACTGGTGAGTGAGATAGAGAATGAATGGGGTTGAATTCAATTGGGCTCAACGTTTTAACGCGTTCAGGGATAAGCGGATTTTCAGCACCGGATGCGCAGGTGAGTCTTTATACCACCGTGTCCAAATTTCGGTCACCGGCACAAACTGATAGGTTATGTATTTTTTGGTGGTGTAGCGGAGAATACGAAGATGAATGATTGTTTCTATGAGAAGAAGGACTGGAGGGTTTGCAAGAATGAGGTGAGTGCCAGCCAGCGTCTTGGGAAGTTTGAGTTTTGGATTCAACCCTTTTTCGGAATCACGTGGGCCTAGGATAGGGATTAAGTACTTTGAGAAGGAACTAATTTATATTGTAGTTGGAGAACTTCCGGAAATGTTGGAAGCAGCAGGAAAACGATAAGAGGACCGAAATGAAAGATGTCTGATGGTGGCGGCGATACAGAGACATGTGGCTGCAAAGAGTGTAAGACTATTGTACAGAACCGAAAATAAAAAAGGCTCCTCTCCAAATACAAATCTTTATTCAAACACCAGCCAATTCCAAACAATAACGATATATTTTTCTTGGTGTTGTGCCATGGGGGTACATGTGGTAGATTCTCGGTAAAAGTTACAAGGCGCGTTCACCAAAGAATAACCAATAATCGCGTTTCTCTCCTCTTCAACACCAACAACACCAACCATGGCCACCATATTCCCCAGAGCTACACGCTCTGCCCAAGCCTCCAAATGCCTGCGATCCTCAATATCCTCCTCCTTCGCCCCGAGGCAATTCTCATCCACCCCACGATTCGCCGCCACCCCCGTCTCACCACCAGCCTACATCCGCAAAACAAGCAACACCGCAACCCGACCAGCTCCCGTAGCAAAGCCTGCAGCTGCTGCCACAAAGCTTCCAATAGCTGATCAATCACCAATAAAGGACATGAGCAATGGTCTGGCAGACGAGCCTTTGATTTTGGATGAGGGGGCGAGACAGGTGGATTGGACTCGTTCATTCCATGGCTTATCGGCCCAGCCATTTTCCAAAGAGGCGGCCGAGGTATTGCTTGCTCCCCTAACGCTGGATGATGTGGAGGTCAAGCCAGATGGGATTATCTACCTGCCAGAGATTAAATATAGGAGGATATTGAATAAGGCTTTTGGGCCGGGTGGTTGGGGGTTGGCGCCGAGGGGGGAGACGATTGTTACGCCTAAAAGTATCACTAGGGAATATGCGCTTGTTGCGCATGGCAGGTAAGCTTTCTCTGTCTATCCTATGGTTATGCAAGGTGCATAGCTAATTTTTTGTGCACCAGACTGGTCTCCGTTGCTCGCGGCGAACAGGATTATTTCTCCCCCGAAGGAATCCCCACTGCCACCGAAGGCTGCAAATCCAATGCCATGATGCGATGCTGCAAAGATCTAGGTGTTGCAAGCGAACTCTGGGATCCAAGATATATCAGGAAATTCATGAAGGAGAAGGCAAAACAAGTTTGGGCCGAGCATGTGGTCACCAAGAAGAAGAAACAAATTTGGCTCAGAAAAGACGATGAGGTTAAATACCCGTTCAAGGAGTCCAAGTTCGGTGCATAAATGGATATTACCATACAGGTTAATTTGTAAAATACGGGATGTTTGGACAGGAGGAGGTTTAGGAATTGTATGATATGGGAGGAACATGTACTGGAACCCAGCGAGGCGTTTATGGCGGACATGGGGTAAATATAATTTAGACCAAACTCCTTCAACTCTGGAGTCCGAAAAGAGAATTCAGGAAATTCAGAACAACCATCTCCACTATCTCAATCGAGGATCCCAGTCTCATGGCATTTTCTTTTCTACAATTGTCCCGAGAAAAGGAACAGAAAAGTAATCATTCGAGCCTCTTAACTCCCAGGTGGTGTATAGAGGTCAGTAGAGCCCTTCCATAACCTGTCTATAGCACCAAATCATCAACGTACGGCTACACTATCCTCTACGCCACGTAGGAGGTAAGATGATTGAATTGATTTTCCCACTCCTACTTGAACAATTCGGTCAACCCCAAATTCCAACTCCCGGACTCATCTGCTCACACGACCAGCTATCTCCATCGAAAAGTACAAAATTAAGAATATGGGGAACGACAGGGCATACTTTGATCCCTCACGACCGCATGGGGAAATAGAACCTTCTACCTAATTTCCCAAACGGTCGATTGTACATAACCATGCCTCGTGGCTTTCGCCAATCGAGGTATTTAAATCCTAAGGATTCAAACAAACCAATCGCCTTCTTTCCTTTGAGGCTTTATCAAGCTTACTAGGCACAGATTTTACGAGCAGCGTTGATTGACGAATCGAGCACCGAGAATTAGCTCTCGGGAGGATTTTGGCGATGTTGGTTTGGGTGGTTTTGGAAGGATTTCTTGGTGCAAAATACCAACGAGCACCGCCTCATGGATCCCTCAATAAAATCACGCGATCCTACCCCAATAATTTCGGAGAGGACGATGAGGCTATTTCACGTCAGGCGTAGGGCTTGACGGATTGGATAAGTATATGTTGTTTTCCATCTGCCATCAAGTCCTCCAAATTAATCTTCATTCTCATCTCGCGTGCTTCTCTTTCCAGTGTCACATTTCATTCTCTTCAATGCTCAAAACACGCTCTTCATTAATCACCACGAGTCAAATTCATCATGTCCGTCGTCGTCAAAGGCTGGCTCAATGTCTCTCCCGATATCACATACCTCTCGGAATGCACGCCCTCGCTATGCTCCCTAGATTACGCGACGCTCAAATATATACCCAGCGAAATGGGGAATATCGCGTTTATGTCTCTCTACGGGATGTTATTACTCGCCATGATTCTTTTATCTTTTTTTCATCATAGGACGCTTTCTTTTACCATCTCGATGTGTTTGGGTTCTGTTTGTGAGGTTGTTGGGTATTGGTCTAGGGTTCAATTACATTACCATGTGTTTGATTCGGGATATTTTGTTATGTGAGTAAAAGAGAAGGGGGAACCTTGGGGGGAGAGAGGGGGCTAATGGTGTATAGAAACATTGTTTGTTTAACAATCGCACCTGTTTTCTTCTCCGCGGCTTTATACGTTACCTTCTCACGAGTTATCATGCATTACGGAGCTCATAATTCGCCTCTCGCCCCTCGAACTTTCACTATAATATTCATCACCGCGGATGTATTTGCTCTTGTTCTACAGTCTGTGGGTGGGGGGTTAACTCAGATTGCGAATACTGGTTCATATACAAAAAAGGGGGAGAATGTTATGTTGGCAGGGTTGAGCTTTCAAGTCATCAGTTTGCTCATTTTCATTTTCATCTCAACGATCTTTTTCTGGAATGTAGCGAAAGAAAGAAGGCAAATGAGGGAAGCTAGTAGAGAAGGAAAGGGGGAAGAACCAGCTCCTGATGGGGCAGGGTATAGGCTTATGATTGCTGGTAATATTTTCCCCTCCCCTCCTTCCATCCCACCTCCCAAAAATTCGAGCCCCAGTACTAATTAAAAACCAGCATACACACTCTCCACCATCCTCCTTCTAATCCGCTCATTCTTCCGCATCGTCGAACTCTCGCACGGATTTCGTTCGGAGCTCGCAAATAACGAGATTGCTTTTGTTATTCTGGAGGGGTGTGTGATTCTTGGTGCTACGGTTTTAATGGGTGTTTTTCATCCCGGCTTGATTATTGGGGAGGCGTGGGTGGAGAGTGGATGGAAGAAAGATGTAATGGAGAAGAAGGAGTTTGATTTGGAGAGTGTGCAAAGTGGGGAAGAGGTGGTATATATGAGGCCATGGTATGGGAATTCGGTTTCTAGTTAGGAAGATCTTCTTGACTTGGAAAGAGGTTTGGGAGGGTTTCTTGTTTATTCTTTTTTTTTGTCGGGTTATATTATGACTACGAGTCTCTTTTCACTGTTGATATTTTGGGTGGGATTTTGGGGGTGTTATGGCTTGCTGTTTATAGAGGAGGGGGAAATTGTATATATGGAGGTTGACTCGGGGTGTATTGTCCGAAGTACATATAGTTACTACATGTAAAAAGCAGCAGTGGAGAGTGTTTACAAATATGTCTCCTCAGCACTTTCTTACGATACATCTTTGCTACTCTGCAATGGAACTTTTCTATCGGACCTGAAATAAGAATTTGCACGCGAGTCCCAAGGACCAAATGGAAGAAATCGCGGGGCTTAGTAGCTACTAAACTTTGTATTTTCAGCCTACCAAAGCATAAATTCAAGTGCCGAAAATTTAGGGGTTTATGTTACGGGGACTGGTCACACTTTGGTCGCTCGCCGCAGAGCAAACAAAGTGCGCATAACAAGAATCTTTCGAAACCATCATAGCAAAATTCCCGGAACTGACAAACCCACCGCAACTTAATTAGGTTCCGTCAAAGTAGCGAACAAACGAAAGAACATGATTCGACAGCACTCGAGTTATCGCTGCTAGAACCGAGTCATATTTATGCTGCTTTTGAGCTTTTATCAGAAAAGTTTCCCGGGGACTTGAAGTTGCAACAAGGTTCCGCATCCCGGTTGGTTCTCTCCTTCGAGTCAAACGAATAAAGAGCAAGTTTCAATTAAATTGCTTGGAATAAGCGAAGTGGAATGCGAATTGTTAAAATCAACAGCCGAATAACGCGAGGAGTCGTTAAAGTGATAAATGGAGGGAAAGAATTCGACAGTGTTCACCTTGTCGATGCCAGAATCAATTTCTTGACTTGTGATTATATCTGTTGCATTTCCTGTAATACGTAAAGCACGGAAACCCGTGCTCTTGCTGTGGGTTTGGAAGATGAATTCGTTTTGCAGCCTTCTTGTTTAGTCCTTTACCAGCAAACCTTAAGTCTTCCCAATGATGTTTGTTACACATCTACTGTCTTACCTTTGCATGTAAAATCATGTCAGAAAGAGGGCATTCCAACTCCCCCTTTGAAGGGAAGCACGAGCCGGGGTTCCATCTTCATGTTATTCCTTTTCTTATTTTGGTCACCCAGGACATAAGATTGAATTATGGCTCATATGAAAAGTTCATCTTCGCGACTAAACTGTCTATGGAATTAATCCAGTGCAAAAGATCCATTATTCAATTGAGATCTTTACGTAGCGAATGCCCTTAACTTCTTCTGCCAAGTTTCGGCATGTAACATAGGAACCTCGTTCGCAATAACGATATCAACACTCGAATGCAAGTCCACCAATTCGCTAGGAATCACCCATCCCTCGCTCCAATGCACAATTCTGTGAATAGCATAGATACACAAGAACAACGGAATACCAACGTAAGCAGTTAAGAAGCTACTAGCGTTGAACTTCTCTGGGAAGAAGACATCGAATCCATTGATCAATGTCAAGATCGTGAAACTGACCATGGAAATCCAAGCTCCCCATGGCTGAACTTTGGAGTGGTATGGAATTGCTTCCTTCGGGAGGCCTTGAACCCTGGTAGCTTTGCGGAATCGAATGTATACAATACAACAGCAGATCCAGGAGATGAAACCAGATGTATTGGTGAGATTGACGAACCAACCGAAAACTACTGAACCGGAATTGGCGCAGTTGAGGTAAGCGAGTGGGGAGAAGAGAGCTGATGCTGCAACTGCCATGTACGGCACACCCTGCTTGGTACATCTCTTGAAAATCGGCGGGGCGTTTCCAGCGACGGCGAGAGAGTAGAGTGATCGAGATGACATGTAGAGGAAGGAGTTTCCGGATGACCATGCAGATGTGATGATGATTGCGTTGATAACACTTCCGAGACCTTTAATACCCGCGTTTGTGATTCCGACGACGAAAGCGGAACTCTTTGCTCCCACACCACCACTTGTCAAAGCTGCATCGTTGAATGGACAAATGATGCCGATAGCCAAAATGGATCCGATGTAGAAGAAAACTGATTGATAAAAATCAAGGGTTAGCAGTTATTCTTGGCATATTGCATCTTCTACCTGGGATGGGATGGATAGCCCCCATTTTTGGCAGCGAGGGGGAAATACATACCCAGTCGGTAAAAGTAACGCTTAGCGGCCTTGGGGAGATTACGTCTTGGAGATTTCATCTCACCACCAGTGACGACTAATAATTCAGGAGCGAATGTGAAAGGGAATGCCGACAGAACAATGACCTTCCAGAAAGCGATGACTTTTCCAGTTCCTCCTTCCCTTAAGTATGTATTTGTCGCTCCTGGGTCCTTCCAATTGTGGAATCCTAAAATGCCGTCTTGTTGTGCTATATAATAAGTTAGTAAAGAGGCCAATGAAGAAGAATATTGATCAAACTTACGCCCACCACCCCAGAAGAGGACAAATGATAGAATGAGAAGTCCAATCATCATGAACACTTTCAACGAGGCAAACCAAAACTCGGTCTCGCCATAATATTGAACAGGCAGTGTATTGAGACCAACAATCACGACAATAAAGATCGTAATCCAAACAGCGATGTTGATCGGTGACTCCCAATAATCAATTACAAGCCCAGCAGCCGTGATCTCGTAAGGAACCAATATGCCGAGGGAGTAGAAGTATAACCAGCCCATAGCGAATCCGAGGGAGTTTGAAACATTTCGGTGGCCATAGTATGACATTGTTCCCCCAGAAACGGGGAGGTATGCGGCTACCTCTGTGATGGCAGTTACGACGAAGAGTACCAAGCAACTGAGAATTAAATAAGCTACGAGGATGAAGGCTGGTCCTCCCGTTGCTAGAGTGTTTCCACTACCGACAAACAAACCAGTACCTGTAAACTGAGTTAGTACACTCCAATATCTGGTGGGATTGAAGTGTATGTCTTACCAATGGTACCACCCAAAGCTATCATTTGAGCATGCCGAGCTTTTAGACCTCTCTTGGTTTCCTCGACAGTTCCCACCACGATTTCCCCTCCATGTTCTGCATCACTATGGGAAGCCTCCTTGTCGTGAAGGTATTGTGGTGACTTATCGTCAACCACGGCAACGTTTTCTTCTGTCTTCATTGTGAAAAGTGTGTAGAGCCTTGCTCAATGCGGGGAAGCAAGTTGAGGGTAGGGCGAAGGCAGAAGACATGGGAGAGCTTCTCTGTTTATAAGACCGGCCCCAGTGATGTAGGACGATAAGAGAAAGCCCATGTTCTTCGGGGTATTGGATGGACCATCAAAGCGGCGGTAAATAGCTTGCTATTCACTTTTTTGCTATAGTTTAGAATTACTTGAAAGGGAAACTGAACTTGAGTGTTTTGAAGCAGAGGGGTGAATTGTCTGGTTTCTTCTAAGTTTTTGAAATAATTACTTGAACTCTCCTAGAAAGATAGAACGATGAGAAGAGCTGGAGTTAAAGTATTTACTGCCGCTTTTACTGTCCATCGCGAGGATGGCTAGCTTCATGCAGTGACATGGCTATTTACACTGCATTTCAATCTCCCACGAGCTATGGTTCTGAGTAGGAATCCCTGAAACCCAGAAGTTGATCCTGGTCACTCAAGATAAGTAAGTGATTGGATCCAAGACCAAAAAGTGGTGATATGTGGCTATCAATCTATCGTCCACTCCACCTACTCCACGGGTAGGACGACAGTACGGAATACTGATCTCGAATATCAAGCAAACTGGTCTTCTATGGACTTGCCACCAAAAACACACCATTGCCATAGCCTTGTCGTTGCCACAATCGCTGCAGTGAACGAAGTAGGCAACACTGCGCGTAGGCAAGCAAGACTGCAGCAGATACCCCATACTCCAAGGACGAACCTCCCAGTTCCCATCCGTACGAAACTGGAGTATGGTGGGACTAGTGAAGTTGAATACTGGAAGCCTATTTTGTCTGACTGTAAACTCATGAATCAATCAGATGATGAGGCTTTTAGACCAGTGCTTCAACAGATCAAGCCTTCAACGGGCGAGATCTCACCTTTGGGCTCACGCCTTTATCTCAGAGGCGGAGCGACCGAAGCACGAACCCGACGCCTCTTGTCGAACTCGGTGAATCTATCCTGGGGACAAGATTCCGGAACTACGAGGGGGCCCCCCGTCGAACCATTTCACTCTGATATCTTTCTCCCCTGATAAGAGAGGCGTGGAGGCGAGGGCAGGGGTTGAGATGTTGGAATCTGGCCGCAACAGCCCACACTTGGCTCGATAGCAACATGAAAATAAATACCATGTGTTTGGGAGGGTTGTGGACTCATACACAAGCGTAACGATAATAAAAATGTTGCTGACGGCGGTACAGTTTGAGATCTGAAAGTCGGGGAAGTGAAAGCTGGGCGACCTCGCTTGCAGATTGCAGTAACCTCCACTAGCGTGTCACGTGTAGATAGATTATCGTGAACCTCGGAACCAACCACCGAAACAACTTTGGAACTCCCGTTCAGCTCGACCTTCGACTCCTACCATGGCAGACCGTAGAGACCAGAGGCATGATAGCCACCATCGAGAGTCGCGATCCCAATCGCCTCGAAGACATCATTCCTCCTCCCACCGAGCGAGGTCCCCACACAGACATCACCACCGCAAACGGGACCATGCTGCCCCTGCGAAAGACCTACCATTCAATACCCGTCCATTGACAAAGCGCGACTACAAGAACTTCAAGCCAATGTTTGCTCTATATCTCGATATTCAGAAAGGGAAAATCCTGGAAGATATGGATGAGGTTGAAACACAAGGAAGGTGGAAAAGCTTCATCGGAAAGTGGTACGAATAACGGAGCTTTAGAACCCACGACGATTCCCGAATACATCAGCTAACATATTTGAGGAATCGTGGAGAACTCGCAGAAGGATGGTATGACCCAGAGACACTACAAAAGGCGACACAGAATACACAAGCGGCTGAAGTCGTGGATGACAATTATAGACCCAAACCAAGTACAACGGCGCGCAGAGAGTTAGATAGGAAGCACAAGGAAACATCGCCTAGGCACGACAGAAATACGAGAGAAGACAGTGACAGTGATGACTCCATTGGACCTGCATTACCAGGACAAGAAGGAAGATCAAGGGGCAGAATGGGACCTAGTATTCCAAATATGCAAGACCTGGAGCTCAAGAGAGGTATGCTAAACTCCCATCTTCCACAGTTAAGCTGACACGTTTTGCAGAAATGGATACCGAAGATGGTCTTGCCAGAAAAGACGATATAAGATTCGCGCGTAAAACCGATCGCAAAGAACAAAAAGCAGCTCTCGACGAACTAGTCCCTCGAGCAGAAGCGGGAACTCGAGAACGTCAACTCGAGAAAAAGAAAGAAGTCAACGAAAAAATGAAATCGTTTCGCGAGAAGTCTCCGGGTGCCGCAGAAGTTCCAGACGCAGAATTGATGGGTGGAGGCGATGGAATTGAGACGTTCAAGAAAACAAAACAAGAATTCGAGCGCAAGAAGAACGAAAGGGAACTGAGAAAAGAAGAAATACTGAGAGCAAGAATGGCAGAAAGAGAGGAACGACTGCAGGAGTATAGGACCAAGGAAGAAGGAACCATGGAAATGCTGAAGGCGTTGGCTAAGCAGAGATTTGGATAAGGAGGGTGTCCTCTACTTATCGCCTGGATATCGTCAACTGGATTGACAACTCAATAGCGGAGGATGAGTCCCGGGTTGTGATTCCCATTTGGGTACGCGGCGCAACATTATGTGTCATACACCTAGAAAAAAACATCATTGCACGGATCCACTCTTCCGGTACCGGGTCCTCATCGTAAGTCTTGTCTCTCTATTGTTATTTGATATCAATATCTTCTAATAAAAATCACCTCCCGTTCATACTCGCGCAGCTGGCCTCATTTCGTTCCAGTGCTTTCTAAATTTTCGCTCACATGGCTCCTTTTTTCCCTAAGTTGATAGCTAGTCATTCTGTTGCCTGAGACTACCACGTCTTTTTTACATTCTTTTCAATTCAGCTTCTTTCTTCCTTGTATTGAATTGCTTCCCTATTGCACTGGAATTTAGGCCGATGGGCAACCAAAGTTAGCTCTCGCTGTTCGAATTTTCTAGCACAATGGGAGCTGGTTATTCTAAACTGCTTAGGATAATATCTAATTGAAATTGTTCTAAAAACATGGAATCAGAAAAAGAGAGCTATTTTCTGCCGCTTTTGTTGTCTATAGATATAGTTGTAGGAAGCGCGAACTTCTGAAATCCAACACTGGTCCAACAACCCCCACCATCGGCGGCTGCGGTAAGCCTCCAACCTTTTATTCAGTCTCAACCCCATCGATCCAAAATTCCGTGAGACTACTGATCAAGGTGATATTATTATTTTTAGTTTGTCGAGAAATGTCTAGATTATTGAAGAGATCTCCTATTGATGAGCTCGATCACTATGTAGAGGAGAACCTTGATGACCACTTTCTGGAGCTATTATACGAGCGAGGTTGGTTCAGAGATGTAGAGGATTGCGAGGAATACTGACTAGGAGGCTTTCATCCTGTCTTAGGAATTAAGCTTTATAGTAATAATTATCTATTAAATGTGCTGATTCTTATATAGGTAATTTAACGAAGTCCCTACTACTATCGTTTATCATAAATTAGTAGATTTCACGTCTGGCTACAGTGAGTTGCGAGTTAAGCTTGAATTTGTCCACTCTTTTTATAATCCGAGCTTTGTGAAAAATTCCTTGATTTCCCCTCTTTTTAGGTACTCTTTTACCTATTTATTAATAATAACATATGTTAGTATACTCTAGATAACAGAAAACGAGAGTCCTCTATTACTCTATAAACTTTATATAATAAAAACAGATAATTTTATATCTGTCTTTATTTTTACAGTAATTGACATAAATGCTACTTTTTTAATTATTAATACTACCTATATAATTTGTTTCTAATAGAAATGCTACGCTTATGCTATTTATTTATTTTATATGCTTCTAGTACGTTTTTTAGTATATTCGTTATTTATTTAATATAAGTAAAATAGTGGCATTTTTGTTAGGAATAAAATAGTAGTATATCTGTTAGTTACTATTTACTCTTTTTAGGTAAATCTCTACCTAAAAATAGTAAATAGTAATTAAGTATATATAAATATTCTCTAAGTAAAGACATTCCTAAAAATAATACTAAAACAAGCTTATTAATACCCTTAAAGTATATATATACTAATATAAATGCTACCTTTATATTCCTAATAGAAATGCTACCTATTTTAGACATAAATACTACTATTCCTAATTTATTATTTTAGTAGTAAAATTACTACTAAATAAATGTATAGTATAAGAGTAGTATTTCTATTAGAAATAAATTAATTAGGTAGCATTTCTGTCTTTGATAATTAAAAAGGTGGCATTTATATTAATTACCGTTATTTTTATAAGGTCTTGGCGTACCTTATCGACCTTATCGACCTTACACAAGGGTAGTGAAAATTTTCAAAAAAAGGGGTTTTTTTTTAAGAATTATTAATTTTTTAGTTTATATTTATTATACTTACTTTAAATTAATAAGTACTATAGAAGAGAGATAATTAGATATAGCGCTTCTTTCTAGCTAGGCCTTATCTATTTTAAGTACTTTTATTTTCTGTCTTCTAAAGAAAAGAGAGAAAGCTTTTTTAAAAAAAAGCTTGGATTATAAAAAAAGTGGGCAAATTCAAGCTTAACTCGTAACTCACTGTACTTAACCGAGGGGAGTGGTTTCTCTAACAACGAGTTATTCTTTCCTAAAACTATATTGAAGAAAGCTGTTGTAAAAGAAGTCTGGATATCACGTATTCGCGATTTCCTAACTAAAGTGGTATTCTAATCTAATAACTCGGACCATAAGCTAACATTAGAGAAGTTTAAATGATGGGAACCATTGACCCTCAATTCCGCCCACAAAGCAGTCTGATATCCTTCAAATGAAGTAAAACTCTGCCCATAAGAATCATTGTAAATGGTTTGGCCGTCTCGAAAAACAAAAAAGGGTTTCTTGACATCGACTGTCTCGCCAAAGAGAGTGTCGATGAATGCACCATCGCGGTTGATCCCGGCGATGACGGAGTCGTGTCTAGAAACTACATCTGTGCCGACACTTCCTCCCAAGGAAAAACCAAAGTGCATGTAGGTGGCGCTATTGAATGGGGCTCGTAATTCTTCGACAAGAGGTGGGTATAGCTCGAGTAAGGCATCGAGATCGCTTTTTCTGTCTCTGTTGACTTTGAAAAGGACAGTGTTGTTTGCCCACTCGTCATTAATTGGTAGTCCATATACACCACCACCTCCATAAGCATCCGGTATTTTCAAGTATGGTAGTTCCCCTGGATGGTTGACGCACAGAACAGTGTAGCCTTGGGATGCCAGGTCTGAAGCTATTATAGTGCTTGATGAGCAAGGCATTCCTGCACCCGGAGAAAATAGTAGCGTTGGATACTGATTCTTTCCCACGGTACCTGGCAAGAATGGCGGTTGCCATTGGAGATGGGTCCATAGATTCTGCAACTCTTCTGAGGGGATTTCCCATCCCTCCTCAATTAGACGGGCGAGCTCGAAGTCCATGTACTTTAGCGAGGTTTTCGCAGTTGGCGATTTTTCGGTTGGGTACAAGATGGTAACCACGATGAAAGTACCTGTGCTGTTCGTTCCCATTGGTGCAGTGGGATCGTCCAAGGTGGTGTGGTTGAAAACATGTTGTGTTTTTCCAACAAAATGTTTGCCAGACGGCGTGGGGAGGAAAACCTTCTCGTTGGCAGCAGCGGCGACAGCTGCCAGAAGTAGGATGAATGGTAACATGTCGAAACCCAGGAAAGAAAGTATCGTGATGTAGCCCTACTTTGAACATCACGAGGTAGGGTCATACCTTTATATAGGATGCCTATGATTACCCCACTCATTGCTTGCCACCTACCTGAATGGGTAATTGCCGAGGAATGCCAATGTTCTTCCATTACAATAAACTAATCGAGTTCTTCTTGCAAAGCCAACAAATCGCGTTCAAGTAAAGACCCCATCTCGAAATGCGAGAGTGGTCTATCCTTCAACCACTTGGTGCGAATTATGTTCTCCTTCAATGATCTTCTTGTTCATCGATTCAATTATCGCCTTTTCTCCTATCATCCTGCTCAAAGTATCGTCTTCCAATTTCTGCCTACCAGTTGCTTCTGTCGCTGGAACAAGGCCCAAATCACCTCGCTTCAGGTTGGGTTTCAACCCATCAGTGGCATCGAAAGTAAATTTATCAATGTTGAGTGAGTCCTCTTAAGAACTTGAAATTCATCAGCTGTCACAGCTGCTTCGTATCCGTCTAAATTTGCTTTCATCTCGGATGCCACATCGTTAATCCCGAAGAATAGCTTCGCGGTCATGTAGAGAAATCGGGTGGAATGCACGGAAACAGGAATTTACGGTCTTGGAGACCTCTTCCTGGCTGACTTGGCCTTTTAAATCAGCCGTCCCTTGGATGACTGCAATTTGTTAGTAAGACTGTTTCAATTGACAAATTTGAGGAAATTTACTTCAAAGAAAATGAGTTCCTTTTATTTAAACTACACTAGAATTGCCTAAGCTTGGTACTTTCTTATTACTTTAATTAGTCGGCGATTTACAAAATATTTGAGGAGATGCGTTTCATACGCCTCGTTCTAAGCAACCACTTTACAATATCTCAAAATAGAGAATACTAACCTAATTTTCCGATCAAGAAGTAATAAAAAAAAACGATTATGAACATTATAGAAATCTAATTGCTTATAAGAATTTGTTTTCCTACTCTTTTTACGATCTCATATTGATTAAGGTTAGGATATATAAGAACTAAACCACTACAACTTATTCATTACTTTATGAAAAGTTAAGAAGTAAAGATATTATCTACTTTCAGTGTTTTGGCTTTCCCCGCCTTAGTCAGCCTGGCACTCTGGAGAGGATAGGCTACCCCTCTCTATCAGGAAAGGAGAGGATAGGCTAATTTCACTTATAGGCTAGGCTGAATTAGGCAGGAGAGATGCTAACTTAGGATAGGAGAGGCAAGGAAGACTAAGAGAGGGGGCTAGGCAAGGAGAGGTGCTAGAGAGGATAGGATAGAATAGGAAGTATATAAGTAAAAAGTATTAAAATAAGTAAAAAGTAATAAAAAGTACTAATATTATAGACTAATTCAAGAAGTATCAAAAATAATAAAATTATCAAAGCTGCTAAAAGACGAGATATTATACCTAAATTACGTAGTATCCTAATTCTCTTTATCCTACTACTGTTATAAGGTCGGATTATAACGGCACGAAATACACACAACTATAGAAGAGGTATATAGGAGTGCGTTTGGTAGAATAACGTATGTAAATACTAGGCTCTGATACGGAAGAAAAGGCTAAACTAGCCTTTTCTGACTCTAGGAGTAGGCTACTATATATAAGAGGTTTCGGATAATATAAAAGGAGTACGAAACTGAACAACGATATACGTCGGCTAATACAAAAGCCCGAACCCTACAAAGTACGTCTGAAAGTCTAGACAGATGTATAGACGTACGTAACCTTCCTAAATTAGACAATATAAAATAATAACTACTAAAAGCTAATATATATAGTATATACCACGTAATATCAGCTATATAAGACGGTATATTGTTATATCTCTCTCTCTTAAAAAAGACTCGTCCTTAAGTCTATCTATCTCTTATCGTTTAGGACTAAATCGGGATAGTATAAGTATTACATTATTATGTTATCGTAAGTTAGTTGAGTTTGTAGATACTTTATTTATTGTAATTATCGTAAGCGAGATAAGATGTTGAGATAGGTTCTAAATCGTAACTAACCTAATTTATAGATACTTGTAAAAGAGACTTTGTTTCTAATCCTTTAATATTAAAAGTAAGTATTCACGTCTACTAAAAAAGTGTAGTCTGATCTGTCTAGTAGGTTAGAGAAAGTTTAAAGTTTAAAAAGTTTAAAGTTCAAAAGTTTAAAGTAAAATCAGAAAAAGTTCAAAGTAAGAGTTAGATAGTGTTCGGTTAAGGTTAATAGTAATAACTTAATTAAGAGCTTACTTTTAGGTTTTATCCTAATAGAGAGTGTATTTTAACTAATTCGCATCTAATTTAAAGAATTTAAAAAAAGAGTATAGGTTTAAAAAAGTTCAGAGTAGAGTTAGAGGTTGTTTAGTTAAGAGATAGTGATAACTTAGTTAAGAGCTTACTTTAAGAGCGTATTAATTCACATCTAATTTGAATTCGAAAAAAAGAGTAAAGTTAGAAACGAAAAGTTAATAATATCATAGACAGTAATAACTTAGCTAAGAGGTTACTATCCTTTTAAAAGCATACTAATTTATATCCGAGTTAAAGAATTTAAATAAAAAGGAACTTCTAGCTTAGCTAGAAGTAAAAGAAAGTAAGAAAGTAAAGAATATAAGAAAGACTCTTTACTAGAGTTAGTAGGGTTTTAGCTAGTTAAAAGAGTTTATTACCAAATATTAAAAATACTATCTAAAGTTTAAGACAATAAAAGGGGTAGTTTTAGCTAGTTAAAGGCGAAGTTGTTACCAAAGTTGTTAAAGTTAAAAACTGTTATCTAAGTATCTAAGAACAATAAAAGAGGTAGTTTAGCTAGTTAAATAAACTTAATGCCGAATGTTATCAAAGGTTGAAATTGTTATCCGACGTTTAGGATAACAATAGGTAGGGTTTCGGCTAGTCAAAAGCGAAGTTATAGCCGAGTTATCGAAGTTAAAATTATCGTCTAAGTATCCAGGGACAAAAAGGGATAGTTTTAGCTAGTTAAAAGACTTAATACCGAATTTGAAAATGCTATCCGAAGTTTAAGATAACAAAAGAGGTATAGTTTCAGGTACGACATTTATCGGTACTATCGTAGGAACTATATTATTTAGGCTCGTAGGCCGCCTTATTCCCTTTAGATACTTAAGAACTTATTCGTTATCTTCCGATTCCGATTCTACTTCAGAAGTAGCAGATTCACTATCGGATTATAGAGAGTTTAAAGCTGAATTAGATAAGAAGAGGGTATTTTAGACCGAAGTACTAATATTATATAACTCAGCGTTTTAGCATGTCTCCTTATCTAAAGCTAAAAGATTAGACGCTATTTCAATAAAGTTATAGTTCTATTATCTCTTTCTTAAAGCAGCTAAGTTTTAGAGCTATAGTATAATCTTATCCTATATTTAAAAGAACTATTCTAATTCTAGTATCTCTCTAAGTATAGCTATACTTAAAAGTAACTCTTAAAATTAGTAAAAGTTTCTTTAGCGTTATCTTCTCCTCCTATTTATAAGGCTACGAAAGTATTCTAAACATCCTCTATTTCATAACTAGTTAAAAAGTAGGTATCTAGAAGAGCAACTATATCTTCTTAATCTTTGAAAGTATTCTAAACCGAGTCTAACTCGTATCTAGGCTCTAGGTAGTTCCTAGCTAGTCCGGTTGTCGTACTCTAAATAAGAGCTTTACGTGTTAAAGGTAAACCGTAGTAGTTAGCATTCACGTAGAGTCTATCTTATATTAATATCTTCTATTATTAGTATATAGGTGAAATGCTATTATCTAAAAGTTCAATCTTTTCAGTTATCTTACTTTTTCGTCGGGAGGTATTCGAAGGGGCTTCGGTGCTGTGTTAGGTAGGAGAGGAATATTAGAAGGTATTAGAAGCAGCTACCTATAGCTAAAAGAGGTATAAATTCGGGCTTAGAAGTAGAAGAGGGTTAGATCAGGGAGGGTTTAGAGGAGAGTTCGAAAGCGAAGTTAGATGTTAACTTTGAATTATAAGTTCGCTTACTCTCCTTTCTAGCTTAGCTAGCCGATCCTTTATTTCTTGATTTTCTGCTTCTAAAGCTTATATAACTAATCACATCTAGTCCGCATTTGAGAAGTCTCGCTAGTCTCTTTAATTATTATTATTATTTCGTCGAGATCTTCTAGATCTTAGTATATAGATGCTATTTAGGCGGCTTTCAGAGAGATGTCTTTTAGTAAGAGGGGTGGCCCTAGAAGGTGTTTATTGCTCAACGCCTCGTAGCGGAGCTGGTTTAGAGAGACCTAAGGTCTCTTAGAAATTCGACATGATGTCGATTTAGGGGGGGGGGGGGTAAGAGCAGATTCGGAAGCCTTCGTAATAACTTTTAGTAATAGTCGACTTATTTACCGAACCTGTGTATAATAGTCTCTGTATAGAGAGGGTTATTAGGATTCTAAACACTTAGTATATTTAAATCCCGTGACGTGTAAGACACGATTTTTACTAGCTATCTAAAACTAATACTAAACTCTAATATCACTAGTCGTCTAGGAGATCTCTAGAATCCCGGCTATTTGAGAATAATATTATAATAGACCGATTCAGGTCTAAAGCGAAACAAAAGCGACAAAAAGCTCGAAGAGATATTATAAATACCGTCACTAGCGAAGAAGAGTTTAGCCTTTTTATATAATAGTACGAAATATATATAACTATAGAAGAGGTATATAGGAGTACGTTTAATAGAATAATATATATAAATACTAGACTCTAATATAGAAGAAAAGGCTAAACTAGCCTTTTCTAACTCTAGGAGTAGGCTACTATATATAAGAGGTTTTGGATAATACAAAAGAGGTATAAAACTAAATAATAATATACGTCGGCTAATATAAAAGCCCGAACCCTACGAAGTACGTCTGAAAGTCCGGACGAATATATAGATATATGTAACCTTCCTAAATTAGATAATATAAAACAACAACTGCCGAAAGCTAATATATACGGTATATACTACGTAATATCGACTATATAAGACGGTATGCCGTTACACGGATTCGCTATTGTTAATAACGATCGCCTCGAACGATTAAGAAGAAGAAGAGATAGATTAAATAATAAGAGAAGTGATATATAATATATATATCTCACGTTATTATATAGCGTAGGTATTAGAGAGTATAATTAATATTATTAATATGTCGTCTAGAAACTAGTTAAGAAGAGCTTACGTCTGTCGGAGTAAATAGTACTAAATTAAGTACTCTACTAGGTACTTGATTTACTATAGTAAAACCCCTGTTTTTAGGTAGCACTACTTCTACTAAATCCACTAATAATACTATAAATAATATATTTGAGGCTAGTATATACCCTGCCTAGCCTCCTCTATAGGCTAGGAAAGGCTACCTCGATACCTCGGATAGAAAAGAATAGGCGGAATGAATTTCAGAATAGAATCGAAGTAGCTAGAAGAAGTGATATATTAGAATAGGATTAGGTAGAATAGCCTCAAAATAGAGACAGAAAGGAGAAGAATTGTTAAGATAGAATAGAATAATAGATTAGGCGGGGAAACCTAAAACACTATCTACTTTAATCTCTTTTCGTTCAATTAAGCTAGTAATAGCTAGTTTTACTATCGTAGCTATTACGATATCTCGATTACCTTAGTCCGGCTTAGTTCCGTAGAACTTGAAACTACTATAACTCTTTTTATACTTAGTGAAAAGTTAAGAGTTACTTAGCAAATCTATTAGACGTATTCTTATCTTCGATTTAAGCTCTCAAAGTTATATTTTATTAGAGTTATTACTATAATAGTTTATATTTATTATTAAGCTTATTTTTATAAGACTTAATTAAAACTATAGCTCTACTACGCTATAAAAATTAATTATATTACTTATTTACTAAAATAGCGCTTCTTATTAAACTAAGATACTAAGGTCTTATTCTTCTATATTTATTATTAGAATATCTTATAGACTTCTAATATTAGTCTACTCTTCTAAGTAGCGGTACTTAATACTCTTATAACTTCTATATTACTACTTAAAAGGTCGAGGAGTATAGAACGAATCTTTTTATACTAAGACTCTTTTTCGTTCTAGCTAGTAATATTAAGTTTTTATAAACACGTTATTACGAAATCTCTTAATAGAGTAGCTTATAAGTTTAGATATTAAAATAATATCTTCACCTCTTATCTAAAAACAGAGTACGTATAGATTACTTCTCTAAATACTTAGAGTTGAGATTTCTAGTAAACTTGAGATTTTATTAAAGCGTTATTATAAATTCTCTCTATAGAAAGCTTTTAGCTTACTAGTTCTAATCTTAAGATAACCTACTTATTTAATATTCAAAAGTTATAAAGCTTATATTTAACCTTTTATGACGTATTTTTAGGTTAAAGACGCTCTAAGAAGCCTTGTATTCGGAGATGAAAACTCTACTATATATATAGGGAAAAGGGGTTATATAAGACTCTCTTTTTCTGTGACACACCTCTTAGGTCTAGGAGAGGCAGCTTTCTAGGCTATAATAAAACCAGATTATAAAAGAACCTCTTAACTACATCGCTCTCTATTCCTGTTATAGAAAATCCTACGGAGCGTACTCCTGAACAGCGATTCCGTGGCATTCAAGGGTAAAGTCCTACTCCTAGATCCTGTCTAACTTCCTCTCTTATACCCCGGCTCTGACTCTGGCAAATATATGGCTTTGGTGTCTTTGGTACATAAAAGGTTTCTTCGTCGAATGTGACGTTCCGAGTTATAATAACTCGATCGAGCTGTGGAACCCAGATGCGGTAGATATTTGATGAGACATACTCGACCAAATAACCTATATGAGCTCTGAGGTTGACTTTGAAGGCTCTCTTTTCAATTTCTTGTTCTCTTTCCTTTTTGAGTGGATAAGCTCTGGATCCGTAGACGTAAACTCCATTCTAATCCGGTCTTAGATCTTTCGTTGCCAAGTTCCTGGTCTAGGAGATAGCTTCCTAGGCTTATAACAAAACTAGATTACAAAAGAACCCCTTAACTACATCGCCTCCTATTCCTGCTCTAGATAATCCTGCGAAGCTATATAGATTACTTTAAACTCCTGAACAGCGATCCTAGATAACATTCTTAAGAGTAAGTTCCTACTCCTAGATCCTGTCCGACTTCCTCTCTTATACTCTGGCACGTTATTGGCTCTAGCTTTTTGGTAAAGAGCGGGTGGCGTTCATAAGATGTGGTGGCTCGTAGTTAGCGTTGTATTTGTGCCAGCTTCGTAGAGTACTGGGCTTCCGAATTCGAATATATCTTCGAGCACCCCTTAGGGTGAGCCAGCGCGCCGCTGGGCTTCCGGTTTTGAATGCCTTCCGCGAAGGGCTTTGTGCGAGCTCGTCGAGAGAGTGAGCTGCCGAATTGAAGTGTGCCAGCTTCGTAGCTGGGCTTTCGAGTGCTCGTCGAAGTGAGCATCGAGGGGGGGTTAATTACGCTGACCCTGACAGCGGAGAGCGTTCCAAATACGTAGCAATGCGTTGCGTAAGCAGAAGATAAAGTTGTAGAGTACACTATACATGTAAATACACTATATGTGCAAACCGGGCTCATAACTGTCACGTATTTTTGGGTTAAAAACGCTCTGAGGAGCTTTGTATTCAGAGGTGAAAACTCTGCTATATATACAGGGAAAAGGGGTCACGTGAGACCCTCTTTTTCTGTGATACCTTTCTTACAGTTTTAAGCGTCAATTTAAGCTACTAAGCTCAACTTTTAATAATAGTTTGGTTCTGGTGTAGACGGCTGACCTTGAGCGTTGAAACATCATAGTATAGGTGAGGAAATCCTGAGCTCGAAATAACTTCCTTCTCTTTTATCTTAAAGTTTAGAAGTATTACGACTATCTCTTACTAATGAATCAATCTTTGTTTTAAGCTAGTAAGCGTAATTTTTTTATGAAGGATTGGTTTCAATGCAGAAACTTATCCGCGCTAGTCTTTGAACACAGTATCTGCCACGCAGTTGACTATAGTACAACTCCCTCCTCCTTGTTTTAAAAAACTGTCAAGTAGAGAGGGCATTTCTTCCTCGTAGTACAAGTATTATAAAAATTATAAATCATTTTCCTAACGCGACCTTTTTCAAGCACGAAATACACCCCTTCCCCAGAGGTATAGAGGATCTTCCTTATCCACTCTACTCTCGTTGCGCGAGAAGGGAAGGCAGACACCCTGTCCACGCCCAGAATATAAACTCCACTCCCCCCGGCCCTTCCATATAGATCATTTCTTGTTGTTGAAATTGAATCGCGAGGGGTGAAATGAACTTTTTCAATACAGCACAGAATCTTCCCTTTTGCCAAAACCCGAAAGTTAACTAAATGCAATTCATCCTAAACCTTACGCTCTCGCATACAAAATCCAAAGCACTCAATCCAACGCTAAACCCAGACACAAAAAAATGCTATCCAAAAACAAGGTTACCCAATTTTTCATTCCTGCCAACTCTCCCCCAACCATCCCCCCTTCTCCTTTTCAATCTTCAAAATCAACTCCCCCAGCATCCCATTCGCCCACCCAAACCAGGCCCTAGTCCAATCCGCCGAATCCCATCCATTAACACTCTCATGCACAACTCCCGTTCCCCCCGTACTATCAAGCACCATCTGCAACTGATCCCTGACCTCCACCTTTAATCCTTTCTCATCGAGTCCCATCTCAAAAGCAGTCAGTGCCCTCACGATCGCCGCCATTGGCCACCCCTTTCCTGGTCCCAGATGTGGTCCGCCTACTGCTGAGAGCTCGGGACCTTTTGACCAGTAAGGGTTACTGGAGCTCGTGACGAAATTCCGTGTGTTGGCGTAGATTTTGGGGAGGTCTCTTTTTGGACCGTCTTTTGCAGGTTCTGGGAGGGGGAAGGAACTGTTTGCGTAATCAAAAAGCGGGATACTCAGTAAACTCGGGACATTCGCGTCGTCCATGAGATTTACTCCTCCGTAGCCATCAATCTCATAGGCAAAAATGTCGCCAAAATCTCGGTGGTTCACTATGGCGTCCCGGTCGATTCCTTTTCGAATTCCGAGCGCGAAATCACGCATTACTGTTGTGAGGTTCTTGGCTTCTGGGCCTGAGAGGGAAGCCATGATTAGGGAGGCGGACTCGAGGTATTTTGCGAACATCATGTTTGCCGGGACGAGGAGTTGGTAGATTGTTGCGTCGTCTGATGGGCGGAATGCTGTTCGGACCATGCCGTTTCCCTTGGTGGGGTTGCCGAGACCGTTGTTTGTTAGTGTTTCTGAACCTCTGAGGGAAGGTTAGTTTTTTTTATGTTTAGAAAACTGGACTTAGTTCTGTGTATGAGGCTAGGGGGAGCGGGTGCCAAATAGCCAAAAAGATCATGAATATTCTCCAAAGACGTTCTGAAGAATTAGAAAATTGAAGTCTTGCTTCTCATAAACGTACTCCAGGGATAGATATGAGTTTTTAGAATCTCCGAAGTAACCGGCGAGGTGTGCTTGCGGAACAGAGACTTATTTCTTCCTCATCGTCTTACAACGATAGAGTACGAGTCTTAATTTAAAGGGGATCAACGAGACAAGAGAAAGTTACAATCACTTACCGATTAGTCCACCCCGTAAAAGTCCAAGCGGACTTCTCAACCTTCCCATCCTCATCATAAGTGCCCAACCTCATCGCCCCCGCAGCATCGACCGCGGCTTTCACAGCTTCAACCCAATTATACTTTTCAAAAAACTTCACATCCCCCGTCTTCTCAAAGTAAGCCGTAGAAATTTGCAAAAAACTAGCAAGCGAATCAAGTTCCCATTTACAATCAAACACCAATTGCGGATCATAAGGTGGTTGCGGATTATTCTGACTATAAGCCCCATTATGCGTAGGCTTTACCCCTGATTCCGTAGGAGGTTGAAAACTGTGACAGTAAGGAGAGATGATGATGTATCTGGCGTGGCTGTTTATCATTCCCCTCCAGAGACTGGCTAGGGAGTTTGGGTCTGTGGAGGGTTCGAGGAGGGAGACGTAGGAGTAGATTTGAGAGGCGGAATCTCGGAGCCACATAGCGTCTATGTCTCCGGTAATTACAAAAGCCAGTTCTTCATCGGTGGTCGTCATGTTTTTTGTAACGGGGTCTTCTTTTGATGCAAAGCCACGCCATTTAATTGTCGTATCCAAGGTATTTGGAAAGCTATTCTCGAAGAGTCGGTAGAGATCTGGGTCCTTGATGACCCCCTTCATCCGCTTAATGAGAGCCTCAAGTGATGGCAATTGAAAAGTTCGACATTCTGGTTCTGGACGTGAATATGGGAATTGTCGTTTCCCTTCTGAAAGAGGGGTCTGTCTCTGATTCTGCAATGCTTCGTATGAAACGCAATGCTTTTTTGGAGTGACGCTTGGTATTGCATCTGATTCCCCGGCGCCGCTGGGACCTGAAGTTGGAAGAGACTTTGGGGGAACAGATATTGATTGTTTTGCAAGTCCGTCTTTCATAGGAGAGACATCGCCGGGGTTTGTAGAAATCGGAGATGGCCACGTGACATGCGAATCACTTCTGTACCAGGCAAAAAGGAGAAAGAGACTGACACAGACGGCAACAGCAGCAAATCTAACACGTCGTGGAGCCATGATGAAGAAGCGAAATCAAAGCAAAAGCATCGTGACAAGAAAAGAAGGGAATTGAAGGGATTGAGAGAAGTAAGGTAAGGTATGTGAGACGAGAAAGGAAGGGAGAGGGAAGCTTTGGAAGGTGGCACTTGTGACTTGCTGGCTTGCTGGCTTGCTGGCCTCTCTTCTGAGACCTTGGCGTTCCAAACTAGGGAAGCTGATGCGACGGGAACTTTATTATCCAACATTCATTTTCCATTGCCCGCCTGATGGATTTGTCGACACCTCCTTTCTCGAGACTACGAATCCGGACGAGATCCAAAGATTTCGCTAAGGGATATGTCAAGACCCTGCGTGGGTCGACGCGCTGTCGCGGTGCGGTGTTGGACTTAGAGAAATGGTATTGGTGCCCCCGCTTCAAGTTGGACCAGGAGGACGATTGCCACGTGCGATACGAAGTACGAGTACGAAGATCTCGAGGGCCTTTGAAGCTATTCAGACCTCGCAATAAGACGCCTCTTGGGCTTGTGGTGTTCTGGGGCCTCATGGCAGGAGCGGCTAAACACCACGCCCGTGGAAAACCTGTCGCGACAAAACGACTATCGCTTTTACCACCGCCCTGACGAGAAGCAGCTGCCATAATTCGAGGAGAGACGGAGAAAAGGGGTGAGTGAAAAGATTGGAGGTGAAAGCAGACGCCTTAGCGAGTCATTGTCCGGATGGCAGTGCTTAGAGCTTCATCTGCGCGCAGCAAGTACGCCTAGTACGCTCAAGACCGGTTGGTTCAGTATCAAGAATAAGTCAAGCTCTCTTCGTTGCCCCTCCAAACCCATCTTTATTTGTCCATCAAATACCGCCTTACTTTTTACCTCCTCCATCTCCCAAAAGACAACACCACCATCATGCCAGTAGGCACGCATATGACCCCCAAATCCGGGAAAATCAAACTCGGAATCCTCGTCCCCTCCTCCAACACCGCCCTCGAACCCCTCACCCACGCCATCCTCTCCTCGATCAACACCCACCTCGCAAACTCCCCAAACCCCGTCAAAGTCAAAGTGACAGCGCATTTCTCTCGCTTTCCCGTCACAACCATATCCCTGTTTCCCACCGCGCTCTCCCAATTCGATTTACCACCAATAATCGCCGCTGCGAAGCTATTGGCACATGCGAATGTGGATGTTATAGGTTGGAGCGGCACATCAGCGGGCTGGTTGGGCTTCGAACGGGATGAGGAACTGTGCAGGGAGATTGAGAAGGAGACGGGGATAAAAGCTACGAGTAGTGTGCTTGCCTTGAATGAGGCACTTAAGATTTGGGGTGTTAAGAGGTTGGGATTGATTACGCCGTATACGGAGGATGTTCAGGCAAGAATTATCGAAAACTACAAGGGGCTTGGTGTGGAAATTGGGCCAGCAGAGAAGCATTTGAAGCTCAAGGAGAATAAGGATATTGCTGAGATATCGGAGGCTGTTCTTGATGGCTGTATTGAGGAAGTCAAGTCTGGGAATGATGTGGAAGCATTTACGACTTTTTGCAGCAATCTTGTGGCCGCTCAGAGAGTACCTTTTTGGGAAGAGAAGCATGGGGTTCCAGTATTTGATACTGTTACTACGGTCGTTTGGGATATGCTACGGATGTGTCATTTGGAAGGCCGAATCAAAGGAGTTGAAGGATGGGGCATGCTCTTTGAAAAATAAGACAGCCCAACAGAGGAGTCGGAATTCTTATCGGGTTAGCTCAACGTCCTCGGTCTGTACCAATTATACAGTTGTATGAACGAGCTCAAGAGAACGGGACACTGGATTCTTGATTCTCTGACTTCGTTTCTTACAATCGAGATGCCACTTTCATATCCGACTTGAACCTCAAACCCCTTCTACTCCCCAAAAACCGGTATCTTTAACCCATGCATTCCCCCATATCCACCCCCTCCAATCGCAATTTCACTCTCCTTCCATCCCTTCAACGCCTCCTCTCTCTTCTCCTCGGAAATACTATGCACCTCAACACCAAGAGGTCTACAGGTGTCCAGCATCTTCTGTTGAGAGTCTTCACCCCAGCCGTAGACTGAGAGATCGCCGCCTGCGGGGGTCAGCGGTTACACCTTGTGTTTTGGAAGAGCTGGACAAGGTGTTACTTACCTGGACAAGTTGATAAAGCACAAAGTAGATCCGTTTCGGCGAAGAAGGAGAAGTAATCTCCTGGCTTTGCTGGACATGGAGACCTGTTGTTTTATCAATATCGGGGAATTTAGGGGGTAGAGGGAGGGGAAGGGGGGACGGACATGAAGTATTTCCCATCTTTATCTAGACCTGTTACTTGGAACACGTTCAAAACATCATGGACATCTGATTCGTTGAGCCCGTAGGGAAGGACGGCTCGGGTGAGATTGGAGTGGCAGTGATAGTCGAAGGAAGAGTTGGCGAGGAGTTTGTTTACTGTTCAATTTTTAGCTCTCACCCCTCTCTATTCCTTCCCAGGTTTTTTTTTTTTTTGAGAAACATACCATATGGATCACACCTACATCCCCTCTAATTAGTCTCATCCCTATTCCCAAATCTCTTATTCTCTCAATCAAGTCAAAGACTCACGTACCTAGTACCCAACAAATCATGTACCCTACCTCCCTTCTCATCAATCCCATACTCCTTCAAACTATCCCCCACAATCGTACATAATGGCCGTAAGTAAGGTAGATTAGACCATAATCTATCGCCTATTCCGAGATGGGAAGCGTGGAGTTGACGGGTACGAGACGCCCAGAAGCGTTCGCGGGGGTTGGAGAGGGAGAAGATGTTTAAGTCTCCTACTTGGGGTCCTTTTGGGGTTGTGAGGGTACATATTTGACCTAGGTGGGTTTGTTAGTATGATTGGAATGAGGTTTTTCGCTTGTATTTTTGATCTTGCTAAGACCTTCGTTCTGGATGATGGTGAACAAAAACAGAGGACTTGAAAGAAACAAGTTCAAACTGAAAAGAAGTGGAAACAGCTTAGAAGTTTTAGCAGGTCATCACCACCGTGTCTCGCCTTGCTTTGGGGTTGGTCAATTCTCATTCTCAACCTCACTCCACTTCCTCTCTTCTACTCATCGGCCACTCCTTCTCATCTCCCTAAACTCCAAGAAAACACGCGAGAAAATAAACGAATTTTAAGAAGACAGACTAACCTTTCTTCACAACCCAAGCCTTCCCACTCCGGATAGGAATTTCAAATTTCTCAACCTCGACCAATTCACCGCCATCACCACCAGATCTAGACTTCTCAACCAATGATCTAAGTTGTGAGTATAATTCCGTATCTCCAAATAGTACGGCATTATCTGAGGCGGGGTATGCTGGGGTGGTTTCTGGGGGCGTGGGGAAGGTGCGTTGAGACATTGTGTTGATAGCGTGTTAAATTGTGTAAAGATCTAAAGGGAAGGCAAAGCTGATACCCCGAGAAAATAGCTAAGATGGTATCTAAACAAGTGAATAATGAAAATGTAGATAACCAGAACGGAAACGGAAACGGAAAGTGGGAGGGGGTGTCACGTTACTCTTTCACTTCCCTTCTACTACGTAGATAACAGGCAGTCCATAGAGTACAACTTTTCATTTCTGTTATTGCCATATTCTGATGTAAAACTTCACCCTAGCCAGCTCGAATGTATATGTCCTCTAACTAAACATTTTATCAACATACCCATGCCACCTCGTCTTCGGAAGTCTCTCGACATAAGTCCGAGTATACTCCTCAATATCATCAATTTCCGAAGTCCTCAAGATGACTTCTTCAGGCTTCAGCCACTTCGTCTTCTTAACAAGTTTCCACGTCAAGAAAATGATTGGGAAAACGCCGATCATGGCGTAAGAGAAGATGAAAGTAGGGACGTCCCAGTTTCCTAGTGACAATTAGATTACAACTCCCCAAGGTTAGTTCAGAAAATGGGAAATGGGAAACTTGCCAGGCAAAAACACAGTATACCCACCGACAAACGCCATAACAAAACACCCCGTAAAAGCATAATAAGCCGAGAAAGGCTGCCAAAAAGCAGTATGCGGCAAAGAATTTCTATCAAGTCCCTGCACATCACAAGCCTTCTTCCACTTCAAGAACGTAAAGGCCATGACGCAGAAGTTAATCAGTTGCGACGCAGTGACTAAACTCACGAACCAATTCAGCACAACAGCCGCGTTATTGGAAACCTGTAAGAAAGATAGTAACGAGATAGCGAGTGTGACAAGAACACAATAGATTGGAACACCATTTTTGGTGCATTTTCTGAAGACCTTTGGTGCCTTGCCTTCAAGCGCAAGACCGAAAAGAGAACGAGAGGCACAATAGACATAACTGTTTCCCGCAGAGTATGCAGCTCCAAGTACCATCGAATTGACAATATCAGGCAGAATCCGGATTTTCAATCGATCCATGGCGATAACATAAGGACTAGCAGCCGCTCCGGGGAGTCCTTTCTTGAGAGCGTTTGTGAGTTCTTCACTATCATGCGGAACGAGAATTCCTACAGCTAGACTTCCGAGAACGAAGAAAGCTGTGAGACGGTAGAAAACGGCATTGAAAGCTTGAGGCATGACTTTGCGTGGATTTTCAGCTTCTCCTGCGGCCATGGAAACGTAATCCGGACCGGCAACAGTAAAAGAGGCTAGGATCAGACATTGGAGGAAGCCTTGGAATTTTCCGAGACTGCCTGTTGAATAGTATTCTGCGAACGCTCCGGGTTCGTTCCAAAAGCGAAATCCGAATTTATCACCGATCGGGTTTCCACCGACCATGGTGATGAAGGTAAATAGTATTAGGCCGACAATGAGAAGAACTTTTCCTAAAGCAAGCCACTTTTTGGAGTTAGTTGGTGTTTATAGAGAGGAGAAGTGATACTCACAAATTCCGACTCTCCGTACCATTTGACTGCGAAAACATTGATTATCCTATCCCGCATATATTAGTCGTCTCCCTTGAGATTCTTTATCATTTCTGCTTACAAACTAGTAAATGTTAGATAATGACTTCAACAGAGAGGCATGGAGTCACTTACTAAGACACAATGACAATTGCAATAATTCCTCCAGCAGGTACCGCATCGCTCCAATAATGAATGATAACATTACAAGCTACTATTTCAAATGGCACAAGAGCAGCCTCAAATATAAAGAAGTTGTATCCAGCAGCAACTCCGAATGCCTCATCTACATATCTTCCCGAAAATCGGATAAAAGGCGATGAGATCGGATTGTAGGTTACCATTTCAGCGACACACTTGAAATGGGAGTCAGCATTTTCCAGATACGGGGGGCGTTTGTGATTGGGCGCGTTCGCAGCCTACATACGTTCGTTATGGCCAGGATGAAGGTACACCTAGGTGAGAGTGTTAGCAATGACCATTAACAAAAAGTCCAGATTTTGCGAATTGGAAGTACACGATTTCATGGTCTCCCGCAAGTAAACACGAGCTTGTGCTACTTATCCATAGAAATATGCGACAAATAAAATTCAAAATATTTCTCGAATGCACCAGGAAAGACACCACTTGCGCAGAAACGTACCATATCGTAAAACCTAGGAACAAGCTTCCAGGTCCTCCATTGAGTAGCCCACGTCCAATTTGAACATATAGAGCTGTACCAATTGTACCACCAATACCAATCAATTGAATATGTCTTGGACGAAGCTGGCGATGGGTGGAATCTGTCGTCACTTGAATGGAATTAGAGTCGGAATCAATTCTGGCTTCCTCGTGTATTTCCTTCTCCTTGTTGTAACCCGGAAGGTCAGTTGCGCTGGCTGCGAATGCCGTATGCGGCACATCGATTCCGCTGGAAGCCATACTGGAAGGGCTCGATATCCCTGAATCAACTCGTCTTCCAAATTCGTGGGGGATATTATGTCAAGAGGACAATTACTAGTAAAAAGGAAGGAAGACAGCTCGAGGCCAAGGGTGCGAGGCAAGTATTTGTATAAGACGAAGCCTCTTTGCCAAGCGGAGAAAAGCAAGGAGGGGATTTATTTTCTGTGCCCCGCGAGAGGACAATAAAACGAGTTGGGTTTGGGAGTTCTCCAGTTCAACCCTAGTGATGCAAGTCAAGCTACCCCCCACTAAATAGAAGGAACCGTTGCGCGGAGAGAGGGGAGCTAAGGTTCCCTATCCACGGTCTAGCCCAGGACAGGGAACCTGCAGGGCCTGTAGCGTCCGCAGCGTAGCGTACGGAGTAGATAACGGATGGGATTTGGTTTGACTCTGCAGGAAGCAATCTCAAAGTCTTGGGATTGCTTCGTGAGGCCTGATTGGAACAGCTCGGGGATCGGAGAGGGTACAGAGAAAACAACGCGAAGACGGCATGGCATGGCTGGGAAAGAAAATATAAATCGGAAGCCTAGACTGTGTAGAGTTGCCAGCCTAGCTGGTGTAATGTTTGTAGGCTGCAAGTTAACAATTCAGTGTGTTGTATCACCGCCAGTCGGGCGTATATGAAGAGAAAGAAAACTAGGTAGCCACCTTATTAATAGATGGCCTATCGATATCACCGAGTAGATAGAGATGTTGTGTAAGCTCACTCAGATTCATGATCTGCTCTGGAGACCCATCTTGGTGGCTGATGGTTTTAGTAAAGAAAACGGGGTCGCCGGCTGATGCTCCGATAGATGGTGTTTGTTGGGTATTGGCGCCGAGACTAGATGATGACATTAAAGATTGATGAGGCAATTAAAGACGAAAGTCAGTTGAGAGAGATGTCGTGACCCGGGAGTTGGATATGAAAAGTCAAGTGGAATTGATGTTGGAGGCTTCAAACTCAAAAAGGCGCTCAAAAGCATGTCATGTGATAAAAGGTCACGTTTCTTTTATTAGTTAAAGAACCATCAAATTGTTCTGGGAATCCAATTGTCAAATTCAAAGTTTTGAGCTTCTCTACTTCCCGTGGCGTTTTTGAAATAAGCGAGAGTTCTAGTCTTGTTTCTTTGAAACAGCGTAGTGGGCTCCGGTGTTCGAAGATTTTCCTGAGCTTTAGAACGTCAAGTGAGCTCTTTTCGAGCAGGAGGTAATGGAAAGGGCATATTATTCTACTATCACAAACAAAGTCACCCAAAAATACTTTGGGGGTATAGATTATCTGCTCCGTACCTACTTCAAGTATCACTGAGCCGTTCTATACAGTACATAGCCCCTTTTCCCTGATAAGTCGAATTTCAGTTCACAGGACTAAACTATATCTTCCCACGCCAATCGATCCGCTTTAGCAGCAAAGAGCGCAGCAGAGTCATTTTCCCTCGCCCTCGTTCACATCCTTTTGACGACGTGCCTCTATTTCAGCCTTCCGTCGTTGTCCTTGCGTCATCTTCTTCTTAATTGTGAATTGGGGAGCTGGGATATCCGCCATGCTCATCTCCTTCATTCGTAAATTCATCTTCTCGAGGACTGGTGGCGGCTCCAAGCTGAAAGACTTACATGTTCCACAAATCTTCTTGCCGCTTCGATTACAGTGGATATGGATATGGATATCAAACGAGTTCTCATCGGAAGCACGGTCACACTCTGCTTGACACCATTTGCACATCTGTTTAGTAATGTTAGTGATACAAAGTCATTTGAGACAGGAAAATATTAAAAGGGGAAACTTGCTCCTTGGCCATAATAATCTTGACGTTGCTTCTTCGAGAACATGCAGGGTTTGTAGTAAAGGTTACAAGACCAGCAGTATCTGTTAAAAATGTTAGCTTTTGGGGCTCATTGTTGGGCTAGCAAATTTAAACTTACTGTTCGAAGATCTTGGAGGCAGTTTTGGATGAATGCAGTGCCTGGATTGCCTCCTTGTTGTCAAGACACCAGGAAAGAGTAGGATGTGCCTCCTTTCCCAAACCTTCCTCCCACTACGACACGTTAGCCTAATGGTTTATCGTTAATTTTGGAGATGAGAGCGGCGAAGGAGGGTAAACTTTCCTCTTAGCCACCAAAAATAGGATAACCAAATGGGAACAAAGGGAACTTTCTCTTACCTTGAGCGTCGCTGGGCCCTTGATAAAAAGCTCAGGGTTGGTGGAGTCTGACTTGTCTTCAGACATTTTCAAAATGTTGACAGTCGTGATATTGGCTGCAATAAGTTGGTACTTGATTCCCTATGCAGAGAACGTAATTTTTTGTCAAAACGTACCAGTATTGATTCTTGGTTTTTGTTGTAAAGGTTGAAGGAAGCAAGAAGCTAGGAGTAATAGCAGCCGGCCTTATATAATAGATATTTGCAGCTTGGAAGTCTAAAAAATTCGCCAAATGCTTGGTGAATGAACGATGGAAAACCAACATCAACAACTTATACCCAACCTCAAGCCGTTCCTTGGTGAATTTACCTTTGTTATGGCAATTTTAAATGATCAACGCTCAAGCAAAAAATGCTGACATTATGTCTTAAGCGAATAGCGGGTTCCATAATAGGTATGATGAGTTGAAACCAAAAAAAGAAAAGAATTAGGATACTAACAGAGCATATGGAAGCTAATGATCTCTCCCAATCCACCAAGAGTGGCGGGACATCCAGATCCGCATTCCAAGGTCACACGGAAGCATCGAGTAAGCCAAAGGCAATTCATATAGACATAATGTGACTGGAAAATAACGTTAAGTTTTTTGAGACAGAAGTAATAGTCTATAAGATAAAACTTGGCCATATGATAAAAAAGGATTGTGGAATACGCCTTGCTTTTAAACAAATTAACATTCCAGTTTGCTCAACTACTTCTGGCAGATAGATACGTATGATTTAATCTTCTGATATACATCAGGGGATCTGCAGCTTGACTAACTCGCAAACTTTCTGTAGTCATCTGACAGAAATTCTAACAAACCCAAAAATACCTAGACTATCACTTCTGGATCAATTGCTATTATTTTCTTTTTATGTCGCATTCTATCTATATTGATTCGCCACCTGGTGGTGCAAAATGTTCTCGGGTATTGAGGTTAAAGAGAATTAGGAATTTAATTGCCTCATTCTTCTACACCTTCTCGAATAATACTCTCAATTAGCCTAGACGTCCTCGCACAATCATCAGTAATGCAGGCGACCGAGATCAATAAACAATTCTCTTACGAGGAATTGAAAACTAATGACACTTAGGCACCGATGCCGTGAACTATTTGGGTAGTCCAGCTTCAGCAAACTCTCTCTTTAGTCCGTCCGACCAGAAGAGTGATCTCGCGAGGTGGCATTATGCCAATGTCTTTTACTCAAGACGCAATCGGGCCATTTGCGAGGAACATGAAAGATCTTGCTGTGACTCTGACGATCATGGCGAGTGTTGGAAGTGATCTAAGCGACATCGAAAACAAGGGAAATATCACAGCTTTAATCGCCACCTTGCAAAGGACCTTCGTTAACAACAATCTTACCGCCGTCATCTACCCTGAGCAAAAGAACCACGTCGTCCCAATTGGTTCATCTGCACAAACAGGTCGAAATGGAATCCTTGCAGCACTTACAGGAGCTCCCGTTGTCACTATCCCCAGAGGATTTTCCCCAGCAACAGATTCTTCCCCAGTTGGCATTCCAATCGGAATGGAGATTTTAGGTCTCCCCTGGACTGAAAGAAAGCTTGTGAACATAGCCGCAAATATCGACAAATTAGGCGATGTGAGAAAAACGCCCGATTTTGCGAAGGAGTGTGTACCCCCAATTACTCCCGTGGGCGATGTCCCGAGCGCTTATACTGTTGGCGTTCTTGAATGAGCCTACTTCTATATCTTGATGTCAGACGCAGATCAAATGGGGTCTTTGAGATTTTTTAATCCGATAGTCTGGGTATTGGTGAAGTTAAGCGCTGAAGGTGTGAGGATGGACGAACGCCCCCTAAGTATAGCCGAGGGTTCTCCGCATTGTGTTTCAGACTTTGACTAGGGGACTTGAGGTGACTGGAAACTTTGATTAACTTGTGAAAAAATGGGGATGGAATAGACAATTTTATCTAGTTTTTATAGAAGATACAATTATTTTTACAGCCGTTTAAATTATCCGTGTCTTACAAATTAATGTTTACCCTCCTAGGGCAAGATTTTTGCCCAGGCGGCGAGGCGCATGGGTGTCTATTTCAAGGGCAATCCTTCGCAGGAACCAACAACCTCATTCCAACATCCACATCCAACATCGTGACCCTCACGTAGGCCCTCACCCACGGATCCATGCGGGCGCGAAGGAAGCCATTGACTTGGGCTCTAATTACGCGCAGCACCAACAGGAACAATTAAATCATGGGGCGGAAAAAGGTGGTGATAAAGGATCGCCACCTCTCAAGTGAGATTTCCCCCCCATATAGATTCTCTGAAACGGTTGCTGCGACGAACAATTGATCAGTCCCTTCATTTCCTGTTCCCCACCTGGAACTCCTCAACTCTCAACGTGCAAGATTCTTCTTCTACTATCCATTCTTTATCGCAATTTGTTGTTTCTTCTCTTTTTCCAAGAATCTGGATTCCGTCTCTCGTTATGTTATCTCTGCTGAGGTATGCCATCGCGGCATCTCTTCTGGCGCAAACCCTCGCAATTTCCGCACCCACTTGCCCAGACAGCGCGAACGGGTACCAAGTCGAAAAAGTGTTCTTCCTCTACAAAACCTTCTGCAATAAACTCGCCAGTACGAGCTTCGAATCGCAGGAGTCTTTCACGGGAAGCGCTACGGATCCATGGATATCTTTTGGATACGAAAAATCGAGCAGTTCGACCGGATGCGACGAAGCGAGTTGCAATAGCGATTATGGGAGCCTACTCGATGCGTGCGCATTGCGCAACCATACTGTCTTTGGAGGTGGAAATATCGGGACTGCTTGCGGGACATACAATTTCACGATTCGCGCACCAGATTTTGCGCCTGGAAACGATGGGACTTCGACACCTACAACTACGCTCTCCGATTCTCCCACCGGATCCGCTATCTCATCGATCATTGCAGTAGTGGAATCGAGTTTCTCACTTGGGCCGGGGACTTCGCAAACGAGCAGTAGCAGTGTTGCTAGTGTTACTGCTGCAAGTACTACGCAAGCGCCGACAAGTAGTAGTTTAGGTACGAGTTCTAGTACTACCTCTGCGATTTCCTCCTCAATCTCTGCATCCGATTCTACATCTTCCTCTGCGTCTGATTCTACCTCATCTTCTGCGTCCCTTTCAATTTCTGCGTCTTCTTCCAAAGCCTCGGGTTTCAGTGTCCAAAATTCAACGCTTACTTCGACAAAAGGCCCCTTTGGAAACGCAACGCAGACCACCATTGTACAATCTGGGAGTGGAAAGCCGGTCGTTTCTGTGGTTTGGACGACGGGTAGTACTGCTGCTGGAGCGGCAGGCGCATCGAGTACGGCTGCTGCGACAACGGTGAAAAGTGCGGGAAGTGTCAATGTTGTGGGTGGTTGGGCATTTATGGGTGTTGTTTTTGCATCCAGGTTATTGATATAAAGGGGTGGAACGAGGGATAAGGAAGCATTGAATTTAATGGGAACGAGAGATGGGCTGTAATACGCGGAATAGGTGTAGGATATACCCAGTAATGAAATTATGTTGAATGCTTCACACATCAGGGTTGTTCACTCGTCGCAAGCGCAATAGCTTCAAGAGATAGGCATTGACAGATGTGGTGAAAAAACGAATCTTTACCTCCAAGATACTTAGTAGCACACTCGTCAGCAATATAACGCGCCACCCCGGCACCAAGATTATTGAAATTCGAGTCAGCAAGACCAAAAGTATGGACAAACTCTCCGAGCACATTAAAATTTATTCAACTTTTCAATGCTAGCTGCTGTTCTAAAAGCCAGCCTGAAGACACATTAGCAAAGTAAAGCAAAAATAACGTTTATATTCACTCACTCTCAGGGAACCTCTAAGAGAGTCCACCAATGCCAGAGTACTCTAAAGAGACAGCGAAAGTCACAGAGAGCGCTCTCTACCAGAGATTAGCGAAATCACACCGCGCAAAGGAGAACAGGGGCCACAATCTCACCCTCATAAGCTACAATATGACAACCAATAACAATACAACAGATAACAAACATCGGGATTCCACTGGCTCTCTCCAGGAATCAACTATGAACTTTGTCGAAAGTTTGGAGTAAAAGTTCACTGTCGAAATAGGATCTACCGTGCGGGCAGCAGCTCATCGCTGGCTGGTAAGCAAAAAAGCTGCCCCAAGCTTTGAAATTACTCAGATAAAACACACTCTTCCCCACAAGTTGTACACCTTGGCTAGAAGCACTCCTGGAAAAAAAGGAAAGCTGAAAAGTTCCAATTTATAGCAAGTAAGTCATACAATAGTACTTTCTTCTGAACTAAACTCGCTTACTTTACTTCTCTCATCTAAACCAACACAATGAAAATTATTGAGTGAACTTACAAACACCTTGCAAGTGAGGCATCTAGCTTCTGGATAACTTTCCACAAATGAGAATCAAATAACCACTGGTTTAGTGTGTCAGGTTTAGTAACTTTTAACAATTACAAAAGAGCCCCAAATGTCCGAGGGAGTGGATCATGCTAGGTGCAGGCTCCTTGGACTCCAAGTTCCTTTTCACTTAAACAGGAAATCCTTATTGAGCCGCTCTCTCAGGTTGAGTCCAGTAGCACTTGTCACATAAAAGTAGCGGATTTCACAGCTCAAAATAATGCTCTAGCAATGAACCGAAGAACTTTGAAAATATCCTTTTTACACATGCCAAAGATGGCTTATAAAACTACATTTCTTCTCGATGTACAATCGGAGAATACCCTCGTGGAAATCTCCTATCTCTAACATACACGAAGACATTTAAAATATCCTCGACCTGCTTTCTTCGCTAGGCAAGTCCCAAACCAACCTTTCGAGGTGGTAACTATTTGCGCCTACCATCCTTACCTGCTGACCGCCTCAGTCTGATTGTTCGCAGGAGCATTCTTCCAAACCACTCTTCGTCCATTATTCGCGAAAACAGGAAGTCCCCTTGCCATCAACTCAGCTCTTACAAGCTTTTGTCGACCAATTTTGCGTTCCTTATCGTGATATGTGACTCTGCTTGCAGAAACAGTGACGTTTGGTAAGTTCAATAATTCAGGGCTTTGCGCAAGAGCCTCGGTGAGTTTGGTAGGCTTCGGTGGCTTGATCAAATGAGTGAGTAGGTTTTCAACTGATTTTGCTGATTGAATTGCCGAGTCTGGGAATCGAGCACCGGTCAATTGCATGGTTCTCTTTATGATCTATTATACTTGTTAGGGTGGTATTTTAGTGTTTGGAGGGCAGTTCTTACAGCAAACTTGACTTCAAGGTCCTCAATTGGTACCTCGAGCCATCCAGTGCCCCAGGTTGCAACAACCGCATCAGTACTGAGAACATCCCAATCCATCTTTGCATTTACCAGTGGATTCTCCTCGGAACGATCAGCAGCAACGTCCTCCTCAGATTCCGTTGGTTGTGGCTTTGGTGTTTCGGGTTCGATGGTTTCTGTTGGGTGAAGAGGGTCGACAGGCGATCTATCTGCATCGACTTCTTCTTGAGATTCCGTTGGCTCGACAGGTGCTTCTTCACTGCCACTGCTGCTAAGAGGCGACGCAAGCTCTTGCAATATCGACTGCAGAGTATCGTTCTCAGGGAATGTCAGGGCTGCGCCATTCGCCGTTGGGGTAATCGTAGTGTCCATCGTCCAATCTAGCTCGTGGCTTGGATTCTCCTTTGATATTGAGTTCAGAGGCACGCCAGCCTGCTTCAAGGTGAATATCTCCACCACTGCCCTATGTAATGCCACCGCCAAAACCGCAGGATCCTTCTCAATCGTCTCTGGTATAAATGCCGTGAAGCTCTGGTCTTGTCGCAATTCCGGGACTGCATCTCCAACAACTTCCATTCCAAACAAAACCTTTGGCTTCTTGTATTTTTGAATTGGCCCCGTGGACTCGTGTAGCGCTCCTTTCCTGGGCTTCCTGATGGTTGATGTGCTCTCCCCCAATACCTCTCCCGCTGCCCCCTCTCCCTCCTGCTCCGCTACCTCATTTTTATCCTGCTTGGTATACGGATCTTTCTGTCCTGGCGGTTGATCTGTACCCCATAAACGTTTCCGGAAACCTTCGGTGGAAAAGAATGGATCTTTCTTAGCTTTTGGGGTGGATGTCGAGAAGGTGTTTGCTTGATGTCGACATGTTACACAGAGGTAATGTGAGGGCGTTCGTGTAGACTTTGGGGCTAAAAGGTCAATTGACCTGTTGATTCTCGATATTCGACGCATGTTGAGGTATTTGGTGGTTGAGGATCAGATGCCTTGAACTTTTTTGGATCTCCTGATGCTCTATGAAAGGGAAGGTTGGGACTAACCAGTCCTGCTCTAGCGCAGAAGCTCGGACCAAATCCACAATTCGTATATCACAGCTTGCGACTTCGAGGTTGCTAGTATACAAGTCAACGCCTTGTTAAAAGCCCTTTACTTTTGTTAAATTCTACCTCCCAGGAACTGATCCGGGCTCTCGTATTTTTCTAATATCAAGGCGTATCCTTACCAACAACGGGAAAGACTACAACTACCTAGGAACTTCGATCCTTTCTCAACTTCACAGCCATGGCCAGACTTACAATACTACTCGTATTCTGCGCTCTAATCCTAACAGTATTCGCCGGTGGTAAGTTCTCCAAATATTTTCAAATTGCCCCTACTAACACCCGCCAGCTCCCCCCTCCTTCTGCAAATGTACCTGCTTCAGCAACAGCACCATAATTCCCCTCTCAACCAACACCTCGCCCTCCAGCTCGTCCCCCGATAAAACCCCCCGCGCACCCTCCGCCTCTTGCACAATCTGTAACAAAGCCTTCTGTCTCTCCCAAAGACTGCCAATCTGCAAGAACGCAGAGGATAAAGATGTATTCACGACTTGTTTCCAGAGAGATAGCAGGAAGGATCAGATTGTCGTTTTGACTTTTATTGCCACGACGGTAGGACTTTTGGGTTGGGCAGCTGTGAGGAAGGTGATGTTGAAGAGGAATGAGAGTTCGGGGCCGAGCATTGGGGATGGGGGCCAGGGATATGTTGCTGTTGGACGATAGAATGGGAGATGGATTTGGTTACAGCTCAATTCTTGAACTCAACTGGGGGGAGTGGAAGATGCCGGTGGAACCGAAGAATGACCCGCCCTTGAAATAGGCTGCATGTAGAAGTGCTGTGAAGTCAGCCGCTTCAATCTGATGAAGATTTGGCGGTCCTGTTCGCTGGATGCCACGTTCAATCTTTACAGATGAACTGGTTCGTTGCTCCCGAACTCCGGATCAAGCGGCTACGATGTTGGATCACTGGACTTGGCCACCAAAGGCTCCGAAGCCTTGGTCCTTGAATTGCCCAATTCATATCAAGATGATATCTCTCGTGGGGAGGATAGACCATGCTGCAACCGCACTTTGGATCTCGAGGATAGACCAGGGAATGATTGTGCTATATGATATGGAGAAATTGCAGACGACTGTATGATGCTCGTGTACGATTAGAGCAATTTACTCCAGCTTTGCCGGAATTGAGAATACCCCTGAACGGGTTAGACAACGAAGCCTTCTATGAAATATCACGAATGCTTCTCTCTGCAAGTTCCGTAAGATGCTCTTATTTCTAAAAGACTTGACTGTAAACACTCTCGACTTGGTCATTTTTTTGCACACCCACCTTCCTTGTAACTCGAGTCACTCTAGGATAGCTACAATAAAAAGCCCTAGGAATTTCATTATGTCAGGATGATCAAGAAATCTCCTTTCTAACCCTATCCAATTTCTCTAATCTAATAACACTTGGTACCATTCCTCGTAGGGTAATTGATACGACCAGCTTCAATCGAGGATTCCTAACTCGATTAAATAAGTGTTTGTTTGCTTTTCTGGTTTGGAATGCGACATTCACATCATTTATTGATCGAGTAACTTCTTAAAACTAGTAATAATACCTGAAAAACTCAAGCGGAGTACTATTTTTCTTTTCTCCTTTGGTTTCCATAACACGGGAGCATAAGTAGGTATCCATATAGAAGGAAATTTCTAAGCCTTATGAGGGAAAAAAATGGGAAGAGGTGAACAATTCCACCTCCTTTCCTCACTTTTCTTCTCTTCTCATATCACTCTTTCGGTCAGGTCTCTTGAATCTCTGTAATAAAAAGACTTGTTTTAGCGATTCTCGAACAGCTGGAAAGATCAAGCTAAGAAAGAATCAAGCATAAATTCAACGAATGGAAAAAGTCGTCTAGCTATACTTCCAAGTTTCTGAGGTCGTCCCGAGATTCATGAATTGAGGACGATTCGGGTTCTTCGAGCTCGACTCTGCTGGTAGAGACTGCCTCGTTTTCCTGTGATCCTATTCTTGGCTCATGTTGCTGTAAGTCGTGTCCTTCGACGTCGCGGGGTAAAAAATGGTTTTCTCCCAGCCTGTGATTCACTTCTAAGCAATCTTTCCAATTGAAGACCTTTACTCCCTAACACCAAATATATATAACCTAAACTCCTTCCCCCAATTTTGATCCTCTTAAAAGAATTAAAATAGTAAATTAACCTTTTGATGATATCTAACTCGTGCACACTTTCTTTTCAGCCCCCAAATGTGGAGTGCAGTTTACTCGCCAACTAGCAGCTAACCCAACCCTCACCTTTCCACCCCCAAATATTCACTACCAAGAGACATCTTTCACATTTCAAAGTCCAACATCTCTAACCTCCTATTTCACGCCATAGAACAAGCTCTTTTGTGATTGTCAGTACAAGCGCCTTTGAAAAGGAGAAAAAACACTTGATTTATTTGATAAGTGACTTACTTGCTAATAAGCGAGTAAGCTAAAGACTAACAAGTAAGCTAGAGACGAACAAGTAAGCTAGAGACGAGCAAGCAAGCTAGAGACGAACAAGTAAGCGGTAGACGAACAAGTAAGCCCCAATCCAACGAGTAAACATTCAACAAGTAACTCCATAACTAAACTCTCAAAGTATTTTCCTCTCCACCTTCCACACCCCCCAACCCCTTCCCCCCTCAACCTAAAAATTCCAAAAACAAAATCAATCGAAGAACAAAAACAGAGTAATCCCAGAACTTCAATCAACCATCCATAAGCAAGCC
>LLCB01000152.1:0-145468 GCA_001414345.1 Hymenoscyphus infarciens | reverse complement strand
TATACTACTTAGATTAGAAAGCTTATATTAAATAATCTATTCTAAGTAGTTATACTACTTAGATTAGAGATATTTATATTAAATAAGCTATTCTTATTAAATAATCTATTCTAAGTAGTTATACTACTTAGATTAGAGATATTCTAATTAAAAAAGCTATTTTAGTTATATTACTTAGATTAGAGATATTTATATAAAATAATCTATTCTAAGTAGTTATACTACTTAGATTAGAAAGCTTATATTAAATAATCTATTCTAAGTAGTTATACTACTTAGATTAGAGATATTTATATTAAATAAGCTATTCTTATTAAATAATCTATTCTAAGTAGTTATACTACCTAGATTAGAGATATTTTTGTTAAATAAGCTATTTTAAGTTATTATACTACTTAGATTAGAGATATTTATATTAAATAAGATATTCTTATTAAATAATCTATTCTAAGTAGTTATACTACCTAGATTAGAGATATTCTTATTAAATAATCTATTTTAAGTAGTTATATTACTTAGAATAAAATATCTAGAGTAAATAAGCTATTTTAAGTAGTTATACTACTTAGATTAGAGATATTTTTATTAAATAATCTATTCTAAGTAGTTATACTACTTAGATTAGAGATATTTTTATTAAATAATCTATTCTAAGTAGTATAACTACTTAGAATAAAGAGTTCTTATTAAAATAAGCTATTCTAAGTAGTTTTACTACTTAGAATTAGTTAAAGCTTAGATACTAGTAGCTATTTAATATTCTAATTCTATAAAGAACCTAGTTCTATAACATTCTACAGCGTCCTACGGCGTCCTATAACGTCCTACGGCGTTCTATAGCGACCTACGACGAGTCTTACCTAGGGGTTCTAGCCTTATTATGCCTTGTCTGTGACTTATAACGTGGCCTAACAAAGCTTACAGGGGAAGCTAGGACATATGCCAGAGGTGCTAAATTCACCGCCTTCGGCAGAAATGCGGGCCCCCGTAAAGCAACCCTTGCCTCGGCCATTCTGTAATTGAAATCTGGCATCGAGTAGAGTCTGGTGATAATTTATTGGAACTACAAGAACAACTTCGCGGCACTTTCTTTTTCGTTTACTTTCTGAATTCTTTGCATTCTGCGATTTCCTATCTTTCGAATTGACACCTTACTTTTTTTAAAAGCGTTATGGCGAGAACGAAACAGAGCGTGCCGATGCGCAGGGCGCCTTCATCGGAATATGTTCATGGTGAAGCGCATGGAACTCCAACTCGAAGTCCAAGAAATATAGACAAGGAAAAGACAGTTGGGAGTGTATCAAACGGACAGGCCAATGGGAATATCCTCAAACCTGCCGTGTCGGCGACAAAAGAAGCAGGCGCATTGCAATTTATTATAGCTGTTGGTGGAATTTACGGGTCATTGTAAGTATATCTTCAAACCTCAATGGACAATTCCTAACCTCCAAATTAGTCTCACCTGGGCCCTCCTACAAGAACGACTTACCACCACTCCCTACGGCGACGTTTCTAACCCCGAGAAGTTCAAATTTCCCGTCTTCCTCAATACTGTACAATCCCTCTTCGCAGCCCTCACTGGGTACATGTACCTCCGATTCGATACGAAAGCCGGCTTGTCACCAGCACCAGTCTTCCCCAACCGCCGCATATTCATTCCCCTCCTCCTCGTAGCCATAACTTCCTCCCTCGCTTCCCCGTTTGGCTATGCCTCCCTCGCCCACATCGACTACATAACCTTCATCCTGGCCAAATCCTGCAAACTCCTGCCCGTAATGTTCCTCCACATAACGATATTCCAAAAACGCTATCCCTTGTACAAATACCTCGTCGTTCTAGCTGTCACTTCGGGCGTAGCAGTCTTCACGCTCCACGCCGGCTCGGGGAAATCCAAGCCCTCGAAAGCAGCTCTTAACCCGGATCGCAATGGGACATGGGGATTGTTACTCCTAGGGATTAATCTGCTTTTTGATGGATTGACGAATACGACTCAGGATTATATTTTCCAGACTTTCCAACCTTATAAGGGACCTCAGATGATGTGTGCGAATAATATTATTAGCACAACTTTGACGCTCTCTTATTTGGGGCTTTCGCCGTACATTGTGCACACGGGGATTGGAGAGTATCTGGGGATGGATTTGAGTTCTGGGGGAGGCGGAGAGTTCGCTGCTGCTTGGGATTTCTTGACGAGACATCCCGGGGTGTGGTATGATGTTTTGGGCTTTGCTGTTTGTGGTGCTGTTGGACAGGTGTTTATTTGTGAGTTTTTCCCCTACCCCTCCATTCGTATTCCTCTGACAAAAGGCAGTCTACACACTGGCAACTTTCTCATCCCTCCTTTTGGTTACCATCACCGTCACCCGTAAGATGCTCACTATGATCCTTTCCGTTATGTGGTTCGGTCATCATCTAGTGGGTAGACAATGGATGGGTGTTGGACTTGTGTTTGGTGGTATTGGTGCGGAGGGGTTGATCACCAGGAGAGAGAAGTTGGCTAAAGAGAAGGCAAAGGCTGTTGAGTCGAAAAAGGAGCTTTGAATTGGGGGGGGGGGCTCAAGGAGATAGGCTTGAATAGAAGCTAGGGAAAGTATTTATTAGGCATTTTTAAGGCGTAGACAAGGCGTTTTTTAAAAGTTTCTTGATAGGACAGAGCAGATAGCTACCATATGTAGGTACTGAATTGTCTTTTTTCTTTTTTCCTCTTTGGGTCTGAGGGTAGAAATATAAACCTAGATTTCCAAAACTTGGTTTTGGACTTGGATGGGTGCTTTGCAATTTCAAGACAGGAAAGTATCGAAGGTTTAAAAGAAGTGGAAGGAATTCTGCTAAACACTTTTGGGCAATATTAGCACGAGTAAACAAGAGCAGTGATCAAAGCTTCTTTGGTTCAGGCTCTAATCTTTGAAATTATACACAGGCTTTAAACTTCCTCGATTTGAAGAGTAAGAAGAAGTGTGGTTGGGGAAGGGACCAGAGAATAAGTTGGAACTTTCTGCTTAGGTGACTCGTTTTGGGTTAAGTAGGAGATAAATAACTATATTCGCTAGTGAGGTTATAAAAAGGTTTTTATAGTTAGCTCGTGGGAGTATATTTATAATCTTCATCAGGCCAATACAAAGGAGGGGTTGGTTGACTTTTCTTGGTAAACGTATGTGTTGGGGTGGAACTTAGTATACACGGCTATTTAGCGCATCTTAAGAAAATGAGCACCGTATATCTAAGCTGAACAACTTGTTTCCAGTTAATGATCTTGCAGAGGGAAGTTCTAAATTTAGTTCACTGTGGTAATGTCCTCTTCCCAAAATTTATTTAGGCATAGAATATCTTGGAGATGAAGTAACCATGGGTCTTTACGCTTCCAACAAAATAGCAAGTACTGGAAGTTTCGCTTGGAACAAAGAATTTTGAGCCCTGATATGTCAAATGCCTCGTCAGAGGAGAAACAAACAAAGAGATTGTTCAACCGGGAAACATGAAAGAACAAAAGTCACAGAACAAAGTTTTGCACTTTATTTAAATCCCTCTAAATTTTCTAAAACTACCACCAGTTCCACCCTCCAAAATATTGTCCATAACGCAATATTTCTCACAAACCAACCTCCCCAGAAACCATGTGCCGGTACACAAAAACCACCTATGCCTGCAACCATGGTAAGCCTACTTTCTCAAAAGAGAAGTGCAAACCAACAGAAGAATGTCTTTTTGAGGCAACACAGCATGAAAAGCTTGCGTTTTGTGATATTTGTGTACAACGCAGAGATGAAGCGAGGGAAGTGGCTGAGGAGAGATTCGGGGATCGAGGAGGTTTGCATTTTGGATGGTTGAATACTTATAATCGTGAGAAGTTAGGGCGTTGAGGGGTGGGGAAAAAGAGGGTGTGGAATGGAAGCTAGTGCTTGACCCAACTTATTCACTTCCTTTTGAGAAAGAAAGGGCGCTCTCTTGTGGTTTACTTGGCTTAGTAGATTGGATTAGGTGTGTTAGTACTTACAACACAGCAAACATGAATAAAATTCAGAGGGCGCGAGATTCCTCTACTAGACAACTTTTTGTTTTTAAATATGTCTATTTGTCTGTGTATTGACCCCCTTGTGATTACCTCCTGCTCTGCTTTCGATTATGCCTCTTACACTGCATCTCTAACTGCTATCAATGCATTGAGAGAAAGTTTGAATTTCCCAAAAAGAGTTGGCTTGAAGTTTCACCCTCGCTGAAGTAGGAATGTCAACTCGCTCAAGCTGATTGATCAAGTCCTAAACAGAACCAAATGCTATGCCTAGGTTTTCGCACGGTGAAAGTAGATAGGAAAGACCCAGAAAATCTCATTCTCCAATCAGAATACCAAAGCAGGAACGTGTTGTAAAGAGAAAAAAAGTAACAGCAGCAAGATGTCTAAACGAACAAAATAAAATAAGAAATAAAATATCCATCTGTTGATCTTCAAAATTTCGACTAGCATTCTTGTGTAAAGGGCCCTTCAATTTCCTCACTGGGTTCTCTCTCGGTATGAATGTAATGTAATAAAAGTGACTGTAAACACTTCAAGTTCGTACCTACTTTCTTTTTAAACACTTGGAACACTTTGGGACTATTGACCAGATAGTTCGGGCAATAAACTTCAATTGTCCTAAACTATCTAGGTGAACACTTGGGATTCTCCTACAAAGTTAGAACAGTGCCCGCTGGGCTACTCATATACTGCAGCTTTTAATGTCGAGGTTTCACTCAAGTATCTCAATGTAAGAACGTGTCATTGTGTCAGGAAAGGCATGGCCAAATAGAGCGCAGCTCTTATCAAAATACAAGATTTATTGGAGCAATCGACCGAAAAGGGGGTTTAAAATAAGAAATTGAGAAAGATGAGTCAAATTGAAATGAGAAAAGCCTTTTGATATGGAGTACCCCTTGGGAACTTTCTCTTCCTCAGCCATATTTGCCTCACAAACTACTTACTATCTCGGCTCAGCCAAACATTTATAACTCAGGCCGGTGTCTGAAAAAGAGATATATTATGTGGTTAGCCTTTTGTAAGAGAGATCCGGGTATCGCGTCAGCACACATTTCCCATTCATACAAAGCAAGTCAAAAACTTCCCCAAAAACGCCCCATTCCGAGCCTTAGCTTTTTCCCGAACCCAAGTATCGTATACGCTCGCGCAAATCCCCAAGTACTGTTACCACCTTAGAAGTCTCATCATACACCCGCCTTCCCTCCTGTACAACTATTTCCCAATCAACCCTTCAACTCCATCCCCCCACCCATCAACCCAACACAATCCACATCCTCAAACCCCGGCAGAATCTCCACATGCTCAACCTTAACCCCATCCTTCTCCTTCTCCCCATTGACCAACCCCAAACTGCTCTTCCCGCTATTTCCGCTATTCTCTGTCCTCTTGACCTTGACCAAAGCCCCCCTTTCTCCCCCATTCACCACACCCCAAACCCACCACGCCCCATACCAGCTACAAATGCCCCAAGTCCAAACAAAACAGCCCAGTCCAACGGTGATGAAAAGAGAAGGGACGAGAATCAGGAGCGCGAGGCCGATCCAGAAGAGGACAAAGAGGATCGCGGATAGCGTGGCGAGGAAGAGGATTGAGAAGGAGAAGGTGAGGAAGAGGAGGAGGGGGGTGAAGGAGAGGAGGGTGTGGGTTGCTATGAATGACTAGAGCAATAGGGTCAGCAGGAGCAGAGCTACGGGGGAGAGGAGGGGCAGGGTGAAAGGGGAGAACGAACAGTAAGAACCGGTCTCTCCTTCGCAAACCTAACGCCGGTATTCCATACTTCCCGGCGCGTAGAGGGGCTCACGAAACGATCGAGTTGCTTGATGGCATAATTGATTATACCGTAAGAAGTCTCTTGGATACCCATTTTGATCGTAGTTTGGTGAGTATGGGATTTTCTGCTGTGTGCTGCAGTACAGCTTGGTGGGATGTTGGTGTTTGGAGCTCCGGCTTTCAATGACGAGGTTGTACTCTTTGACGAGTGAGCACCTCGCATTTTGGCGTGGCGCCACAATGCATTTCTTTATTCTAATCCGGTTATTCGGATGTTAGCTAACGAGATTGGATGTTTGAAATTAGTCCTTACAACTTAGGAAAACTTAAGAGAAGGCATTAATTATTTCTACTCTGGGATTCAAGTCTGCACCTCAAAAGCTGTAGGCGACTCAAGTGTTTTAAATATGGAGAAATAATACAATTTTACTTCCGATTTATCAAGCAAGGACAATGAGTCCTTCGATAGAGTTGCACAGTACAGAAGAGTAGCATACAATGATCACAAACACAGCCACTTTGACTTTAAATTTTGGATTGAACGGGACCACAAACATGGAATATGATGTTCGAATATATTCGAGTAAGTTGTCTAGCTCCCAATATACTTCCCCGTTTTAATCCCAATCTCCCTCTCAGTCTTTGAGTCTTTCCACGTAAATTCGCTCGGAAAGTTATTGCCACACGAAGGCCCTTCCACAACCTCCCTATGATCCATCCTTCATCCTTCATCCACATCTAACAGCACACGCTCGCTATCTTGCAAGTTCACAACAATAAAGGCTAAAGTGCTATCGTCATATAAAATCCTCTTCCTTCTTCCTTCTCTGGGTATCTCAAATCTTCGTGACGCGTGAAATCTAACTTCTCCTTCACAAGCAAACCTCCCCTCGAACTGATTTTGAAATTTATGCTGATGTATGTCAATCTGAGATCTGTGCTTTCTTCTTCGTTGGTATCGTGATTTTCCAAAACAAAAAAAAAAACTCTCTCATCCCTATTTCTCAGTCGTCTTCTTCAATGGCGGTGCACCATGGATGCTCCAGGACCTTCTCGATGGTTATTCGGGAATCCACATTGCGGTCCAGCATCGCACGAATCAAGTTGACACTGTCCTCGCTCATGATATATGGTATGCGGAGATCCCGATCCAATATCTCGTCCACATTGTAAAACGGATTCTCTTTGTAGATGATCGTATAGAGCAGGATTCCCAATGCCCAAACATCCTGCTCCTTGCCGCGATATGATTTGCCGGCTAAGATTTCAGGTGCTGCATAATCTACCTAATGTTAGCCAGTCAATCCTATGGTCGGTGAATACAAACGTACCTATTGTTCCCACAAAAACATCAAATGGGCCATTCTTGATGTAGGCAGCACTGCCAAAATCAATGAGCTTGATGTTTCCTTCACCATCCATGACCACATTCTCATCCTTGATATCACGATGCACAACGAAAGCTTTGGTGTGGAGGTGATGAATTGCCTGTGCGACTTGGACGAATATGCTGCGACACTCCTCCTCCTCCATATTAACACGCAGTTCGATGTAATCAAAGAGATCCATCCCTGGTAAGCCATGGGGAAGCATTTCAATATAGTAGTTGACATCGTCTTCGAAGAAATCATTCATCTCGACAATATTTGGATGTTTCAACCCTTCTCTCCGAAGATAGTCGAGTACATGAATCTCCAAAGGAACAGTTCCAAGTTTTCGATCCCGAGTCCAAGTATCAACAAGAATTCGGCGTTTCGTCACATATTTGAGGACCATCTTTCGGTTGCCATCCTTCTTGCACCGGGCGAGTTTCACTTGTCCGTAGGCACCTTGGCCCATTTCCTCTAAGATAACAAAGTCGTCTATGGTCTTCTTCTCCACCGGTTTGACGATTGTAGGAATCGGGTCCGCTATCTTTTCCGATTTGGGGACCGGAGACTCGCGCCCTGTGATGAAGCGACTTGCCTTTTTCGTGGCAGCATTCAATTGTGCAGTCAACAAAGAAGCATGTGCTTTTGACTTTCGTGGCTCGGTATCAGAGTCCATATCCATAGGGCTACCAACAGTTTGACCTGGTGAAGGTTGGCCAGGGGAGGGTTGATGCATAGGGGTTTGGGCACCCGACAGAAGAGGTGAGCCGGCTCTAAATGCGTGCCTGGATGCGTGAATGTGGCGCGAATAGGTAATCCATAGGGCGTAAACAAGCTCAGTTGACCTTTCTGGTGGATGTGAATCATGGTCGCCTTCCTCATCACTTCGCTCTTCAATGACATTTTCCTCATATGTGGTTGTATGGCTGTCAGATTTGACCACTCTCAATTGTGCATCAATTTTTACTTCTGAGCCATCTCTATGTTTAGCCGGGAGGCCATCAGGCCGGAGGAAAAATGCAGCAGCATCTTCTTTGCCATCTCGCAAAGCTAAATATGCTCGTGCACGACGGAAGCTATGCTCTGGAATAACAATACCGTCAACTAATTTGACTCCGTCCTCCTCAGTGAGGAGTTTCAGAATGCGATCAAAATCCGGGATGAGATCAGTTATAGGACGTCCGTCAGGTTTCTCCTGGCCAAAGAGAGCAGCTGAGAATACTGAATTCGAGCTGGTGATCTCTAAAGTCTTTGCAGAGAGAACCATAATCCCTGCTATGTGAGGAAAGCTGGAGACTTGCAAATCGGTGCTGCGTTCAACTCTTTCCACAATACAAGGAATATTTACTGAACCAGAGTTCCGGGCTGTAAAGTATTTGCGTTTCGTTACCTCCGCATAATCAATCTCACCTGTCCTGGAATCGATACCTTGTCGAGGTATCTTTGGTAAAAGCTTTCCAATATCCATACCAACTCGGGTAATGTCTTCACCCCAGAGAGGGCCAGTGGAGCCAGTGATCTTGGTAACTTGGGCGTCATCATTTAGGGACAGGACAGCGACATCCTCATGAATCTCCTCGAGAACCCAAATTAACCCACCTCTCTTCTCCTTTACCCATAGGCTTGCTGACCCAGTTGCGCCATTCCTCTTCTGGATAGGAACCACGTCTCCGCAGAGAAGGACTCCTCGGGATTTGTTGCCTGGGTGAAATAAGCCACCCTTTGTGGCTTTGCCTCGCGCCACAATGCTTGAACCTGCTCCATCGTCCGACTGGGCTCTTCGAGAGGGCTTTTGGGATTGTCTCGAGTTGGGTCTACTTAGCAGAGCTGCAGTTACACCTCCAGCTCGACCAAGAAATGAGCTAGTGGCAGGCTGCTGGGTGCGATGAGGTTCTGGTGATCTGCTTGCGGGCTTCGTATCTACCGAGTCATCAGACGAACCCGGAGAACGTAACTTGTCTTCGAGCCATGCCCTCCTCTCTTTGCGAACTACTTCCATGATTCCCATTTTACGGACCTCTGCCTTTGTGACACCAAAGACAAGACAAGCAAGATCATTTGCAGCCAATATGGTATAGGGTGCAGTACTCTCGGTCGTAAAGATGGCCTGAGCTGCCGGAGCCCATCTAGATGAATGGCCATGTACAGCTGGACCCAGAGGATGGAGGCCTGACAGCCCATATGCTGGACCAGCATCTCGTGCAGATTGAGGAATTGAAGGAGAAGTGAGCCCATCGTGTAAGTCTCCGGCTAAAAATGGCTGTGACAGTGTGTCCATAAGCTTGTTTTGTAGTGAAAGCGGGGCAAGGTCTGTATATGTTCTTTTCAAACTGGGACGCCGGGTAACTGGAGGGGATGTTTTGGCTGTCGTCTGGCTCTCATTTGTAGCAGTTCTTGACGATGGCTCTGATTCAATCTGGAGAGTTGAAGTAGTATCTTTGGGGTCACTTGCAGAAGGCACATCCTTTGAATTGTTTAGGTCATTCTCAAATCCGGGCTTTCGAAAAATTGGTGGTGATGCGTTAGGACTTTCCATCAGCTCAGGACTTCCTGAACGTGGAAGAAAGCTTATGTCGAATGGGTTCCGGGTTTCTTCAGACAACGGAGGTCCCGTCAAAGGTCCCGTCAGATGCGCTTGGCCAGATCCTGCAATATTGTTTGCACCAACCAACTTGGCCCTTGCCAGTAAATCCAACATGCCTTGCATTTCTTGGTCCCCACTAACTCGCGCTTGTGCGCTGGCAATACCAGCATTTGTATTCCCCCATCCTAACTTCTGGGACATGAACTCGACCGATCTCTTCAGGACATTTTGGCGATTGTGTATAAACTCTTCTGATTGATGAGCAAACGAAAACGAGTGCAAAGACTCCGATGGGAAGCGACTCAGGTCTTCAGTGAAGTTCAAAGTAGGGGACGCGGGTCCGGAGGCAGCCATAGAGGCAGAGCGGGAGTTTGGGAACGAGGCGAGGGTCGTTGACCCAGAACGAGGTCCTATAGAGGCATTTCGTGATGAAGACTCCGAAGGGACGGTGGAAACTCGAGAGAGAGGTTGTTGTCGAATTCGCCTCAATCCAGAGGCCCCGAGACCATGCTCGTGCTCCATAACTGGTGATCTGGAGAATGTAGTCAGCCAGCCGTCACTTCCGTGTCAAATTCCAAGCCAGCCATCAGAGACATGATACAGTGCCTGCTTGTGTTACCACCACAAAGCTTGTAACTAACCTCGACATGGAGTCATACTCCGCCGCTGCCGGTATCCCTGGCAGCCCTAAACTTCCTGCATCGAACGAAAATCGTATTCGAGCCTTTTCTGGCCCTCTTGGGTTATATGCGAGCAGGTTGCCCGTGCTTCGGTTCTTGGGAATGGATAGTTCACTATGTGCCTCGCTTTTACGTCCTCGGGTTTGCTCGCCATGTGTGTCGTCGCCTGCGGTTTCATGTATTAGCTCAAGTTGTGAGAGCGGGAGAGTTCCAGGTTGATGGGCAACAATTCCACGTGGGGCGGACACTGTTTGCAAATTCGCGCTTCTGATGCCCCTCCGTGTTTGTCGCGCAGTTACATATAATGGTTGTTTTGGAAGGAAATAGGGTAATCACCATGATGAGTTTGCCCATCTGGCTCCAGCATAATTGGGTGGTGCCGTGGGCTTCTCAGAAGAGGGTCGCAGGAAGAGGGCGAGTAGATCCCTTGGATTGGTTGTGTTGGGAAAGGGCTCTTTCACTGCGACTGCCTTTGTCCCACGACAATTCTATGTTGTTCGTCTGTATTTGCACCCCGACCTCGCTCTCGGGTTTGGATAAAAGGAGACTGGCGCAGGAACTCTTGGGTGTATCAAATATTCGAGTAGGGACCTCAGTTGTAGCGCAGTGGTGGGGCGGCGCAGTTGGGGTTTTTCCTCCTTTTTCTTTGGCGCGATTTAAACAAGAAGAGGGATGAGGATGCGTACGTAGGTTGGGTACGTAGGTTGGGTACGTAGGTTGAGATGCGCAGATATTGTGTTAAAGGAGGGTTTTCGCAAGGCTTGCCTAGTACGTCTTGCTTGGAGGGGTCGTGAATCAAGTCAAGTAATTTCTAGTGGGAGTCGACGCGGGACTACTCTTAGTTATGATTGATCGTCCCGGTGATTCGTGACTCGCCCGTGACTGTCCAACTGTCCATGTCCGTGGAGTTGAACCCCGCCATGCCGAGTTGGTTGAGAAACGGCCGGCTACCTACCTATAAGTTCTACAAACTAAATATTCTTCCAAAAACCTGGATGACTTATAGCTCCAACCAAATTACACATAACTTCAAGTTAAATTTCGCACTGCCACAGTATTTAAATTCCTATATTAAGTGCTACTTTTACGGAGAAGCCCCGGACTTTACTGCTAAGGTCGGAAACATCACCCATTTTTTTTAGATCAAGATGCTTTTACAAGTCAATTCGACACTAGCTCGTGGAGACAATAAAAGCAGCAGTAAATACTTCAAGTTCGTACCTGCCTACTTAGCTCAATGTCCCAAATTTATAGGGTAATGCAAGGTTGGGATAATTTAGTATTAACCTAGACAGCTTGGAACAATGACGTTCGATTGTCCCAAAGTATTTGGGAATGTCTAGAAAGTGTAGCTATTTTTCTACAGTAAGACTAGATTTGTTTCTTGACTAAACGAACGCACCATAGAGAAAGAACATAACCCGGAGTTTCATCCTTTTTGAACGGTAAATACCTTCCTAGGTATTTGCGAAGTGCTTCATAGTTTGATCCCAAGAGAGAGCTACTCCATAATGTTTAATATGCTAAGTTAGCATTATGCGTGGAATCACTGAATAACCTCGAAAGGATTTAGCCCGAGGCTCTTGGTGCCAAATAGGAGCTATTTTGCTTCCCTTCCATGAACACTGTAAAGATCAATTAAGTCCAATTACATTCATCCATTGTTCTCACATCTATACACTGCTCCCGAGCCTAAGATAGGTACACTTCTGAACGCCGCCAACCATTGGGAAATAATGAGTCCAATTAATAAGAAACCGTTTCCTCTACCGCTCAATCCTACAGCATAACAGTCTTTTACCTCACCTTACTCGATACACCAGCACCAATAACCCCGGGTAGCTTTTCCTCGCCAATGCTGAACATCATACCGATAGCCCAGCTTACAAGTCCTATGATAACAATGGTAAATCCTGCGATCAACCAGAAAGGTCCACTAATATCTTTCTTTTGGCATGCTGGTCCTCCATAGTTGACAAGTCTGTATGCCTTCTTGTCAGCTTGGGCCTTTTTGTTTCCAGGATCACCGCTGAACCAATATGTCTCGTTCATGGTAGCACACGCGCATGTGAAGCACGCAGAACCGCCCCCATACTTCTTATAGCAAGATCCGTGGCCCGAGCAATCGTTGGTGAGCGTTTGGCAGCTTTCGAGGGTTGAGTGACACACTGGCTGAACGCCCTTCAAGAATGGTGCTGCAGTTGCTGAGGAGTTTGAAGCCTGCTTTGAGACGGAGTGAGGTTGGGTCGAGGTGACAGCTGCCGTTCCCGAAATGATTTCTTCCGCCTGTCTACGCCCAAGAGTAGGTTGGGAAGCTTTCTCGTAAATTCCATATGGGCTTGAGGGCGAATTCGAAAGGCGGGTTGATTCAGGCATAAGAATCACAACTGTGTTCATTTCCTCTTTCTTCGCCCAGCGAATAAGTCTTTCCTGAGCTGACATGAACTTCTCCAGTTTGGACTCAGCCTATCAGCTATTAGCCTCCGAACAACCAGACCATGTATATCTCTTATTTACCTTGTCGGAATCCAAGTCAAGATGGATGACCTTAGATTTGCCGTTCCAGCATTTCACTTCGTAAGGATTGATGGCGTCCTCGAGCGGACATTCGTGGGTCTGGCCAGCTTGTGCGTTTAGATCTGATGCGAGTTTCGAATTGGCCTTCATGGACGGTGGGTTCGAGATGGAAAATGCGGGCTCGACTGGATCCCAGGCAGATAAGAGTGATTTTGCACTCTCCGAAGGCACTCCCTCCACGATCAAGACTAATTCTGGTACCTGCTCCCGCGCTTCATCATGGAATAATGATTCTTGTGCCCCGCCGAATGTGGTGATATATGAGAGTGTGCTTTCGCTCGCAGCACCTGCTAATTCATGGTATCTTGAAGTTCCCAAGCGCTGTGCGAGGACTAATCGTGCCTGTTCGGGAGTGAGCGTCGTAGGTTTCGAGGTCTGGGGGAATTGGTCCCCTTGGAAAATGTAGGCGAAGGCTTCCTCCGACGCAGAAGCTGCGCCGATCAAGACTGGGACCAGCAAACTTGTCGAGAGCTTCATGATGATGGTTTGGAGCTGTACGAGTAGATTGCGCACTCTGACGATGGCCGCCTGTGAAGCTGTTGCTAAAAGTGCGCTAGCCGAGAGAGGCTAGACCTGTACTACTCTTTCAGTTTCGAGGTTCTGCCGACAACATATGGCAATTCACGCCAGCGGCCTCTTTTCTTTTGTCATAGATCCTTCTTGAACTGCTCTTTTAATACTTCCCAACTCTGCACCGTTTCTGCCGCGCCCAGCTACCATCTCACAACCTTTCCCGATCTTCGAGGGGCTCGCCCGCCACCAAAAAATCATGTTTCGACTTACAAGACCCCGGCTGGGTATCTTTTCTCTGAGTAGAATACCCTTACGACTGGAGGCGCAGAAACAGCATGGGAAACCAGTAAACATACAGAAAGTCGATATGCGGAGAAGGCCTATAGGATTCAAGTATGCATTCCTACATTCTTTTCCAACATGTTCGCAGACTAATCTAAGTAACCCTTAGGCATGTTCTTTTCTGGGGTGCTACAACGTACGGTTGCATATATCTGTTCGATAGATTGGTATTTGGTGCACATGTGGATGACCTGGAAGAGCTACCAGAGACAACAGAAGAGGAGGAAATGGTGCGGTTCATCCCATTTCCCGGCACAACGAAGGAACAGAAGCCTCAACCGTATCGCGGAAGTGATCCAGAGTGGCAAGAATTCGTTAAGTTCAGCAAGGACAGACCATTACAAGACAGAGTGCGAGGTTTGTTACTGCTATCCTGCGATTGAGAATCTGCTAACGTGGTGGAGATGAGCTCGCCCAGTATGTCCGGAAACTTGCGGAAAATCATCCCTTCTTCCAAACCAGTCGAGCGGGCAAAAACTTGAAATTAAGACGATGCTGGCTGGACGTCGATTTCCCACAGCACCCCCCACCAGAATTTGTGAGATCCGGAATCGAAATCTCAGACGATGCTATTTCCTGGGTAACTGCCCCTGTGGAATCTTCCATTGTATTCAGGAATCGTCGGATAATGCGGCCAACAGCAGTCGCGAAATCGGCCTGGGAGTTCACAAAAGTCGTATATATGGTGGAATCACAACGAATTGCTGGGATGCTTGGTATACAAACCCAACATTCACAACTGCAATCAATCGATCAATTGCTGGCCCGACAACAACAAATTATGAGAGGAACGAGCAAAGACGCCCAAGGGCCCTCACAAATTCCTGGGGCGACAGGGGAGTCGAAAACCTCGGTCATAAAAGTCAATGCGCCTGTGATTGCTGGTTCTGAAGAAAAGGGTTCCAATGATTCCGATGTTGACATTATGCAAAAGGCGAGGTTAGCAAATCAACAAAGATTCTTTGCTCCGCTTGTAGCTTTCAAGCAAAAGTTGCAGCAAACTTGGAAGCGAACCCCAGATTACCCCCCGAGGGGTAGTATTCTAATGTCAGGGATGGTAGAGTTAGAATCCACAGCAGCATATTTTGTCTTTGACGTCAAGGCTGCTTGGAACCCCAAGGAACGAGCCTACGATCAGCGCAGTATGCATCTTGTTCTGAGAAGGTTCCAGTGGAAAAAACAAGGCCCTTCGAATGCGAAGTGATCTTTTTGTGTTATATTGTAGAGGCGTTGGGGGCATTGGATGGCATGGATAGTGCGTTTGGCGTTATGCTTACTCGACAGGAAACACATCGAGAGCGGATAGATATGATTAAGATAGTTAATATTCCCAGCAACGATACCCACTTACACCTGTGCATAGATCTTCTCGCTTCGACATAGAAGAGGGCATTGTACTTTTACGAAATCGCAACGATGCAATGAAGAGCTTTTTCTATTTTGCCTCGTCTTATAGTAAATTTGGTATTCATCTGATTTTGTTTCGCTCAAGCATGGTCTTTCTTGTATTTGAATCTCAACCCAAAAATTTGTCAGTCCACCTTCGTCCGTTTTACGAGCCTTGCTTTTAGCACACTGTTCTCTATATCCCAACCTCATTGAGCAAGACCTTCTTGGAAGAATAGAGGACCGAAAGAAAGGCTACAAATACTTGTACCTCTTAATGGTCGTTCGCTTATTATGGTTCCAATTAAAACATTTGGTCGTACCTAGCCTTGAGCTAGCCTTTCGTGGTCTATGCTTTGCCCCGGGACCCCATTTCTCCTGGTTTCCTTATCACCATTGGAAAACCACATTCACAATCAAATCCCCGCAGAAAATGACGACTTTTCAATTGATTAGATCAACCGAGTTCATTCCTATCTAGAAACCCTCCAAAGATGTGCCTCTACAGTGCCTTCTATCGATTACTAGGTTCTAATACTGATTACAATCTTGATTCTGCACGTATTTGTGATCGTCCGCCGGAGCTAATGTAGGAACTCACCGGGGTAGCTTGAGCTCATGAACTCGTCCTCTTGACCTTTCTCCTGTCTTCCCTTCCCTCTTACTACCTCATCCACAGTCCTTCGTTCAATTGGATTCACTTCACGATGTTGTTCTCAATTCATCTTCTCCTCAGTTTCGGTGTCGTGGTAACTGGCAATCCGCTACCCTCTCACGATGCGAAACTTGGTGCAGTAGCCTCCGAATCAGCCGTGTGCTCGAATGTAGGAATCGACATGTTGAAGGATGGTGGAAACGCTGCAGATGCTGTGAGTTCTTTCTCATATCTCAACTTAACTCAAAACTAATGATTGGATAGCTTGTAGCAACACAGCTTTGCGTCGGAGTTATTGGGATGTACCATTCTGGCATTGGAGGGGGAGGCTTCATGACAATTCGATCCAAAAATGGAAGCTATGAGTTTATCGATTTCAGGGAAACCGCTCCTGTTGCCGCCTTCCAAGAAATGTATTCTCCACCATTTTCGAACTCGGACGCTTCTCTTTATGGTGGGCTGGCGAGCGGGGTACCTGGGGAACTTCGTGGCTTGGAGTACCTGCATAAATCTTATGGGGTTCTTCCTTGGGCCCACGTTGTGAAGCCGTCAGTAAAACTAGCCAGATATGGCTTTAGAGTTACTGAAGACTTTGTTCGATATATGGCTGGTGCTATTATCCCTTATAATTACCTTGTCAATGAAGAAACTTGGGCACTGGATTTTGCCCCAAATGGAACACTGCTGGGTTTGGGAGATACCATGACCAGAAAGAGATACGCCAACACCCTCGAGGTAATCTCCGAAAGGGGCCCTGACGCTTATTACACTGGAGCGATTGCAAACAGTACAATTGTCGCTCTTCAAAAGTCCAACGGTACCATGACACTAGCTGACTTGGCCAACTATACAATCGCAAAAAGGCCGACTTCAAACATCACCTATAGGGGATTCAAGTTACACACTGGAAGTGCACCTTCAAGCGGAGCCGTCGTTTTGAGTACTCTGAAAATTGTGGAGGGATATGATATGTCATCTCCTTCTGCATTAAATCTTTCCACTCACTATTTGGACGAGGCTATGCGATTTGCTTACGGGCAGCGAACTCTCCTTGGGGATGCCACATTTCTCCCAAATTTGACCAAGTATCAAGAAAACATGCTTTCTGAAAAGACCGCGGCAGAGATTAGGTCGAGAATTTCGGATTCTCGCACTTGGAACACTACAGAATATAATCCAAGTGGTTATGGAATTCTAACAGATGATGGAACGAGCGCCACTGTTGCCGCAGATAAAAGCGGCCTTACAATTGCTTGCACCTCAACTATTAATACTATTTTCGGAAGCAGAGTCATGATTCCTGAGACCGGAGTAATCATGAACAACGAAATGAATGGTACGCCCCTTTCCCACCTCCCCATTTTAGATTTAGCTCACCGTTTCTGCCCCAGATTTCAGCATCCCAAACACAACCAATGCTTTTGGGTACATTCCAACTGAAGCGAATTTTATTCGACCATTCAAGAGACCACTATCATCAATCTCTCCCACCATTGTTGAGCACGCGAACGGCACAGTCTACATTGCTCACTCCTCTGCGGGAGGTTCTCGGATTATCACCGAAATAATCCAACATTTGTGGCACACTCTGGACCAAAACATGACCTCTGCCCAAGCTCTCGCTCAGCCAAGATTTCATGACCAACTCTCACCCAACACGGTATCTTTTGAGTACGGGAATGATGTGATTGCTGGATATAGCAATGAAACAACGTCTTTTCTGAAAAGCCTTGGGGTTAATGTGGCATTCATAGCTCCGGGAAGTACTACCGCACAAGCTTTGAGGGTATTGGGTAATGGCACTTTCGAAGCTGCTGGTGAGCCGAGACAACTCAACAGTGCAGGATATGCGCTCTAAGTGGAATTCTGGGGAAGAAGCGAGTCCTGGCTATCCTTGTATCAAAAACAACACAAGTGCTCTACTAATATTCCGTATTGGATAATGATAATGATAGTACACGAAATACAAATCTGGTTATGGAGAGAATGCACTTTTCTTGCCTGAATGAGTGGAGTGTGATTAATTCCTTGGGTTGACACCTCTTTTACATCAAGAGGTCTTTTGGGCTGTGCGGCTCGAGTTGCCTCTTATTGCCACGAACTTACGATGCGATATCCGGCAATGCGGACTAATCAATCTTCCTGGAAGCGGTATACCTTACTGTAATAGACACAAAAATTATCGAATGGGCTGTCATCCGCATCTTATGAGAGATCGTTACTCCCTTGGGAGACCAATCGACCACGAGATGAAGGGGATAAATGCAATTGTTGCAACCAAGATGACCACCGAAGCCAACATCTTTAATTGATGACAGATGCAGTATATGTGAGAAAGATAGACGGGGGTAAGACGAAGATCAGACCGCATAATCAAAAGGCTCTACTTATTGGCCTTACTTTTCCCTTGATGAGTTGGCTTTTACTGACCGTGGAATTGGATTTCCAGTGATGACGCCGCATCGTCCATTGGTAAAGAGAACCTAGAAATAGCTACGGGCGTTTGATAGCTACGCACGAAGTCCTTCCGTAAGCGGGGAGAATCAGGAGGGGTAGTCGTCACCTGACCAGCCCCCCCCCTTCACTTCCCGCCAATGAAAAGGAAAAGAGAAAATAAATGACCGAAGCGCAGAATAGCCCTTGGCAATGATACGGCGCCTTTTTTTGCAAGAAGCAACCAAAGAGCACTCACCAGCGCTTAGGGAATGTCACCGTCTTTCGCCACCCCGCCAATCAGGACCCGCATCACACCAGATTCACACTGCATGCAGCCGCTGACCGGGATATTTTGCCTGTCCTCCCACCCCTCCAAAACTCTTACACGAACGACTCGCTCGCCTAATCTGATGCCTGCTGCATACCGTTACCCCATGGTCTTGTTGGACCAACATGGCGCCGCCAGATATCTATTTCCAGCCCGCACTTATCGCTATCCGATGCACGCTGGCCCTGCAACCTGCTCATGTCAAAATTAACTCTTTAAACGCCAGGGCCATACGGGTCGTGGGGTTGGCTGCGCTGGAGAACTCCTGCAGCCTCCAAGAGTGGCATGGGAGTATATATCCTGAGTGAGGTGCTCCGATTTCCCAATATGTACTGGTACAAGCGTCTTGGTATGGCTTTATCTCGACGAGCTTTCTCCATTCCTTTTCGCTGTTGATTCTGTGAGTTCCATTGAGTTGAGAACCTCTGCGTATTTGGGATATTTGCACAACACTTTCCATTATGACTTCTGGAAATATGGCATCGGGTAGTGGTCCACCACAGGGGGGGTTGCAATTGTTTCCACCTCCTCCGAAGAAGGCAAAGAACCCTTCGAGGAGACCAAGTACGAGGAGGAATGCTATCGAACCTCAATCACCTCCTCAGTCTGCGATTGACAGACCAGAATCCCGGAATTTCTCACTTCCAAATCCCTCGAGACCGTTACCCCAATCACAGGCATCGAGCTCTTCACAACCACCAAATACATCCTCGCCTATCACTCAACCATCACAAGCACATATCGCCGCCGAAATACCTCGTTCACATACATCCTTTTCTGAAGCACCAACACTTGTTAGAAGCAACAGCCTCCAATCCCACTCCTCGATAGCGAAAAATGGTCATCCTTCATCTTCTCGAGGGGAAGAACCTGTAATGCGATCAATATTCCCACGGTACAACCCTGAGTTACCTTTAGAATATCAACCATACTTCCCTACTCAACAATCTCCAACACACATTCCAAAAACCATCATCAACCGAAGACCATACTCACCCTCGATCCATGAACAGCGAACTCCTGGCACTGGAGGACTCCAATCACCAATGTCCATCGGCTCTTCCGCTGGTCGATTTCCTCAACACCTCCAAGATGAAGCGGTCATGGAACCGTCGAACGTTGAGGAACTTAAGGAGTTATGGAAAGTCGCTAACGGCTGGCGAGTCTCCGCTTCTGAAGGTCGAACATTCTGTCTGAAAATGACCACCGCTGCTGAAGAACCTGTCCATACCCTCTCTGCCTCTTCCGGGACGCCTTTCTACACCTTAAAAGTAATACCTACATCAACCTCCGCTCAAGTATCCATGACACGACAGGATCCCAGTCGTGGCTCCCCCTCCTCAACATCATCACCTCGAATAGGCAGCTCGCTTCGATACAAAGAAAAAGACAAGGACACAGATGTCCTCAGCACCACACTCGAAGAACCCGCTCGTCGTCTCCCACCAAACGATGGACTCGTTGCTCTCCTTTATCCCCGTGCTGCATCAAACATGGCACTCGACATGGTATCGAAACCCCACCGCGCAGATGGTGCAACCATCATCGCAGCCGCAGAACGAGAGGCAGGACGACTAGTATGGGATGTCGACACCGAAAAATACTACCTCGTACATCCCGCACTTCAAACGCCCTTCGTTGTCTCCATCTCCTCATCGCCCGCTTGGTCACGAGTAGAATATACCCTGGAACACCCCGAATTACCCCGAAACCTCGTACGTCTCGTTCGCGATGGTGCAGGCGGTGGATCCTTGGAAGTTGATACTAGTTCTGCCGCACGAATCGATGCATTCTATATTGTCGATGTTGCAATTTGTGCAGTGATGCTCGTGTCAACTGAAGAAGAAAAGAAACATCATATCGAACACTTCGAGGCTCCTCCCTCGATCGCTCCTCATTCGCCTCACTTGAGTATGTCACCCGGCTCTCCTGGTCGAAGAAGTATGCTTGGAAGAAAGAAGAAGGATAAGAAGCGGGATGCTCCCAAGATGGAAGCTTTCGAGCTTGATCTTGAAGATCAAAGTCAGAATAGCCTAAAGGCATTCAAAGCACCGAAGAAGCAGAAAGAAGAGAAGACACCTGGATTTTGTGGACTCCTCTGGATGCTTGTGAAGTGCCTGGTTTGGAGTGTGGCTTTAATTTTCAAGGGGATTGGAAAGACAGTCGTGTGGATATGTGGGAGAAGGAAGAAGAATGCTACTTCTTCATGAATGAAAAAATTACTCCTGTATTTAGTGGGTTTGAAAAGACTGTATATACCCTTTGGATTGACTCCTACCTTGAATTGAGCATGCTGGAGTTTGGATGGGCACCGGGTTGCATTATGATGTTTGGAAAGTTTATGGGAACGAGCAAGATCTCATGGAATGCGATAAGAACGATGATCTTAGATATTTATAATTGAAAGGTCCAGCATGCAAAGTCATGTCTGCAAAACAGAATTGCACTACACTTCTACTTCTCAAACTTCTGTTGACGTACAGCTGTGACTTGCTAGATCAGTTATAAAATGGGAGAATGGTCAACCGTTATGATTGCTGGAAACGAAAACTGAAGGAACAAGAAGACAACAGCATAAAAACAGTGCAAAAGAGCAATAAGTTTTCTCAGGTTCACTACCATACTGGCGAACTAGGATCATTACAAGTTTTGCTCTAGAAGGCTAGAAGAATCAAGAGTTTTGCGTTTCTTATTCTCCTAGTCTTTTGCTCGAAAATCTACAGTTGTCAAGAAAATTCAAGGTAATTCAAAAGTAGATGTGCCCAGAAGGAGCCGGGATCTTGCTATTCCAAGAATGCCTCCCCCAAAACAACCTTTGACTAAATTCAGCCCAACGGGAAGGACTTTAGCCAACAGACTCTTCACCACTGGTACAGAAAGTAAGACATCTTAGAGTTTCCTAGTGTTGCGTAAAGTGCTAAGTTTCAGATTTAGGCACTATTTCTCCACTGAATGAAAAAGAAAAATCAGGTGGGTAATATCGACTTGCAAAACTCCTTTATACCGTGCCACATAGTCTCCCGGTTTTGTACTCCTTTCCCGACAATAGATACGCCTGGATGAGAGATGTGGTTGCTGAAATGAATTGTGATTTCAATTCAAGTCATTTATCTTTTTCGGTCCTTGACTTTGAACTTGACGCCAAACTTGTTCGTTCCTCCCACCGTAGCTGTTTTCGCCATACCGGCTCTCTGTAACTCGAGTGCTTGTTCGGTTTGGCTCAAAGTATCCAGTCTCTCCCTCGCGACCTGTAACCTGTGCTCCAGCTTCTCTCGTTCCCTCCTCTGTAACTTTCTCAAAGCTTTCTCTTCCGGTGAAAGTGTCTCGTCTCTCTCCTCGGCAGCTTCAATCTCCCACTCGGCTTCCTGAACTCTCAGCTCCATTTCCTCCTCCCCATCCACAAATACAATTTTCTTCCCCCTTCCTGTGAACCCATCATCCTCGTCCATCTCATCTCTCGAACTTGTATCCATCAGCGCAATCTTCTCCTCCAATGCCTTCACCTCCTTCGCAGCAGTATTCCTAGCCGTCCTTACGTATCCCACATCCTGAGTCTTTAATAATCTGACCGTATCAACACTCATCGCCTCGTTTCCTCTATCTCCACTCACGGTACCGGTTCTTGTCTTTCCCATAGTTGCAGGCCCCTTTCGGGATAACATTCCAAAATAGAACTCATCGGGATTCTTTTCGAGGACTTTTTGTTTGAGAGCTTTGAGTTTTCGTTTCTTGAGGTTGTGATCTGCTGCTCGGAGGGAGTAATCCTAGTTTTGAGGTTAGAATGAGAAAACTAGGTAATTGAACTCGGAAAACGAACCTTATGTTTCTCTAGCAGACCGAGCTTTTTGCGCTCTTCTGGTTGTCCTCTCTCGCGATGATTACGCCTCTGGATGGCATTGCGCATGGAAGACATGATGGCGGTTTTGTTTCGATAGCAGTTCTGCGATGATTGATATTCGAAATGCGTGGTGAACAATGTCAGAATGTGTTCTGTATAGACTCAAACCTTTAATCGGTGGAGGGGGGATGTGGGGTATATTTTTATTTGGAGCTTTGGAAACTTTCTGAACTTTCTCAGCCTCATGCTCCGAGTATTTTGCGGGGTGCGCCAATCAATCCACACGTGACATCAATCACCCCCTGTCGCGGGAGCTAGACAGAGCTCGGAAGCTTCGAAAGCAAAGTTCCAGAAACCGTCCCATTTCTACAACCTCTCCCCAAGTCCTTTGTTTTGTCCACCAATATCAATTCTCGGGTACATCTGGAACTTGGGTCTGGCTACTTAATTGATAGCAAAAATGGCACCCCCGAAACCCCCAGCTACGTCCGAACCCGAGCCAGAAGTTCCACGACTTCCTATGCCCTCACGAAATCCATTACCACTTTCTTCGGCACAGGAATCACAAGTGAGGGAGCTTTATCATGCGAGAGTGAGGGGATATTGCGCGGCTGAGATTAAGGGTATGCGGATTTGTCAATTGTCACGTTGGAAGAGGGTCCTCTCTCAGTGTCCGGATACACAAGTCTTGATTTGGATATACAATATGTAGTAAGGACAATGCTAATTTATTCCCCAATTAGTCTTCGCAGAATGTGCCCTCGGTCGAACATTTACAGCCCCCTTCAAATGCCGCGCCCAAAATCGTCTCATGAACGCATGTATGATACAACACGCCACACAATCTGAACAAGATGCCGCGCGAGAAGAATGGTTCGCCACAAGATTAAAGCGTCAACGAGATCGAGAGAAGAGGGAAGAGAGGAGAAAAGAACAAGAAAAATTCCACAGGGAATGGTGGGGGTTGCCAGAAACGGATAGAGAGGGAGAGAAGGGGAATGATATTCTAAGGAAAGCGGAAAGAGTGGGAGGATTTCCTAGAAGGGACGATCCTGAGGGGACACTGAGTAAGGATCGCCATCGTTGATTGGATTGGAATCTGTATAAATGGCGTTTTTGGTTGCATTGCTGGTGTTGGGTTGGATTTGGAAGCGAATCGCAAGGGAACTTGCTTGTAACATAGGAGACTACGCATATAGCGAGGTGATTGAATCGAAATCGCCTTTCATTGTCACTATCGAGGAAGTTGCCTCGAAAGTCATAAATCAGCATCTGTTCCACCTCTGGAGAAAGGAAAGAGTTACATTAGTCGCACCTGCAATGCAGCTCTTGCTTTCTAACGTCACCCAGATGCTTCGAGAGATGCTTCAAGGGAGTGATTTATTATTTAAATTATCTATATACCAGAACTGCTCCGCGGACTCTTCAGAAAATCCAATTAAAATTGCTTTTTTCCCTCTCTTGTTTCAAGCTACATAATGCCGCCTGAATTCAATTATCTTAGGAAGCTTGCGTTTTGTTCCTCTTACTCAGAGTTTCTTAGAATGAGAAGTCAGCATTTCTGAAGAATATTTGCTCAGATCTCAAAGTAAAATATCATATGACAGTTGAATGCATGCATACATTCTAAGCTGGACACGCGATGAAAAGCTTTTTCTAAATTCTGGAGTGTTACTGCACAAAGTACAAATAGGCCGAGTATTGATTTCAGTGGAAATGTTATATCATAAATGAGCAATGTATCGTTTTCACCATGTGTTACGAATGCATAATATTTGAAGGATCCGTCGAGCTTGAGCTCAGGCTGTCACTTTGTGGTGTTGTGGTTGGAAAGTTGGTGCTCGAAGTCGAGAGTTAAGACTTTGTTTGAGTCTCGAAATGGTGCCGATTCTGAACTTGAAGCTCTATATCATCAAGCTTGGAAAGCGGTTCCTTTTGTATGTAAACAGCATCATGCTACTGCGAAGAACCTAGCCACTTGTTTCTAACGCGAGGAGAGATTGTTGTACCGGGACCAGCTTCGGGTTGGTTATTCGAAATAATTCGTCACTCTCGCCACCCTCGCCCACCAACAATACCTATCCCATCAAGGGAGGAGGAACAAAAACGGATGAAAAGGGGAATCCGAAGGGGGAGGGGGGTTATACTCGGAGCTAATCCGTTTTGGGTAATGGTTTGGAAAGTGGCTCGACATGACTTCTAATTTGACTGCGACACGATGGAAATGGAAAGAACGACACGAGATTGAGCCTCGCCCTAGTCAGCCTCTGCAACCTCCTTCAACTTGACCCCATTCGATACCTGCAGGTACGCACATATAAGCTCAAGCTGAAAGAGAATGACGTTTAGAATTTACACGGTAAGACAGGCATTGAAAGCCCAAGGGTTTTGGAACCCTTTGTTGTCAAAGATTTCCAGCTTCAATGGGGACAATTGTGCGAAATGGTCTCGTTTCGCAGGACTGTTAGAGTCCTGAGCTTTGCTCTAAGAACACCCCGTCCCTCTATTGCCTCCGGATTTTCGTGGCAGCTCAGAATATTATGCAAGAACGTTTAGAAGAATAGAGTACGAATTTCTCATTCTTCTAAACCTTCTTGGGCAGTATAAGCAATTAGTCTATAAACAGGTGCGTATAATCAAGAAGGTGTACTCGGAGCAAAACCCATGTTTCTTACAATTTGTTCACTGTTTATTGCCCACACTATAGGTAGAGGGAGGTAGCTTGCCTTTTGTGGCGCCTTAAACTTAGGAGTTGAAATTATTGCCCCTCAGCAGTTGGCTTTACTCGGTCACTCTTCTCAAAAATACAACCAACCCGCTGAGTAGCAGCCCCTCCCTCCGTTACAGAAAGCTTCCAACGATGGGATGGATGCAAAGCACTCTTTACTCAATTGTTAGAGGTTTGCCTCTTAACATACGTTATGTCAGGCAAGATGGGACGATCCCAATGATCGAGGTACTGGCGATAGATACAATCACCATAAAGTCACTCCTTTCCCTGGATTTCTTAGAACAAATTGTTAGTTACGAACTAATCCGGACCATTCGATATCGCAAAAAGGCCATTCTAGGAGCAGCCGTCGTTCCCCACCAGTACTAAAATGCAACCCAGTGTCTTCTTAAGAGTCAAATTTCGAAGAGACCTGGATATTCGTGGAACCAAAATCATCTAATCATAATTCTATTTCATTGCGTTCTCGGGGTTCAATGGAGGATTAATGTTTTAGAAAGGAAGTTACAAGCAGTATTCCCACATTTATCCTTGAATCCAGACATTGATATTCTCTTGGCTCTTCCTATTACATGATTGTTATCACAAACTGTAAATCAAACTCATAAGGCAGGCAACGCAGCATGACTATGTATTATTTGCTGTTGCATGCTTCGTCTCCAATCGCAGCCACCTAACCCGCGCACTCCAGACCTTATTTTGGTGCAAGAAATGGTCTCACTACTAGCCAAGTAATGTAGAATTCACTAAAGATAAGTAGCTAGTTTACTATGTTGAACAAGAAAACTTGTATCAATTGAATGAAGTCCTCATCCGTAGCCACAACCACCAACTTACATTTACCCTCTCGCATTTTTGTCAGAGTAGTATCTAAAGATTCCTCCAGATCCTGTCATTTCAGCCCTCTGCAGTTTCTTCCTCTCTAGTCTCTTCCTCTCTAGTCTTGAGGAAATTTTGCCAGATGGGCATCTTAAAACATACGGATGCAGGCTAAGCGTAGAACACCCCGCACAAAGTCGTCCTCGCTTATTCCATCTTCAAGATTCATGTCTTAGACACGTGGCCATGAGTTTTGAAGTAGAACTCCATCAGCAAGGTGTTTGTAAGCTAACAGGTACAAACCTTACTTGAAGGAGTTTGGGAGCAGCTGCTTGTCAAACTTCTATTACGGGAACTATGTGACGGACCTAGTGAGTCAGTGAACTTGTTTGGGTTTAGAACTGTACTATATAATCTTTGATACATTACTTCTTCACAGACTACGCCTATATGCTATAGAAATACAAGCTTGTATGGAACCTTTCATCTCAACTATGAAGCGTTTCTTACCCCTTTGCGTGGTGAAAAGGTGAGTTACTACAAGTATTCATCTTTCAATCTTTCAATCATTCAATGACTTATCTAATAGTTGCTCTATTAAATCAATTGTTCAATCTAAATTAGATATTAAAGTTTATTGAAAAGACTTACCTCAACATTTCATTCAAGTCTTGTAATAACTCTTTTAAATACTTAGCAGAAAAGCATCTGATCCTCTTCATTATCCAAATCATTTGAAACATCAAAGTAAAAACATCAACCTTACCAGAACACACAACTGAAATGTGTCAAAGTTCCTCAGTCTCAAAGTGTCGTCTCATTCACTAACCCTTTGTTCGGCCTCAACTTCACCCTCAAAAATAAGCGAAGACCACAACCCCACCCAAATTCTCAACATTAAAACATATTCCGATCTTTCCTGTCTAAAACTTCTCTTTCCACACAACAAAGATGTCGCAACCACCACCACCACCACCACCACAGACCGACCGACCTCCCATCCCACCCAGCGGCAAAATCCCCCTCTCAACCCCCCTCCTCTACATCGCTCAAACACAAACCAAAGGCCTCGGCCTCTTCGCAACCCACGACCTCCCACCAAACACCCTCCTCCTCCTCGAGTCTCCCATCCTCTACCTCTCCAACAGCGAAATTACGGATCTTACACCACATTCGCAATCCTCCTGGACTCCTCTCACGACCTATCTCAATGGTATACTCCCAGATTCGCTCACAACAACGATCAGTGAATTACCCTTCGCCAAACAGTTTGCCTTTTATGACTTGTCTTATGGACAATGGAAGGGGAGTATGGAGCGGAGTATCGTTTGGAGAAATGGGTTTGGGGTTGAGTCGCTGGGCGCCACTGTTGTTGGGGGGATGGTGAGTCGGTTGAATCACGCCTGTGTTCCGAATGCGAAGATTTCTTGGTGCACTGCGCTGGAGATGGAGGCTTCTGGGAAGGAGGGTGAGGAACAGGAGGGGTGTGTGATGAGTGGAGGTTTGAACAACGGTGAGGTTTTTACGGCAGGGTCGAGTCAGCATTTTGATGAGTTGGTTTTTGAGGCACCTAAGGAGAGGGGTGGGAAGATGATGTTGTGGAATCATTTGCCGGTAAAGAAGGGAGAGGAGGTTACGATTGATTATGGGTATGGGCTGGAGGAGTTGAAGAACAGTTATGGGTTTGACTGTACTTGTCCAGTTTGCATTTCTGGGTTGGTCCGATCTGATCTGGCTGAGAGTAGGAGGGGAAGTATCAGATATGACGACAGAGAAAGCGCTTCCAGTTACCGAACATGCAACCAATCTGCGAACAACATCAGCGAATCCATTGAAGCTGTCACAAGAAATCACAGCTACGACCGCTTAGCGAAACAAAGATCAAAGAATAGCGGCATTGGGGTTCTGGAAACACTCTACAGAGTCCAAGGTGACCAAGCTGGAGACTCTGAAGACGAAGAGATGGAAAGTTCGGAATACCAAACATGCGAAGAAGAGATCCATCCGCTATACCAGCGACCTTTGCCACCGATCCCAGAAAAAGACAGTCCCGCAGTTTCAAAGATGAAGGAACCAGAACAATCCACAAACAACAGCAGTTACGCAGACATCTTTGACGCAAAGGAAGTCAACTACACAAAGCTGAACCACAGTTCGCTTCACCTGGTCAACGTGTCAAAGGACACACCACCAGCCTCTTCTCAAACAGCCTCTTCCCTACACCCCTCTGCTTCCTGCTCCCTCTCACCTCCATCCTCCGACTCAGAAGACTCGAATCTACCACCTCTCCGCCACCCAGAAACCCTCGGCGACCTCATAACCATCAGCACCTCCAATAAACACCACGGTCTCGGAGTCTTCGCCCTCAAATCCCTCATGTCCGGAACCCTCGTCCTCCTCGAAGCCCCCCTTCTCCGCCTCTGCTACCCAACAAGCTCGCATAGAGAATGCAAACACCTCATCCCCGACCCCATCGATGCGATAGTCCACGCGCTACCCCCTTCCCGACGAAGCGCGTTTTGTTCCTTATATCGATACACTCACACCCAGACACCAGCGAACCCCTATCGCGAAATCATATGGACAAATGCCTTTGGAGTCAATGTAAACGACAGCGCCGTCTTCGAGGTAACATGTAGATTCAACCACGCCTGTCGGCCGAACTGCAAATGGCATTGGAAATACGCGGATGGGCAGAAGGGAGAGGTGGAGGGGAAGATGATGGTTTATGCCATGCGAGATATCGCCGAAGGCGAAGAATTATCAATCGACTACGGCTTTACACGTGATGAGCTGGAGAACAAATATGGGTTTCGATGCGATTGTGGGAACTGCGACGAGATCAGAGAAGTTAAGACAATCGAGGGGGGACGTAAGCGTCTAGGGGGCTTTAGCGAGGGACCTGGTACAGACTCGACACCACGCATCACAGCACCAACCACCAACGAGACCCCAAGTACTCCCAAAGCCAAGGCCGAGAAAGAGACCATGGAATCCCCGAGCACCCTCACCGAACTGCAAAAGCCAAACCACGCCTCCCCACCCCAAAATCCCAGTCCAGAATCACCACTCGACTCTTCCCTGAGAGCACCTTTCACACACAAACCACCCACCTCTCAACCGCCACCCCGTAGACGTCCCGAAACCCTCGGCTCAATGCTAGAAATCCGTCCCGCGATCCAAAACAACCTCTCCCACGGCCTCGGCCTCTTCACCCTCCACAACATCCAAGCCGGCCGTCTCCTCCTCGACGAAGCCCCCCTCTTCACCTACCCCTCCCACGCCACCTTCCCCCACATCCTCTACAAACTCTCAAAACTCGAGCCGGAAGAGATGGAAGTGATAAACAGCCTCTGCTCCCGTCCCGCCGAGCCAGAAATGGAACTGGATGAGTTGTTACGATCTGCCGCATTTTTGCGATTAGATGGGAAAGTCAAGGGGATTTTCGAGGTAGCTTGTAGGATCAATCATGCTTGTTCACAGAATGCGAATTGCAACTGGGTGTGGGGACAGAGGATGTTAGTTCGTGCGAAACGAGAGATTCTGAAAGGCGAGGAGGTGACGATTTCTTATGGGGTGGAGGATCGGAAGAAGATGTTGGAGGATTATGGCTTTGTTTGTGCGTGTGGGGTTGGGTGTGTTAATGACAAGAAGTGGAGAATTGAGGAGGACGTGGAGATGGAGGATTGCTGAGACCCGCGTACTTCAGGCCTCTGGTTTATGGGTCACGACTCGCTGGGCAAACAGTCTCCTCTTTGGTCTCTACACTGGATCGATCAGACAGGACCTCTTGTCCAAGGACAGAACTTGGTACCTCGGAAAGCTAGGATTGAACTTTCAGCTTTTTATTGAATGTAAGATAACGGCAGAAATTTGGTCGGGTAATGGTAATGAGAACAAGGGCGAGAGTCTGCATTCAGTCGATCAGTTTGGCTGTCCAAACCACCTGAGAAGCACAAGCCCAAAAATTGTAAATAGAACCAAAATCAAAATGAGAAGCTAGCAAGTAATCAAAGAAAACGTTTTTCTAATTCAAAGTAACCCCACCGCAGTAAAATGAACTAACTGCCAAGGTCAAAAAAATCATTTACACCACCCCACCCATACTCAAACAAAAAGTGACGAAAAACCATATCATGCTAATTACCCTATTGAATCGATCCCCAACCTAAAGCATAATCATACCCATCCCCGAAAGTCCAGCCACCAATGTAAAACCAATTGCAAACATGTATTTTCCAAAACCTAACGAAGCCCCCACAATCTCTCCGCCATCACTCTTCTTGGTTGTGGATGACGCAGCTCCTGAACCTGAACTTCCACCAGAGGCACCTGGTAGAGCAGCGGTAGCGGAACTGAGAACTGCTGAGCAAGAACTTTGAGCGGAAACCTTGACAACTGTAGCGTTTCCTCCAAAGTCACAACCTTTAGCTTGGTCAGAAGTTGGCAACGAGGAGTAGTAAGCGTTGAAGGCCCATGATAATTGCTCGGTGGCGTTGCACATGGAGTAAGCACCATATGTTCCAGTGGTGGTGTTTCTAACAATGTTTGCACATGGCTTTCCATCGTTGTAACCGCAAACTTGAGCGAAAAGTGGACCAAATGATTCCGTGTCGACCGAAGTCTTTGCTTGACATCCTAGAGTGCTCATCATACAAGCGCAAACTCCCTTGTCTGGAGTTGGAGGAAGAACGCTTGCTGCAGCCCAATTGCTTGCGACTGGTGGGCACGCTTGAGCAGAGTTTGAAGGAGTATAACTTGCCATCTCAACACCGCTTGGCTTTGCAGAGGCAAGTTGTGTTTGCAGAGGGGCGTAATCGGCAAGAGTGCTGACAGAAGAAGGATTGACAGCGGTGACCAAGCCATAATCGTTCTTCTCTTCGAAATATTCGAATACGATACCACCGGAGAAGACTGGCGTCATCTGGTCGCCATAAATAGCTGCAACTTCGGTGAATTTTCTGGCAGCAGCTCCTCCCTGCGTGTTGCAGCCATACTCGGCGAAGAAAGAAGGAACGGAATAGGTAGCAAATTCCTTGACTCTATCTGAGTAGCCAGATGCAGTAAAAGAGGAATCTCCACACCACTCGTAAATATTGTATCCCCAGAAATCAATCTGCGAGATTGAGTCGCCACAATTCAAGTAAGCAGCGACCTGAGCACGAACGGTCTGGTCGTCATCCGCAGCATATCCAACACCCATAGCACGGTATTTCTTGGCTACAATATATGCCTTGGTATCACGGACGGCAGCCTTGACAAAGGCAGCGGATCCGGTGTAGGTAAGATTGTTGGGAACCTCATTTCCCGCGAAAAAGCCAATAACATTGGTATATGTGGCTAAGGAATCGACGACAGAGGTGTATCGGTCGTAGAGGGCGGTGGTCCATTGAGGATCACTTCGATCGATAGACTGACTTGGCTCGCCCAAATCACTAATAACATATATTCCCGCATCGTCGAGTAGCTTCATGCATGTTGTGTGATCCTTGGTTGGGTCAATGGCGTAGGTTCGGATGGTGTTGACTCCTAACTGTTGCAACAATGGGACATCTCGTGTACAGGAAGTGACGTCTCCGAGTGGATCAACATAGGTTGTGCCCTATGGCTTGAGTGTTAGAAATTGACGCGTTTGCTTTGCTTTGCTTTGGGAGGGGTGGACTTGCTGCTTGGGCTTCTCCTCCATTGGCGCCGATGCCTGATTGATATGCTACACCTTTGATGAAGAATTGAGTTCCGTTGGATTTAAAAAAGAATTTGGAGCCCTATTCCTGTCAGTCCGGATCTCGAAGGGTTATTGCTGGGACGTTGGCAATGAACGTACTTTGATCACAATGGGATCGAGAGTGGCGGAGGCGGTATTAAGTAGAAGGGTCGCGGCAGCGAAGATGGGGATGAGGGAGTATCTGGCCATGATTGCGGGTTTGTGGTATGGCAAATGATGGTGTTGTAGCTCGGTCGCGATGCCAAAAGGAACAGGAAACAAAACAGTGGAAGTGGAAGTTGAAGTTGGGTTGGCAGAAACGACAGACTGCTAGAAGAGAACTACTACGTACACCCGACGTAAAAATAAAAGGTTGGGTTTGAGTGAGAGGAGGAAGGAGCAGTCGCGAAGGAAGAAATCACCAACTGGGCCAACTCTTTCCAAATTAAATTGTTTGTAAGGTAGGCAAAGGAGAATGGGGCGAGACAGTGTCAGCCTGGATGTGGATGCGGGACCTAGCTGGTAGGTATAGCCAGCTACTGAAATGGCCGAACATCCGACGCTGAAGCTGAAGCTGAAGCTGAGGTGCTATCTGGTTGGGTAGAATTGGCTGTTCCTGTGCTGCAGGTCGACGCCATCAGCAGGAACTAGTCTCCTACAAACCTGGAAAGGGGGCACACAGCTTCGTGTTCTATTTCCACACTCACCTGCCTTCAGTGTAAATCCGCATGCCTGTGGTGCTTCAGTGGAGGTCGGGTCGTCGTGGTCCCTTATCAAACACGTGCAGACGGATATCAGATAGTCACGATAGCCATTCCGAGCCATTCTACCCCACAAAGTGAGGATATCTGATGATGATGATCCTTCCCAGGTTCTTTCGCCCTTGAAACGCCCACCTCAAGTGTTGATTGATGGCGAAGAACGCCCGGACTGAAGCTTGTCAAAACAAGCCTCGGACGAAGCGGGTTGGGTCTGACGGGGTGAAAAGTGGCTCTAGTGGATAACCTGGAATGGAAGACGAGGAATATTTCTATGGAAACCCCTTCACAGCTCTCCAATATTATATGCGGGATAAACAATTAGATTCCAATCACTAGCCTCGCATTCCAAGCCGATTGAAGATCCATTCGAGAATATACTTGGGCAAGATGACGCGTCTCGGAATACGTTACAATACGAGACGAGATGAGGCTTCTTAATTACAGAGAAGCTAGCTAGAGAAGCAGAATTTTCAATTGAGTGGAAACCAATTCCCCTACGCATTTAGTAGTAACCTATAACTCCATCCCATGGCCATGCTATCGTTTTCGTCTCAAAGGTCCTTTAACAAAAATGATACATCCGCAACCACCACCCTCTCTCCCAGGTCCTCTCTTCTCACCCTAGGTAGCATACCCCCTCTACTCCTCTACCCCTCTACCCTCTTCACTCCTCTCCCCTCTCCTGTTCACACCCCCTCCAAACCCTCCACCTATTCCACCCCCAAACCCCCCAAGTAACACTCTCGGCCGTCGAAACCAGCACAAACCCCCCCACAAGAACCACCCTCACCCCCCTCGACGCATCCCTAAACACATCCGAGAAACTCGCCGATTCCAAGCCCGGGTTCTCATTCTTCCTTCCTTTGGGGTTGGGAGATTCTGTGGGGTTGGGAGATGCTGTAGGGCTGGGCGTGGATGATGGTGACGATGATGCAGGTGTGTTCCGCGTTCTCATCGAGGATGTGACATTCCTTCTTAGAGGAGAGGAGAGGATGGATTTTTGGTTTGTGAGGGTTGGGACATGCTGCGATCTTGGGAGGGGGTGTGAGGAGATGAGGGGGTGCAGTGATGGGGTTGAGGGGAGGAGTTTGGAGATTTTTGATGCTGGGAGGTGGAGTGCCATTTTCAAGGTCGGCGAGCCAAAAATTTATGGTTCGAGGTAGTGTCGTGAAGTTAGAAGATTGTTTCTGGATTGGAAAGGAAGCAAATTCAATCGAGTGGATATTTTGATATGGGAGTGAGAGTCTAGTTATTGAGCCATTCATGACTCGAAAAAGCCTCGGGTAGCGATCTTGTGCCACCTCGCTCCATCCAATCATCGTACCCATGGCAATTCCTCAGTTGTTAAGTTTTAAAATGGTACAGTATTGTATATTTCCAATCAGCTAACTAACTCGCAGCCTCGCCCTCCGCAAAAACCGGAGTCTCCAACTCACTCCCCTCAACCCACACCTTATTCAACTCATCCTCAATCTCTACCTTCCTACTCTCCCACCCCTTAACCTTCTCCAACCGCTCTCTCAGCTGCTGCAACTCCCTCTCAACACCCATCTTCTCTTCCACCGTCCCGATACGCTCCCATTCCCATTCCGTTCCATCCTCGCCCATACCAAGGGTAAGGTTAAAAGTATGGTAACGCTTGAGACTCGCACGAGTACTGATGGTGATAAGGGTAATTCCCTTTTCCTTGCAGCGTTCGTATAATAATCCTTCCACATCGCTGCTAACAGCGCTGGTACCTTCGTCGATAAAGGCATATCTTGGTTCGTGGTACAACAATCGTGCAATACCCATACGCTGTTTCTCACCTCCACTCAAGACATCTTTCCACTCTTTCCTCGTGTCCCATCCGCCTTCTCGGTCTGGGAGGTATCCTAGCTTCGCTTCTTCGAGGATATGTTTGAGTTCATGGTCCCGACGACTCTTGTTGTGCATTTCAATCTCGCCATCTGGGTAGATGACTTGATCGCGGAGAGTTCCAACACTGAGATATGGTCGTTGAGGGAGAAACATGATTCCATCCGTACCAATGCTTCTTGGTCGAGAAACAAGACCACGATATACCGGCCAGAGACCTGCAACTATACGTGCCACGGCACTCTTACCAGCGCCGTTGGGTCCGGATATCTATACATTGTTAAATATGAATGTGAGAGAGAAATGGATATACATACGAGAAGGTGTTCCCCAGAGTGAACAATCAGGGAAAGCGAATCGACCAATTCTTCTCCACCGCGGGGGAAGATTGAGGGAGCAACGATAGGAACATTCTCTAAACGAACGCCATCGAACCCCTTTTGAATCGTTCCTTGAACATCAGAAAGAGAATACAACTCTGCATGAGTACCTTGCGGTAGGAAATAAGCATTCGCATGTACCCGATGGAGAGTAGAAATCAATGTGTAAACTCGGCTTGTATATCCAGCCAATTCCGAAAGATCCTTGATCGAGTACATCATCCTTCCTCCGGCATCAGCCAAGGAAAGCATGAGTCTCTTATTGGTGATGAATTCCTTCATACGACCTCTTTCTCTCCCGCCGGTCACAGAAGCACCGGCAAGTTCTTGGATTCCTCCAAGTCCACCCCACGCCGGTAGGAAGACTGGAAGTGAACTTAGCAAATAGCCGTAGGCGCTCCAGCTATATTTCAAGATAAAGTCCTCGAGAATGTTGTATCGGATCTTCAGGGTGTAGATGCCCTCCATCCATTTCTTCAGACTTTTGAATTCCTTGTCTAGGAATGTCTTCTCCATGCTGGCTCCGCCGTAGAAAGCAACTTCCTCGGCGTTGGCGATTAATCGGGAATGCAAAGCTCTAAAGTCGCCCTCTTTTCGGCCTTCCACTGCCTTGAGTTTACCAAACGGTGGTGACAGTCTTCGTAGAAGGGTAGCAGTGAGAATGTAATTGCTGAATAGCCCAGCGAAAGCCAGAGGTCCGAGAGAGCGATAAAGTTGGTAATTGAAAACCACGAGATCAACGAAAGGTTTTCCTAACGAGGAATACAAACCTGCTGCCGAAGCACAGAAGTGTGTGAGATCTTGGGTAATGAATTGATCGGCTCCGCCGATACCTCCATCCATATTGGTTAGTTTGTAATAATTAAGGTTGTCGTTGAGATACAAGTCGTGAATGTATCTAGTGAGACGGGTTCGGAAGGCAATTGAGATTTTTGACTGTAAGAATTTGATCATCGCGTTTGTATAAGAGGCAAAGCTGCCAATACCACACCACTGTTTAAGTTAGTTCGGGGTAATTTTTGGAGATTGTTGGCCCGTGAAGGCAATATACTTGAAAAGATGCCCAGCATGAAATGAAGGCAATTGACATGAAGATTATAGATCTTAGGGGGAATGGCTCACCTTGATGATTCCCCAAATAAAAGACCTTCCATTGCCCGCAACCAAATCTCGAACAATCTCTCCATCTAATCTTGCAACCACAAGAGATAGATAAGTTCGTAGCATCAGAAACATTCCATGACTCAACAACAGCCCCGTTTCCTTGCTCGTCCACCTTGGGATCATAATACTCAGTAAACTGAGAAATTGATGCAAAAATGCAAGATTCAAGCCCGGTTTTGTATGTGGCGGGGGTATCTGAGGGGTATTGCCGCTCGAAAGGCCCGAAGCCCTTGGTGGGTTCAGAAACAATCGTCGATGAGCATCGAACGTGGTATTCTTCGTGGGGTATATCGTGACTTTCGAGGAAGAGTCCTTGTAAGGGACAAATATAACTCTCGAGCCATCTTTATTTCGCAGTCCGGAATTCCTTCTCAGCAGTCGTCTCCCTTGCTCCTTTTCTGCCGTTCGTTTCTTCCACCAGCTTCTGACGCCTGCACCTCCTGCTATGAGAGATAATGTGAGGAAGAGTGTGCTGAGCAGTTTCTTGGTCCTCGATACATTCTTGAGGCGTTGGCGGATGAGTTTGGAGTATTGCTGGAGGATGGTGGCAAGCGGATCTGCTGAATCGCGCAAGGTAGATTGTGAAGCCATCCTGCTCTGCAATGGCCTCCCTAGGCCAATGTATCCTCCGATATCTCTTCTTTTCCAAGTGAGTAACCCTTTACATGTTCATTGTCTGGTTTTGGTTGTCGTATTCTTGTGTTTCCCTTGTGCAAATGGTCGGGAAAGTCTCGAGAGGAGTAGTTAGTCTACAGACTGATTCATAAGTCAGTCATAGGCTGATGGTGAGTTCAAGGTACTTACGAAGTCGTAGAATTTGGAAGTGGTTAACATTTCGCGATTGTCAATGGTTGAAAACAGGCCGCATGTGAAGCTACCAAAACGGCCGAGGCATGTGCAACCCGACCTTGACGGGATGCCAAGATACTTCACCTGACCAGAACTCACCATTTGAGCGGCAGTGGGAGCTGGCTACCTAGGTAAACTTTCTCTCGAACTCATGTAAAGTAATGAATGTAAAGTAATGATTAATGAAACAAACGTTGGAGTTCTTCTAAATGATGTAGCGAAATAACAACAATCCTTTTGGGTAGCAGATTTTGGGTGCTGCTTTTCTTTTGGCTTGATTCAGAAAAGGCTTCAAGGTTTCCCCAAGAAATGATTCAGGCACCTCCCCGCAAAGTTCTTGCTTCCCGTTCATCCAGCCAGGGTGGAGAAGTACGTAAGATCGTCCCTGAACTCGAACACCTGGGAGAAGGGAATTGATGCACCATCGATATCAGTTCATGTTATTCAATTTAATTCTGCTGTACCCCGTATATCAGTACATGGCATCCACGCCACAATATATCCAGAGACTATCTACCAATTTCCAAGTCCCCAGGCTGAATGAACTTGCTGCACATGGCCTTATCCGAGTCATTTCTAGAAGGTCGCCGGCAGCAGACCGACGCGGGCCAATATGCACCAAGAAATCGGGCTACGCTACATCAGAAATGATCAATCAACCGGGCGTGTTGCAACAAATCAAGGAATGCCCCCTTTGGGCCTTTTCTCATACTAGTGTAATGTTTCATGCCATCCTGTCAAGACTCAAGTCCCTGGTAGCTCCCATGTTCCCTCTTCTTCAAGCGCGAAGAGAACTGACAGAAATACCAACCAATAACAGGTTCAGTCAAAGGGTCCTGTGGTCGGCGCTGTTCCCAACTCGGCAGCGGCGGGGAACCGATAAGTCTGCCCGTAGCCGCCATGGTGGGGAGAGGCTTAGGTTGCCGTGTGGCGTAAGTTGGCCTGGATTTTCGGGCGTCCGGATCTTTCTGCTTTCAGGTTCTCCCTTGTCGTCTACAGGTTAGGAGAGAAGAGAGGTTCTCCCTTGTCGTCTACAGGTTAGAAGAGAAGAGAAGAGAGAGAAGAGAGAGAAGAGAGAAGGCAACACTAGTACCGTAGAAGCAGAGACGCATGTCATGTCATGTCATGCTGGCCGACGGGATTTGTATTTGGGGGATTTCCGGGTTGAGAGAAGGTCAAGTAGTACAAGTGGATGATGGACCGGTTGAGTGTTCGGGCAGATCTGGACCGATCTCTATTTACCCTTATCGCTTTAGCTTTAGTGCTTTAGTGCTTTAGTGCTTTAGTGCCTTGGTGTGAAGATTGAAGAATAACCTCAGAGTAGGGTCATGATCTATCATCTGTCAGTCCAGTCCAGTCCAGTCCAGTCCAGTCCTGACTCCAAAACCAAAAGCACGAGGAGCGGGAAGCTCGTCCATGTTCTGGGGTCGAGAGGGAGGAGGAGGTTCGAAGAGAGACCTCATCTCATGGCTCTGATAGGAGGAAATCTCGCAGTCCCAAAACCAGGGCGCTAATTTTATTTGCCCCCCAAAGATGCTGCCTGCATGCACCAACAGCACCAACAGCACCATACAAGTACAGTACTCGAACATGCATCCGGCGAGTGCCGTGCAAGCAATTACTGTATGCTGTAGCTAGCTGTAGGTAGGTCCACCTGCCTCGAGGAAAGGAGCATGAACGGAGGATGGAGAGACCCAAGTATCTTTGTAGCAAAAATCGGCATCGGCCCCGAAGCCAATGAGAAAGGGAGCATTCTGACCGGCGGTGACCAGTGACCAGTGACGCTGTATGGTGCAAAAAGGGGAACGGTTGTTGTCGAGGGCGAAAGGGCCTATGCCTCTCTCTCCTATGAATCCTATGAATGCATGATGAAGTATTCTCGACCCCCAATTGCAAGCGACGCCTTCCTTGTGCCTTGGGAGCCTGCCGCCAAAGGCAAGCAAGCTACCTACGCCAGACCCGACACCGACTACTGTAGACCTCAACCTCTCCAGCTGCGCAAAACCTCCCTACTCGAGTATTATTCACCAACCTCCAATTCTTTTTGTGTTGTGTGTTGTAATTAATTAATTCCACCTCTGCCTCTCCCAAATCTTCTCCTCACCAATTCTGCACCGCTTCGTCTCGTCCCACTCCGGTACTCGCTACCACCTGCACGCTCCAATCTTAAGCAATCTCGCTAGACTGCCTTCCCAGTCTCACTGCAACTAGACCCTCAGCCGCCCTCGAGTTTCTACTTCACCCCCCAAGAGCTCCATCTTGAGAGAGAGACTGTGCGATCAAAGCTTCCAGCTTCCTGACCCTCCCTGCATCAATTGTCCCGTCGCATTGTCATTGTCGCATCTTCTGTTGCGGCTCGGCCAGCTATCGACAATCGCATTCCCATTCCTGACGAGACGAGATCGGACGGTTTGCCTTGAAAGAACCGATTCCGTGAAAGCTCCCCCCCCCGACCGCCAATCCAGCAACGCGTGAACCCCCCGAGCCGTTGCCGTTGCGCTGACCCAGAGCGAGCTCAGAGATTGAAGCGTCCCAAGACATCGAGTCGCTTGCCCACAAACAGGCTCTCGCGATTCCGCATTGCCCTCAATGAGTAATGAGATAGTACAGCCGACTGAGCAAAGCCTGAGCCGGTCAGCTTCAACGGAAGGTACCAAAGGGAAACCACCTGCGCTGGACACCTCCGGATGTACGTATCTTCTCCTTTCGATCAATCCCGGGAGCAGTTTGCTCAGCGCAAGCATGGCGATCAATGTGCGACTCTTGAAAGACCGAAATGCTGATAAGAATCGTAGTTACAAACACTCCCCAGCCCCCCAGCTCGTCGACCCAAACAACTGCGCAAGGCACCACAAGCACAGAGAATTCCGATACGCCAGTCTTGACAAGCTCGCAAAACGAAAAGGATTATTTACAGGCAGCCGACGACGCGCCAGAAGCCCCAAAAAAGAACCGAAGCCTGCTCCACGTTCCATCGAGATCCTCTTCTCAAAAGGTTCAACCATCGCCAACTTCCACCGGGCTGAGCGGAGTCACTGCGAGCGACCCAAGAGAGAGCATCGGGGGGCGATCCAAGGAGTCCAAGGGGAGCATACTTGGTCGGAGGCGGCATGGGAGTACGGGCAGTAGCAAAATGTCAACAACACAAGGCCCTTCTACTGGTGGCCCCGCTGGAAACAGCACTTCTACATCCAACGCTACTGCAACGAGACAACCAAAGAAGAAGAGCAGCATCTTGTCATTTTTAAGTTGTTGCATGGCCCCAGATGATGCCAACCCGGTGGACGGTGGATCAGCGGTACCTGCAAATAAAATTTCGAAAGTGCCATCCGGGCGCCCAACGACAGCCAGCAGACCCGATCCAGCTACGATAAACCAACAAAACAACGCCATGACGCAACCTCAGAGCGAGAAGGAGGCCCTTCAAAGGGAAGATCCTGGGGCCAAGGTAAATGGAAACGAGGGTCCGGATTCGAAGAGCGCACGAAATAGCTTGCCTGCTGTTCCAGCACCCCCAGCAACTAATGACGACTTGGACAAGCCAGGAAACACACGAGATCAGCCATTGCCAGATTTGCCTCGCGAAGCGGAGTCTTCAAAGGTAGCCGAGGCAGCCTCTGCCATTCCTACAAAATCCGAGCCCACAGGATCTCCAATTCCAGCCGACTCGTCCCGAGATCAGAAAGACCCCGAAGGAGACGTGAAGATGGGAGATTCCGAGCCTCTACCTCCCCCAAAAGACGAGGCGCCAATTCCTGTTGGAAAAGATGAAAGCGCCAAGCAAGTGTTGCCACCACCTCCTCCAGTTCCTCAACAACCCGGGCCAAGCGATGAGTCTGCACCTGATGCGACGGAGCAAAAACAGCAGTGGTTACTTCCACCAATTGCGCCTAGATTTCAAGGGAAGAAGTGTTTGGTGTTGGACCTTGATGAGACATTAGTACACAGTAGTTTCAAGGTATGTTTACTTGTCAACATTGGAGGGTTTCACATGCTAACTATGCATTAGATTCTACACCAAGCCGATTTCACAATCCCTGTCGAAATTGAGGGTCAATATCATAATGTATACGTGATCAAGAGGCCTGGTGTTGATCAGTTCATGAAGCGTGTCGGTGAGCTTTACGAAGTAGTGGTCTTTACAGCATCAGTTTCAAAGGTGAGCAGTATGAAATAATATTTTCATTCAGCATTGACTAATGATTCTTAGTATGGTGATCCTCTGCTAGATCAATTAGACATCCACCACGTGGTCCATCATCGTCTATTCCGAGAAAGTTGTTATAATCACCAAGGAAATTACGTCAAGGATCTTTCCCAGGTCGGCCGAGATCTCAGAGAGACGATCATCATCGACAACTCACCAACCTCCTACATCTTCCACCCCCAACATGCTGTACCAATCAGTAGTTGGTTTTCTGATGCCCACGACAACGAACTCCTTGACTTAATTCCCGTTCTCGAAGACTTGGCCGGCTCGCAGGTACGAGATGTCAGTCTCGTTCTTGATGTCGCCCTCTAAATCAATTCATACGTGATGCAATACATTTGCTATCATAGCGGAAGGCGTTCGGTTGATACCTTTGGTTTCATTGTAGAATGTACTGTTTAATTTATATAATGGAGCATCCAGGCGAGCCAGCTCGACCTTTGTGGAGAAGAGAAAAAAGGCTAGCACCTGGAGCAATCCCCCAGAAACGGACACAGTCTAGAAGGGAAAGGGGGAAAATATATGGTGTCTTTCGAGGCGCTATGAAGGAGGGGATGGACCACAAGCATGTTTGAGTTCCCAGCCTCAGAGAAAAAAGGAACAACAGCGCAGTTCTAGTTTTTTCATAATCATCTTTTCCTTGTCCTTGAAGAAACGAACCTGATAACATATGGGGGGTTGGTGTGGAACTGGCTATGGATATTTGGGAGATGGAGAAGCAGCCCTCTTCAAACCTACCACCTTTTTTTTCCTTTGTCCTTTTTATCTATTTTTTTTCTCTTCATTTCTCTTTCCTTTATTTTCGGGCGTATGTTTCATTTTTTTTGCGCGCGTCTGAAAAATGGCTGAACCCCCCCTATCTATCTGTAACAAATCATAGTCGAGGGCTGTTTTGATGCCCTCGCGTTTGGGAGAGAGAGAGAGAGAGCATATAAGACCTCGGGCCGTTTTTGGGCTTGGGTGCATAGCGTCTGGAAAAACCCATTGTAAATTGAAAACTTGGACAATGAAGAATTTCGTTGTGAGATGTGATTTTTGGTGACTTGTGATCTGATGGTACATGTGTTTGCAACAGGTAAGTGAGGGTGGAATTGACTTAATTTGAGGCAGTAAATTTGAAGAGAAAAGCGACTCTAAGAAGGGGTAAGTGTGCTTGAGTAGCAACGGAGTCTAAGTAGCAGTGGAGTCAGTTTCTGAATTGGCGTTTAGATCTCACACCGTTGAGCACACAGTCCATTGGCGCACCAAGATGATGAGAAAATAATTTCATTTAATTAAGTCCTATTTGATTGAAAGGTTGATTGCAAGTATTAGCTTTAGTAGTCAAATTTATTTGGGAGTTGTAAGTACTATCACAATTTTATAACACACTTCACTTCCGTCTTTTACCTCATCATTCAAGATAGCGCTAGCTATGGCCCTGAGCACCAAGCTAGAAAGTGCAGGAAAAACCATGTTCAAGAAAAGTTATTGTGCTAATCTTTCAGAACAAAATTTGGAACTGAGAGAAAGTTCAGACGCTATCTTTTGTGTGGAAAGGGAGTTTAGGTCAACAATGACAGAGTGGTGTTGAGGAACTAGGAGAATTTAGAACGAGATGCTTTTCAAGAACTTAACTTACTAAAACCTCGAATCACACTTAAATAAGTCAATCCAATGTTCGCTGACTTGAGAATTATATGATGTGGTCAAGCCTGGTGTAACTACCTTCACCCAATTAGCGCTTGGGAGCGGAGAGAGCCAGCGCCGAACCCCCTGCAGGCCGAGAGCCTCCTTTCAATCGTGTCCTCAATTGACAATTTAGATCGCAACCATCTGAACACACGACACTTCGTCTCCAACACCTTCAAATCCAATTCCGCTCCTTTACACCAATTCAATTCCACCTACCGTCTACAACTTCTAATTCCTACACCACCAAAAATGGTACGCATGCCCATACACAGCGCTCGCGCATCGAAACAATCACCTCCCTTCCCGCCCTCACCACTCCCGTTCGAATTATTCCACAAGAAGCACAAGTACTAATCGGGGTTTTCGAATAGTCTTCTCCACGCGCATCATCCCCAAGCAACACCCCAGGGGCTGTTGGCTCCTCGACCGGTCGCCCTTCATCCCCTACACCACCTGGAGGACCAAAGACTGCGATCCGACGACGAGCTGCGGCTGATCAGAAGGACAAGGTTGCAAATGCACGACCAAGCTCAACGAGAGCCGCCGGTGCTGGAGGAAGCAGCAGCACAATGTTGAGTACGTTAGCCCTGGAGTGGAATCGAACAGATAGCGACATCTGGAAGGGGGCATCTACAATATGTGGCCTTGGGTGGTGGATGCAGATTTGAGGAGTTTACAGAGACGTGTGCTAATACAGATGTTTATAGGACTTTACACCGACGAGAGCCCAGGATTGAAGGTTGATCCAGTTGTTGTCCTTGTTCTTTCTATCGTCTTTATCTTCAGTGTTGTGGCCCTGCATAGTACGTTCTCCCCTGACCCGGTCTTGTCTGGCCAAAAATCGCTGGAATGGAACACCATACTAATATCTGTCTATCAGTCATCGCAAAGGTTACCCGAAAATTCTCCAGCTAGATGGGCGTGTATGGTTTTGGTGGTTGGGGATACGATCAGCGCTTCGAGGGGCAATAGAGACGAGGCGAAGGACGAGAAATGGGACCGAAAAAAGTCATTTGGTTCATGAATCGGGTCTGGGTTTTGGTTCAGTCGATACTGCGAATTGGACTTGCATACGGTGGACCTTTTTTAGGGGTCTGGGTGTATTATAAGCACGTGGACTTTTTCTGCAAAATGGTCGGAGTTATCTATCTCATGGGAGTTCATATGCAAAGTTTTGTTCTTTCCGAAGTGATGATCTTTTTTTCCCCTATACTTTTGAATTGGTTCTTGCGGTCCTTGCGTTCGTTCAGCTGAGGATTGCCTTTCTTTCGATTGCGTGGGTTTTTATTCTCTAGGTTTACCCTCCTAGTCAGCCCCTCCTCTTATCCAAGTGGATAATATCAGTTCAAAACACTAGCACGTTTGCTCTGGGTCCTAATTATGATTACAAGCGGAAGTCCGTCTCCCAAACGAAATATCTACAAGCCCAGTTGTGGGGGTTTGTCAATTTGAGGGGAAGACGGGGTATCTACACTTGGGGAATCCCAACAACCTCGTTTCTCGACTTGCTAGTCTGACCTGCGCCAGCTTGGGTCTGTAGTGGAGCGTCCGTGGGAGTGCTCATTTCACTGTCATTTTCAAAGTTTGAACCCCAAGAATATGGCCACAGGAAAACGAAGTTTGGATAATTGATATTCACACACTCTGGTTATCCAAGTCTTTACAGGTAAGCTGTTTTGCGTTGGGTAAGCTGGAGTTTCGTCGGATGAGCTGGGGTTTGCTTGTGGCTTATCTACAAGTTGTTGATTGATATTCGTACCCTGTCTTTGGTTGTCTGAGTCTTTGGTTGTCTGAGTCTTTGGTTGTCTGAGTCTTTGGTTGAGTAAGGTATGGATTGCTTGTGGCTTACTCGTGACTTGTTGGCTTGCTGGTAGTTTTGTGGATTACTGGTAGTTTGGGGATTACTGGTTTTTGGTAGCTTACTGGTATCTAGATGGCTTACTGGTATATGTATTGGCTTACTCTCTAGGTTACTTACACTTGTATGTTCTCTTATAGCTTACTCTCACTGACTGGTTTTTTGTACTGGCTTACTCACTTCTGGTGGGTGTACTAGAGAGTCGGGGTTGAGTGGTGTAGCGCGTCATTCGGTCAGGCTCGCCCAGATATTGGAATTGGCATCGAAAACAACATGCCATCTGATGGCCCAAGGAATTGATTGGCACAGGACAGAACATATTCTCTTGCTAGGTCTCAACTCCCGGTGCAGAACAATATCAGGCTGATGGAGTGGTGCTCCAGATCGAGTCCAGCATGCGTGCTTTAGGGTGTATTGAAGCTTAACATACTGTAGGTCGTGTAGCTACTTAATTCGCTTCCCTCTTTACAACGTTTCATGAACTCTGGGAGCGATCCCTGGCAGATATTCCTTTCTAGACCGAGAATACGTGGTACACCTCTTTTTACCGTGCAGGGAGGATACATTCTCAAACACATGGAGTGTACAATTTCCGACGAATGGCGTAGATGGAGTCGGTGATTTGTTTCCAAGACAAAACGGGTGGGCGCCCTGTACAACAGAACCAAAGAAACCGTTTTCAAAAAGCCTCTTCGGAACACGGCTCTACTTTTCTATCAGGCTTCATGTTGGTCAGACCGAATCAGTTGGTTCTAGTAGGACTGCAGGGAGATCTTATGCAAGTGGGCAATTTGATATATAGCTCCTTGGGTGAGGAATTCTCAGCCCCAAATACCTTCTCCTTTCCCACATTTTGGGATTTTGGTTGTTAATGCAAGGAATATGTCTTTCCGTTACACTCGTTTGAACTAATTTTAGGATGATTCCGAATTATCGAATTCATTTCTGTCTTTTACTATCTTAATAGAAAGGGGGGGAGAAAACTTCCTTCCAACTGTAATTACCTACAACAAGAAACAACAGCCTCCACGCCAAGATTTCGATACGATGGGTTTCACCAATACACCAGATTCCCCAAGAGACTGTAGCGCTTGGTTCAACGAGACAGTCGATTGTGATCAGCCAAAGTTTGGTTCATTTGAATCCAAAGCAGACATTGCTAGGCCTAGAGTATGTCTACACGAAGCTGGACAGTTTGTGGTTATCGGATGCTAACGCGTACAGATCTTATTGTCTTTCGGGATTGCGGTGGTGCTAACCTTCGTTGTTAGTGTTATATTACTTGTCGTTGAACTATGCGAATACTGGTTGACGGATGGTGGACAAACTTGCTTCTAGAGGAGAGAGTAAGTTGACCTTTTTCCGATAGCTGTTTCTTCGTCGCCTTGGGGGTAAGATCAACGTTTAACATATATTCTAATAGACGCGAAGCCAAAGATCAATGGAGACGAATCTTCGATTCCTTCCTCGTTAGTCTCAGCGACACACATTTCGTCTCCGGAATCTCTCTTTCAGCAGTAATACTCTGGGATGCGCTTGTAAGATATCAGCATACCACTACGATCTCGTCTGTGGAATAGTCCCAATGTCTGCCGTCATTTCCCTCTGCTCAATCACCGTCCTCGACAAAAATTTCGAGGTCGTCTGGCTCGTAGTCATTCGATTAATCGCAATCCTCATTTCATTTGTCCTTGGTCTTTTAGTTTTCATCCAACGAGCACCAAAGCACCTTTCTATCGGAGTCCCATCTACAAAACTTGATAATAGCACACGGCTAGTATTACCAGCGGTACGCTCCATGTCTGGGAACAATGTTACTACCACCGCAACCTCTAGTAAATATATCACCGACTATTCAGCTTTCGCCGAGTACATCATCCTCCTTATCCTATACGTCCTTGCCCACGCGATCACCTTGTACCAGAAATCCACCGCTCGAGACGACGCCCGTCTCAAGCACCATAGAGGGACATACATCGTACGAATCATCTTCGCGTTCATCTCGCTTATTTTTGGGTTCTTCTCATTGTCGAAGGTCATCAAGATGTCTGGTTGGATGATGGAATCCGGATGGTTTGGAGAGGATGATGGGGGGAGTAATTGGAGGACTTTTGGACAGTTGGCTCGGTTGATAATGTTGACACTTTCGGTGTTCAGCTTTTGGGAGGCTCTTGCTGGTGTGTTTTTTCGCTCTCGGCTTTTGTTGTGGGTTGTTTCTAATGAGTTATAGATAAAACCTCCGATGCAGATTCTGATGGGAAGAGTGAATGAAAATCTTTTTGTTTCGAAGAAACCTAAGATATGAGACATGACGAGGTAATGAGCAGAGGCGGGGAGTTGAGAAAGAAAAACAGGATGGAAAAGGGAGGTAATATATGAGCACATTGATATTTTTCTTGCTCTCATCAGTACTGGTTCTAATATCGAATTCGCGACTGAAATTTAGAGTTTACCTCACCGCAGCCCTTACGACTTTAGGGGTGCTAATTCCTGCACAAGTGTGGAAAGGCATGATATTGGGGTTCAGTGAGCTTTCTTGTCACTCCCCCTCTGTCTGTTGTCGCAAAAATTATTCGACAATTCACTAAGAAAATCATAGAGAGAGAGTCCCTACTTGTTTTTAGCCTTCTCTGGGAATGCAGCGTTCTCGGTGTTTTCTCGTGTATACAGAGCAACAGCTATAGCTGCACTCTGAAAGCCCATAGTACTTTCATGCTTCTTGGTTTTTGTTTATTAACATTGCTTTCTTCTATAATGACATAGTTAAAGTTGCCAATTCCCAAGTAACTTTTGACGATCTTACTCGTTTCGCACCTTCCAAATTATACCTAGTCCGGTGGGAGAACCTGATTTCGACCTCTGGCCTTCCTTATTAGGTCCATTCCGCCTGTTACCTCTCTGAATGCTTAAGCTTCATGTATTGTTCGCTGATATTTATGGAATTTGGTTTTCACTAGGTGCGTGTGGTAGTTATAAGCATTTTGTTCTCATTTTGCTTGAATTTTCAAGTGTCAATTGAGTCCTTGGGCATAACCAACTCCAGGGACTTTGGCGCTCTTCGTAATTGGTACTCGGGCGCAAAAATTGCGAATTGAAACATTTTATAGTTGTCCGCATGTGAACTACTTGTTACTCGTGGAGGAACTTACCATTTGATGCACAAGCTCTTAGCCTATTGGAAGAGTTCAAGGATCTTGGCAACTAAACCCTGGATCCCCTCCGCAATTTCTCGGGACCAGAAGAACGACGGAGAAATTGGCATTCTTATATAGAACGTCGTTCCTTGCGTCCTCCATGCTTTGTTTTAAATCCAACTCTCTAAGTTTCTAGATTTTGTTTCCTTTGGTGCAAAACAACCGACTGATCTAAGCAAAATGAAAGTTTTATCACCTCTCGTCGGACTTTTTGCCCTGCAAAGCTTCATCTCCGCACTTCCAGCTTTTCCGGGCGCAGAAGGTTTCGGTGCCAATGCAGTTGGTGGTCGGTCTGGCACTGTATATGTGGTAACAAACTTGAATGATTCAGGGGCGGGTTCGCTTCGCGACGCTGTATCTGCTAAACATCGAATTGTTGTCTTTGCCGTGGGTGGCTGTAAGTTCCCTCGTCATCTCTCAAGAAAACCTTAACTAACAAAATCCATAGTAATTAAAATTACGGCTCGCATAGTTGTTTCTGCGAGTGTGACGATTCTTGGTCAAACTGCCCCCGGTGGAGGAATTACTGTCTATGGAAATGGATGGTCTTTTTCAAATTCGGATAATACGATTATTCGATATGTTCGTGTGAGAATGGGCAAGATTGGAACTTCGGGGAAAGATGGTATTGGGATCGCGGAGGGTGACAATATGATATTTGATCATTTGAGTGTCTCGGTAAGCTTTGGGGATGCTTCATTGTAATTATAGGAAACTCTGTCGACCTGGCTAACCAAATTCAGTGGGGAAGAGATGAAACCTTCTCGATCAATGGTCCTGCTAATAACATTACTATCCAAAACAGTATCATTGGTCAAGGTCTGGAAACTCATTCCTGTGGAGGATTAATTCAGACTTCTGGCGGAGTTTCGTTATTTCGCAACCTTTACATCGATAACAAGACCAGAAATCCAAAAGTCAAAGGTAGCCATCTCCAAACTACACAGGATAATCAACCACTGATCATTTTTTAGGTGTTAATGACTTTACAAATAACGTAGTATACAATTGTAAGTTGGCCGCTATTTTAGACGAAGGCTTCAGCTAACGAGAAAGGGGGTGGCGGTGGTGGCTACATCGCCGGAGGCGACTCAGAAGGTCTTTCAAACGTAAACATCATCGGGAATTACTTCATTTCAGGGCCGAGTACCTCTGCAACCGCTTTCACTCGTGGAAACGGAAATTTCAACGGATATGTTTCAGGAAATGTCTATGACAGTGATAAGGATGGAGTTTTGAATGGGGTTGGAATTGCAGCCACATCATCCAATTATGGCGGGATAGTGATAAACGAAAAGAAGTACGATTATCCAGCACCTGCAAATATTCTCACAGCTCAGCAATCACTTGACTTGGCACTCAGTTCGGTGGGGGCTAGTTTAGTAAGGGACAGTATTGATACAAGACTGATTGATGAGGTCAAGAGCTACGGAACCTTGGGACAGCTGATCTCAGATGGTAAGTTTCCCCCCGAAAGTCTTTTCCGTTTTCCTGCTTGGTTATGCTAAACTACCCCGCTTAGAAACTGCAAGTCCAATGAAGGGCCCAGGAGTAATCGATCCAGGGACAGTTGCCATTGATACAGATGGTGATGGTATACCAGATGCTGCCGAGATAAAACTGGGAACTAATCCAAAAGTTGCTGATTCAATGGATATTGCGGCGAACGGATATACCAATATCGAAAATTGGGCAAATTCATTGGTTCCCTCTAGTTACTAGAGAGAAGTAGCTTTTCATACTCAATAGTGAGCGTCAGTCTTTAAGGAGGATACGAATCTCGGATAGCCAAGCAAAGGAAACCTTTCACATGTGGCAACTTTTATTTTACGAATTATCACATGGCTCTCTCATAAGCTTGTCCCGTCCACCACACTTCTGGGTAAATTCCACAAGTACAAACCCCATGTATCTTTCACAATTGCTTGAAGTGCATGGTGAGCTAGGTTTTCCCGGTTGAAAGGATCTATCAATCAGCCAACACAAAATTTCCTACACTTATACCAGGCTTTCTCAATAAATCTCAATAAACCCCAGTTCTTGGTACTCCTGGGTATATTAGGCTATGTCTTTTCCTCTTGGTCTATGGCTACAGATCTGATATAGGCAGATTTAGCTCTTGGTGGCAACATGACCAAAATTGTACACCGACAACGTCATGTGGCTAGGGGTACCTTTTTATTCTTTATTTCATCCTTCTTGGTCTTTTTTCTTCAAGGTTCTGGTAGGCCTTGCGGAATGGTGGGCTATTCAGGAATCGGTTAAAAGGAGGCCCTTGTAACAGCACATACTTGAGTACAACAAGATTCTCGTGTTTCCCGTTAGTCCATTGTGCTCACTTTTCCCGGGAGAGGGCTGTATTAGCCTTCTTTTGGGTGCCTTGGTTCGTTGAAAATACTTTGGCATGTTTACTACTCTGGGGTTCATATGCTCCCAGGTTAGGTGGAGCATTTCACTACTAAAACTAGTTTGACAGTTTGAGATCATTCTGCCTATTAGTTCATCCTTGATCATAGGTCTTAATCAAATTCTGGTTGAACAGGCCATACTTTTGGCTTCTCTACTCACTAATTATGTCGAGTTGCATGATACGAGTTTTAGCTCCTCGAGCTTCCACCACATATCATTACGAAGTGAGGAGGAATTCTTCGGGAAAGATTTTGTAATTGTAACCAAAGCTCTCACTCAATAGAACATGAAACACGCTTTTCCTTGTTTCTTTCCATGCCCAATTTTGGTGTCTTCGATTGCATCATTTTAGTCACGCTCACAATAAAGCCCTCTTCGGAGAACTTTCTTATTGAAGAGCGCATTTAGCCTCAATCTTGTCGATACCCACTTAAAAGAAGTTAGTGGATCGTGGAGTGGACCAAGATCTGACACAATGGGGTCCACAATGCTTGTGCTATCCCTGTCTCGTTCGGATCATCCCTCTCCTATAAACGGATCATTACAAGGTGCGACATGAGACGAACTTTAAGCTATTTGGAGCTGAAAAGAACCGCCCCGCGCTTCACAGTTTTTCGTTGTCAACTTCAATCTCGAAGTCCGTATAATCAATCTCAGAGACTCGGTTTCAAAGAATTTGGCGGGTTCTGTCAATTGTAAAGTGCAAGAAAGACAAATATGTTTTGTTTCAGTTCATAAGTTATATACATGAAGAAGAGCCGGATGCTAACATGACCTCGACATCTCCGCCCTCTTACCCCCTCAGCCGTTTCAAGGTTATAGAGAGAGAAATAATTTTGTCCAAAGAAGAGAAACACCCAATAATGTAGCCGAGCACATTTCAACAACCACCAATCCTAGCTGCCCCATATACCAATCCACCCCTACGAAACGGTGATAGTTGCTGATCCACTGCTGAAGTATCCTTCGGTTGCAACGATCAAGTAGTTGAATTCCGTACCCAACTTCATTCCAACCTTGGCCCATGCGTCGAAATGAGCTTGAGTGTTGACCGATCCGCTGGAACGCTTGCTAGTTCGGACAGACCAATACTGCTGAAAGGTCTGGGTTCCATCAATGGAAGGTTGGTTTGTGCGAGTGGTTTGGAGGATATCGTAGTTTGAGCCGTCGACGGTGATAGAACCCTTCTTTGTGGCAGCGCTTGAAGGGTTGTATGTGCCGTAGTTTTCGACGATGTAGTACTCGATTAGAGGGTTTCTTGTCCATCCGTAGACTGAGAGATAACTGTTGCCATTGGGGCTGTATGTGCCGGAATAGTTGATAACTCTGAATAGCAGGGAAAATTAGCGAGCTGCTTCTATGCCTAGATTTTGTGAGTCGAATTTCCTTACCTTCCACTTCCTGGGTTCCATCCCTTTCCTCCTACAAAGTTTCCATTGTTGCCAGACCACTTCACGCTGTATGAACCAGCAGCTCCATTGGTGTATGTGACATCTCCAGCCCCATCAGTCCAGAAAGAATAGTAGAAACCATTGCTGGTTCCGGTTGAGCTAGGAGTTCCCGCACGCTCAACCAAGACCTCAGAAGGGGCAGCAGCAACCCCGACGGCGGCAGCGACAGCAAGAATGAGGGAGGAGAATGATACCATGATGAAGATTGAATGAATGATGATCGTTGTTTGAATGTTCCTAGGAAGTGCGAAACGAAACTCTTTATACTTTTTTTTACCGGGCATGATCGCGCAGTGGGTCGCGGGAGATTGCCCCTTGATTCTCGAATTATGATAAATCCGTGCTCATCGGATGTTTGGTGTTTAAAGTCGTCATCCGACGGAGAGATTAACTCCAAGGGCGCTTGCTTTGAACCCCTGTTGAAAATAGGTATATATCCCATACACGATGGACCCTCCCAACAAACAGGAAAACCATGAGGAATTCGTGGTCCCTGTCAGTAGCTGAAGAGAAAATCATAACAAAATTCGGCGCGACGGCGACGGCGACGACGTCTTTATCCGGGGAGTCCTCTTGGTTGAACTAAAATGGTTAAAGAAGAATTCTTGGCCAACTGTGAAGTCTCATGATGAGAAGAGCCCCCGATGACCATGGAAAAACAATCGGAATGGGGTGCCAAGGGTGCCAAGGGTGCCAAGGGTGCCAAGTTGTGGAGATGTGGGGTACAGCAAGCAGCCGAGAGGCTCCAACGATCTGCCCCTCTGCGGAGTTTCTTCCACCGCTGTTTCGTCACTTAAGCATAAGCTTTGGTCCGAACCATTAACGTTGCCATTAGTAAATCCCAAAAGGGGTTGAAGAATTGCATCAGATACTCAAGGATCTCATAAGAATTTCGTGAGTAATAGCTCAGACGATATGTGACCTGGTCCCTTTTTGGATGAAACGTCTCGTAAATTGTGTACAAGTAAATACCTCAGGTTCGTACCAGCCTACCAAGCTCGTTATGCAAACTTTCTAGAGTAATTCAAAATATTTAACCTAAATACTAGGGGAAAATTCAGACGACTAGCCCCTATAGCTGTGAACAATGAAGTTTGATTGGCCTAAAGTTTAGAAACTACTAAACTAAAACAATTTCGATTTCACAGGCTACACAACAGCATGGAAATCTCATTTCGCTGTATCTCAAACAACTATACTACCTCTGAGCTTAAGACCAACAACTCAAAACGTGATACAGCGTGGATAGGCGCCAGCGGCACAGCAGCTTTTCGTCCTTGATACCATACACTTACTGCTTATGTCAACTAAGTAGATGGAAAGAAATTCATGCCTACCACCTTACGGCTTCTCAAGACATAAGAAAAACTTGCAAGAATCAACCATTAATTTGAGAAAATTTATCGAAGCTGATATTTTTAAGGCTATGGTTGTGGTTTTACTGAAGTTTCGCGACTATAACTCATAAACAGATACCAGGGCAAAAGAATATTAAGCCAACTCTTTTGGAGCAGTCGACTTCAATTGTCTCAACTATTAAGATTTTGTTAGAAAAACAAGAAAGAGGTTCTATTTTACCGCCGCTTTTATTGCCCGCCAGGGGAAAACCTCCAATTCTTACACCTTTTCTCTCAACACACCAAAAGGCAGACATGGAAACTAACTCAATTAGGACAATACAATGATTCAAGTGTGTGTCTAGTCACTGTTCAGAAAGAAGAAGAAAATCGGAGGGGAAAAAGGAAGACAAGGGAAGGGGTAGCTAATTGGTTGATATTGATGCCGTCTTTTTAACCTTAGATATAAGGCCTACTACCACTTAACGCGCTTTCACGCGTCGACGTGAATTAGAAGATTCCTCATCTAAACCTGAAGTTCTTCAAACAAAAATCACAACCACTTTTCAACCTTTGGAAAGCAAACACCAACTTTCTTTCAATACATCCTGAACTACCCGTCAAGAGTAAGTGATTAACCCTACCCAACCCGTTCAATCAACTCCCACAATAAAAACCCCCCGCCGGCAAGAAGCTAACCTCCTACCCCCCCTCACTATAGTGTTAGAAGCACGTCTTGATCAAGCCGACCTCCTCAAAAAGGTGGTCGATGCCATCAAAGATCTTGTCCAGGACTGCAACTTTGACTGCAATGATTCCGGTGTTGCTCTCCAGGCCATGGACAACTCCCACGTCGCCCTCGTCTCCATGATGCTCAAGGCTGAGAGTTTCTCCCCATATCGATGCGATCGCAACGTCGCCCTTGGTGTCAACCTCACATCCCTCACCAAGGTTCTTCGTGCCGCTCAGAACGACGATATCCTTACTCTCAAGGCTGAGGACGCCCCCGATGTGTTGAACTTGGTCTTCGAGAGCAGCGCAAACGATCGATTGAGCGAGTACGATTTGAAGCTTATGGACATTGATCAAGAGCATTTGGGTATCCCGGATACTGAGTACGCTGCCACTATTACGATGCCAAGTGCCGAGTTCAAGAGAATCTGCATGGATCTTATGGCTCTTTCTGAGTCTGGTATGTTCCCTCTCTGATGCCCAAATACACTTTCTGGTACTAACGGTTTGGTCCCACAGTTGCGATTGAAGCTTCCAAGGACGGTGTCAAATTCACATGTGCTGGAGATATTGGAAACGGTGCCGTTACTCTTCGAAGCCATACCAATAACGAGAAGGAGGAAGAGAGTGTCGCAATCGATCTCACAGAACCTGTCGCTTTGACTTTCTCCCTCAAATACCTCGTCAATTTCTGCAAAGCCGCTGGCCTGTCCAAGACGGTCAAACTTTGCCTTTCCAACGAAGTACCTCTGCTGGTTGAATATGCATTGGCCGGAAGTAGTTATCTTAGATTCTATTTGGCACCAAAGGTACGTCTCGCAAACAAAAAACCCTCTTGTCCTGATGATAGCAGTTGCTAATATCTTCTCTTTACAGATTGGTGATGATGAGTAAATGCGATGATAACGAAAATGGAGTATGAATGGATTGGTTTTTTGAAAGCACATCCCTGTGGCGTGTTTGGTTGATTTCATGGATATTGATGATTGCGCTTTCTAATGTGGGGGGACTGCTTCCAGAGCATTGGGAAGAGCTACTGCCAACCTAGGTGTACCCAGATGGATAGATTACGTGTCCGCAATATAAAGGAATACACTTCAGCCCTCATTCTCGTAATTGTGCGATTTTTCCCATCCCAAAGTCATGGGTATGGTTTTGCAGTAGCGCGGGGTACCTGTGCGGGCCGATATAGTTTCCGTTTCCATGGACCCCGCCATGGGTGAGTGAGATAAGGACTGAAATTTTGTCACTCTTGTTTGCTTATCAACACAAACTTTCAGAGAACTGCAAGCATGCAATTGTTTGCGACAACTTTTGATCTAATTCTCGCAGATTTATGATATATTCTCCTCATTCTCCTCCATCTTTCTTCCTTTTCTAGAGCATCCCACCTTTAATAAGGAAGCAACCCCGCATTCTTTACCAAACATGGCTTCAGAGTCAGACTTCCCTATTCCAGAGACAAATGTTCTTGCAGTTGCCAGTCATGTAGGGGCCTTTGTATCTTTGAGCGTCTCAGATCCGAACTGACTTTACTTAAGGTTGTATACGGGTAAGTTGACTCTTGTATTCAGGTCAAATTGTGGAAACTGAGTTGGGAAGATATGTTGGAAACACAATGGCAACGTTCGTTATGCAGTCGTTAGGCTGTGAGGTTGCTGCTTTGAATACAGTCCAGTTCAGTATGTCCTTACCCAGGCCTTGAAAGAGGAGATTTTGAAAGAGGAGAAGCAGTGGGTAACAAATATATAGGCAACCACCTGGGATACGGACAAGCAAAAGGCACACGAGCCACAGCCTCAGAAATCACAGATCTTTACCAAGGGCTACAAGACTCCTACCTTGATTCCTTCGACATGATGCTCTCAGGTTATCTCCCTGGAGCTGCCTCTGTCGAAGCCGTGGGTGCTATTGCGAGAAGTTTAAAACTAAAAGCGGTGATGAACCCTGGTGGCTTCTTTTGGGTTCTAGATCCTGTTATGGGTGATAATGGAAAGCTATATGTCGCAGAGGACGTTGTGCCAGCTTATAAAGGTCTAATCAAGGATGCGGATTTGATATTACCAAATCAATTCGAGGCCGAGTGAGCATTGTTTTGTAAGGATTAGGAGGAATTGCTGACAGAATCTATAGAACATTATCTGGTGTTAAAATCGTTGACATGGTGAGTTTGAAGCTCGCTATCACGACTTTACACGAACAATATCAAATCCCTCATATCCTCATAACATCAGTGTCCCTTCCCACACCTGGTGCCACCGATTCCCTCTCAGTCGTGGGTTCCACCTTTACGACCTCCTCCAAGCCACGAATGTTCAGCGTCAAAATCCCAGCCATTGACTGTTTCTTCTCGGGAACTGGAGATATGTTTGCAGCATTGATGCTCGTCCGTCTACGGGAAGCCGTTAATAATACCCCACACCTTATGGATAAAGCTTCATGGGTTTCGGCGGATGAGGTAAAAGCTACTGAGTTACCTTTGGCGAAGGCCTGTGAGAAGGTGTTGGCTAGTATGCATGCTGTGCTTACCAAGACAAAAGAGGGGAGAGATACGGAGTTGGAATTGCACGAAAAGAAGATGGGGACGGTAGGAACGGGTGTTGGAGAGGTGGATGAAAAGAAATTAAGGTTGGTAAGGAGTAAGGCTGCTGAGGTTAGACTTGTTAGAAATCTAGGGTCTCTGAGAAGTCCTGTTGTTGAATTCAAAGCGGAGGATGTCTAGTTTTTTCTTCTTGATGTGCATTCGGGAGCGGAAATAAACGACTTTTGAAAAGTAGAAGAAGGGCACTGCGTTCATTCGCACATGGAATACATAGAAGGCACTGTAGTAGATTTCAATGCATTACTACCACGTTTCCATTATTTCTTGGTATTCGTGGTTCTCTTAACTCGCTTTTCCAACGCATTCTTTCCTCTGGAACTTTTCTGCTCAAATAACACACCATAACTCCGTTAACATCTTTATCGTCTGGTGACATCCACACCCTTTGAATCGGTTCCCCTGTATGTCCAATTCTCTGCGTCCTGTGTCGCAATGGCCTAACCAGTGCTGCCAAATCCTCCCGCTCCCCTAACGCTCTCTTCCAATTCCTGGACCTCCAAGACCTCGGGTGTGTAGATTCTCTCCAAGACCAATTGAGCTACACGATCTCCCTCCTTGACCTCGAAATCTTTCTCGCCGTGATTGAAGAGGAGGACTTTGACTTGGCCACGGTAGTCAGCATCAATTACACCTGCGCCAGTGTCGATCATATGTTTAGATGCTAAGCCGGAGCGGGGTGCGATTCTGCCGTCTGTAGAGGAGGGGTCAGTTGGCTGATCCAGTAGTTTTGTGCTTCATGGGGACGGGGCAAAGGTGAGGAATTGACAAGGGAGTAGAATGGGAACCAAAAAAAAAGCAAACATACAAGTGCCCTCCGGAACTGCCATACTGATATCCGTATCAACCAACACCTTCCCTCTCGCTGGTACAACGGTATCCTTCGCCGCATATATATCATACCCCGCCGCAAATGCGCTTCCCCTCGTAGGCAACTTGGCCTTCTCGGACAATTTCTTGATCAGGAGTGGTGGTGCGGCGTCTACGGAGACGACTGCTGGGACGGAGGTTGGCGCACTCATTTTTGTTGGTGTGGGTGGGATTACGGTTGGTGTTCTGGGGGTGAAGAGGTTGGACGTTGGAGAGGCGGGACTTGGTTTTAATCTTTTTGGCAGGGGAGATGTTGGTGATTGGGGGTTAGTAGACATTTGGTTTTCTGGGTGGTGTTGGGAGGGAAAGAGGGAGGGAGAATTCGCGTCCAAGTCGCGGTGTGAGGAGACGCGTTTGAGCGGGGTGTGGATTGAGCGGGGTAGATACACAGAAAAAGTGGCAGTACCAAGGTAAATAGCTCGTTGAGACTACACCAGATCCATCCGAGGAAGGATACTTGAAAACGCCCGAGTTATTGTTCTAAGTTGTCTCAAGTATCTAGGGTAATTGCTCTGAGTGCAATAGTGAGCTAGTACGAACCTGATATTTACTGCCGCTTTCGCGGCTTTCGCTGTCCACTGGAGGAGGGGCATAAGAGCGCAGAGGCTTGTTGACAGCTGTAACAGTTAGTTACTAGATACTTGAAAACTACGCAATTATTTGCCAACATTGACAGTAGTCGGGGTGTTAAGCTTTCTTCTTTGGGTGTCACATCGTCTTTCTCCCATGTCTCAAAGACCTTGGCTTAATATGGAGAGAGCATCTATATTCTCTACTACTCTCAGATCATTTTGAATAAAGTATGTATATCTAGGTAAAACCCAGGAATGCTTACTCAGTCAGCAAAGTTCTATGTTTGATACTTGGCATGCTTTGAAACTTGAACAGCTTGCTTCATAAATAGAATACCAAGTGGGCGATTCAAAAGAAGAAGAATAAAACATCAATACTACACATACTTGTTCCTATTCTATAGAAGACAGGTGGAAAGGTAGCTAGTAAGCAAAAAGTACAAAGCATAACATGTTTAATCGGATTGCGCTATTCTGTCCCAACGCTAGCAGGGGTCCCTGGTGTGCCAAGAACGCTACCACGTGACTCGCCCCCTCATCCTCCTATTCACTCTGCCAGAAGCATTTTACTCTTTTCTCCGGGGGGCTAGCCCCCCGGACCCCCTAGTGGGAGGGACACCCTCTCACACCCACCTGCTAGGAGTAAGCGTATTCTATTTATATATAAGAGTGAATTCGAGCTATTTTACCTTATTAGTATAATAGCACGCTATCCTGGATTATTATGTAATAGCACTATCCTGAATTGTCGGTATTCGTAAAACTGCCGATACCCCTAAGTAGTGCTAATACCTCTAATACCCCTAGAGCCGAGATTACAAATAACTAATACTTATATAAGCGAAGTGCTAAAGGTATTAATATCTGATATTTATATATAGAAAGGATTAAGGTTCAGATATTATATATTTAGCTTTCTAAAGAATTAGAGGTTATATATTTAGCTTTTTAGCTCTTATTATTTAGTATTAGCTATATTAAGTAGAGCTCGGTTATTATTATTATTAGAACTTAGAAGCTTTTAAACTCTTATATATAGACGTTTATATTTAATATAGAAGAGAGATAGTTATTATTTTCTTCTATATTAGTACCTAGTATCTATATACGTTATTCTACTATACGTACTCCTATATACCTCTACTATAGTTATATATATTTCGTACTATTATATAAAAATAATAACTCTTCTTTACTAGTAACAGCTTTAATAATATCTCTTTTAAGCTTATTACTACTCTTTATTTAGAAGTCGATTCACTCTCGATTTAGAATATTATAACGACATCCTTATATAGCTAGGTAATTAGAGACTACTTAGATAGCTAGTAATACTAGGGTTTAGTATCTATATAAATAGCTAGTAAAAATCGTGTTTTAGTATACGTTAAGAGATTAGAATATACTAAGTATTTCCTAAGAGTTCTAATAACCTTAGATTTAGTAAATAAGTTAACTTATAATAGTTATTTAGAAGGCTTTTAAATCTAATCCTACCTCTCCTCTTAATTTAATATTTAATATATTAGAATCTAGAACAACTCTAAGTCTCTTCTAAGCTCCGCTTCTAAGCGTAGAGCTCTCTCTTAAGAAATAAAGTTAAGCCTCTACTAAAAGGTCTCTAACTTAATACTATACTTCTAAGAACAATAAGAAGCCTAAGAATAATAAAGGTAAAAGCCTAGCACCTAGAAGCTAGAGAGATTAATAAGACTTCTCTAATATAGATAAGATATAAGGTATAATCTAAGCTATAAAGGCTAAGAATTAAGAAAAAGAATAGAGAATTTTAAAGTAAGATAATTAGATTATCTAATTATTAAACCTAGTATAGTAAATTAGTTAATAACTACTAAATAATAACTAAAGTCTAAGTCCTATCTAACTTATATAAACACCTCTTTCTATCTCTTTAAACTATTATTATAGATAAGACTCTACCTCTAATATTCCTTTCTTATAATAACCTACTCTATATCTATAACTTAAAAGTAACCTAAAAGCCCTTTAACTTATTAAAAGTAAGATTATAGAGAAAATTAAACTTTTAAATAATAGCGTTTTATCTATATATAAGTAATAGAGAATATTAATATATAATTAACTTTATATAAATACTAACTATTATTAGACACTTTTAACTTATAAAGCTCTTATTTAGAAGATAATAATAAAACTCGCCTAGAACTACTTAAAGCTCTAATATAAGTCTAATATAAGTAAGATAGTATTTAAAGATTATAAAGAAATAATTAAACTTCTTAATACCTACTATCTAACTAGTTATAAGAAGGAGGATACCTAAAACGCCTTTTAGTCTCTTTAAATAAGATAGAAGAGTTATATAAAAGAAAGTTTTATAAAATTTAAAAGTCGCTTTTTAAGTATAGTAATACTTAAAGAAGTATCTAAGTAAGATAAGTTCTACTATATATAAGATAAGCTTATACCTTAGCTCTAAACCTAATTAGTTAATAATAAGAAGTACTAGAATACTAACTTTAATAAGATAGTAAGAGACCTATTATTTATAGATAAGAAATAGCACTATAATACTAAGTTATATATAACTAGTATAATAAGTACTAAAAAACCTATTATAATAAGCTTATTATACTAAAAGCCTAATACTAACTAAACCTTATCTAGTTCCTTAATAAAAACCTTACTACTCTTATATAGACTTTATTCTACTTCTTAAAAAACTTCTTAAACTTCTAAGCTCTCTTCTATTAGTAAAAAATCAAAGACTTCGTCTATAAACTAACTCTCTACTAGTATAAAATACTATAATTATAAAAAACCTAGGTATATTAAGCCTAACTATCTTAATCTACCTAGTATTAATAAGATAGAGAAGGATAATTAACCTAAGAAAGAACAACTACCTAAAGAGTACTCTAACTTTAACCTAAGTTAAGAGAAAAATAAAGAAGCCTAAATAAAAATACCTTCCTAGGCCTATATAAATATAATCTAGTTAAACTTAACCTTTCTAAGCTTATAAAAGAAAAACAGTTTCTTATAAATACTACTCTTAGTATATAAGAATATAGTATTAAAATATAAACTTTAGTAGATATAAGAGTAAATAGGTACCTATTTCTAAATTAACCTCTAACTTTATAATTATTAAAAGTAATAGGTTTAAAGATCTAGAAACTACCTTATTTAATATCTATTTATAGATATAATAATAGTACTAAAAGCTAGATAACTTAGTTTATATAACTATATCTAAATATAGATAAATATTATATTTATAACTACCTCTTTATTATCCTAAACCTTAGATAATAAGACCTAATTATTAGTAATAAGTAGTTAAACTATTTTAAAGTTCTTCTTAACCTTTTAAAGAACTAGATTACTTAGCTAGCTAAATACTCTCTAACTCTCTACTATAGTAAGGAAATTTTACTTTCTCTTTCTAGCTAGAACTAGAAACCTTTTTTAAATTACTAGTTAAATATAAACTAAAGAGAATATACTATCTAGTAATAAGAAAGACGTAAAAAGAGTAGACTTATAAATATAGTTAAGTTATTACTTCTATCTATAATAACACTTCCTAAAATTTTAATATTTAACTTTAGTCTAAAGCCTCTATAAACTACTAGTATAGTCTTAAAAGGCTAGACTCTATACTCCTTTATCTATAAAATAAGTATAAACGTAATATATTATAATATAAAATAGCCTAATTTAGAATTTTATATAATAAGCCTCTATAAGCTAGATTAGGTTATTAATAAGAGATTAGCCTCTCTCTAAGATAATAATAAGATAAGAGCTCTAATATAAGCCTAACTCTTAAAATATTACTTATTCTATAAAGATATATTCTTAAAAGTAGCTTCTAATAAGCTTCCTTCTTACTATAAATATAATTATAAGATTACTTTAAATAAGCTACTTCCTAACTCCTTTTTACCTCTATATTAATAGTTAACTATAAAGCTTAAAGCTATAAAAGAGTATCTTATAAAGAACTTAGATAAGAGGTTTATTATTAATAGTAATAGCTCTTTTACCTCTCTAGTACTCTTTATTAAAAAGGCTAATAGTAATAAGTTATAGTTCTATATTAATTATAAAAAGCTAAACGCTCTAACCTAAAATAATCTCTACCTAATCTCTTATATTAATAAGCTCCTTTCTAAGATAAGAATAACTAAAATCTTTACTAAATTAGATATTAAATAAGCTTTTTATTATATTTAAATAGACCTTAACTTAAAAGAGATAACTATATTTAAAACTAGGTATAGTATATATAAATATAAGGTTCTCTCTTTTAAACTCTATAATAGCCTTGCTATCTATTAATATTATATAAACAACGTCTTAATTAACTATTTAAACAACTTCTATATTACTTACTTAGATAATATTTTAATTTATTTAAATACTATTAAAGAATATAAGGAATAAGTTAAGAAGGTTCTAAATTAGCTCTAAAAAGTAGGACTTTAAGTAGATATTAAGAAAAGCAAATTTAATATTACTAGAGTTAAATACTTAGGATTTATCTTAACTATAAAAAGACTTAAAGTTAACTCTAAAAAAGTAGAGCTTTTATAAAACTAGGTCTAATTTAATACTATAATAAGTATAAAGTCTTATCTAAGGTTTATAAGATTCTATAAACAATTTATTAAAGGTTATACTAAAATCGCTAAACCTCTAACTATAATAACACACTCTATAAAGCTGTTTCTATAAACACCTAAATATAAAAAAGCTTTTAAAGTACTAAGAACTAAGCTACTTATAATTTAGATATTATACTACTTCGACTTTAATTATAATATAAAAGTAAAAATAGACTCCTTAGAAGAAGTAATAGTAAGTATATTCTTATAATAATATAATAGCCTTTAGTACTTTATTAAGTTCTACTTATACGTCCTAGTTAACTATAAATTAAACTAAGAGATCTATAATAAAGAGCTATCTACTATTATAGAAGCTTTTAAGAAATAGTACTCTAAACTTATATTATATTAGAAGTATATTAATATATATTTAAATTATAGATTATTAGAATACTTTATAATAACTAAGCTACTTATAGCTAAGTAAGTCTAATAGATAGAGTTTCTATTAGACTTTAACTTCTAGATCTAATTCACGTCTAAGAAGAGTAATTAAAAAGTAGATATATTAACCTAATATAAGTAAGACTTAAAAACCTATAATTAAGCTAAAGTAAATAGCCGCTTATATACTCTTTTAATACCTAATCGTTTAAACCTCTAAATTAACGCTGAACTTACTTAGACCTTTTTATAAGAATAGTCTACCTCTCTTAATATAATTTAGTTAAACGTTATTCTAAGAATAAGTTTAAATATAATTTAAAAGTTAAAAGAAGATAATCTATACTCCTTTTAGAAAGAACGTTATAAACTTCTAAATAGATACTATCTCTTATTAGATAATTTACTACTCTTTAAAGATTAACTTTACGTTTAAAAGAATACTAAACTTTATATAAAACTAATCTAAAAAGTTTATAACTAAGTATCTAGTACTTACCTAAGTACGAAAAAGACATACTAGTTATTAGTATAATACTACTACTAGGCTAGAATGTTTTTAGACTATAAGAGGTATATAGAGAATTATTAAGCCTATAAATACTCTTATTCTTAATAAACTAAGTAATAAGGCTTTCTTTACTCTCTACCTATACCTAACTATCTTATATAACATTTATATATAGACTTTAAATTATTCCTAAAAGATAAACACGAATTTAATACTATATTAGTATTTATTAACTAACTTAGAAAGGATTTAGTATTAATACTCTATTACTTAACTATAGATGTTAAAGAACTAGCTAAACTCTTTATTTAATAGATTTACTATTTTAGCTACTACTCTAAATTAATTATATTTAATTAAAGACCTTAATTTATATTATTATTTTAGACTAAATTTTATTAAATAATTAATATTAAGCTTAAGCTTAGTACTACCTACTATAAATAAATAGATAAATAAATAGAGATAATAAACTAATATATTAATTAGAGACTAAGGCCTTTTATAACCTACTATTAAGATAACTAGAGCGAATTAATCCTCTTAATAGATAGAGTATAAATAATACTTTTATACTTATCTATTAGTATAACCTCTTATTAGCTTAAGTTTAAACTTAACCTAAAGACTTTATAAGACTAGAATACGCTAAAGACTTCTATTTCCTAGAAATAACTTAACTATAATAAGGTAGTAAAAGTAGTCTAATATATATACTCTACTTAAGAGATAGCTAAAGATAATATAGATAAGGCTTAGAAAAAGATAAAAGATAGTATAAATTAGTATAAAAGAGCTATTAACTAAGACGTTAAAGATAAAGTCTACTTATCTACTAAGAATCTTAAGATAAATCGTTTTAACTAAAAGCTTATTAAATAGTAGATAAGACCTTTTAAAATACTAGAAAGTATAAGATACTCTTATAAGCTAAAACTTCTTAAAAGCTTATTAATTTATAATATTTTTACTTTTAATATACTTTTAAAGGATCTAAACACCTCTCTACTAAGATAAGAGGCTTTAGAGCTTCTACTAGATATTATTAAAGATATATAAGAATAGAAGATATAAGAAATACTTAGTAGTAGACTTTTTAGAAGATAGCTATAGTATTAAGTAAAATAGGTTAGATATAATTTAGATCCTACTTAGTATCTTATAAATAATTTTTAAGGTTTACTATATTATTTAAGAGACTTTTATACTAAATATCTAGAAGAGCTAAGACTACTCTAATACCTCTCTAAATAGCTTAATATATAGAAATTAAATAAGAATTAGATAAAAGAGTTAATTTATAAAACTCTATTAATACCTTCTAATTCTAGTTACTTTTAATAAAGAACTTATAATAAAAACCTAAGATAAAACACTAACTAGTAAGAATATTTAAAATTAATAAAGTAAAGAACTAAGACTAAGTTACTACTAAAATAGAGCCTACTAACCCTCTCTAGGCCGTAGCCTCTTCTTCCTCTAACTTATTATCCTTCTCTCTACTCTCCTAAGTATAAGAAGCCTAAATTAGCTCTTCCTCTACTACCTCCTCCTTATAAAGACGCTTCTTACTTTAGCAACCTCTTATAACTAGCTTTAGAGAAGACGTCTATAAACTCTTTAGATAGGCCTTAAAAAGGACCTAAACCTAGGTTTAGATAGAGGTCTTACTCTCTATAATATAGTATAAGAACTATTAAATATTAATAACTAAAACCTCTCTAATAAATAAAGAGTACTTATAATAACCTTAGTATAAAGCGCCTAAGTCTTCTCTAAAAAGATAAACTATATCTCTAAACTATTCTTTAGTACCTCTATACTAATAATAACTAATACCTTATCTAAGGCCTTAATAGCCTTCTTAATAACCCTCTTCTCCTTCTTAAGCTTAAGCTTATTAAACTTCTTTCTAATAAACTATAATAACTACCTAAGCTAGAATAAATCTAGTATATATTTAAGATTAAACTTACTAGGATATATATAGTATTCTACTTAATATAGTACTCGTACTTCTTTAACTTTAGCTTCTTAAAAGTATATATATAATCTTCGTTCTAAGATTTTACCTAAAGGTACTAAATGTAATAGACTTAGTAAGTAGCTAGAAGTATACTAGGAGGACATAAAAGAGGTATTTTACTATATTAGATTAGCTCTAAATCAGGTCTAATTAAAGAGAGAAAAACTTACTTTTATATATATATATATAATATATATATATATTCTAGGAGATAAGTTAGTATATAAGAATATATCTAATTAGAAGGTATTCTTACTATTTATATTATTTAGATAAAAAGAAAAGAAGAAGAGAAGTTAGAATTAGAGAAAAGTCGTCTACTAATATACTACTTATAATAATAGCTATTACTTTATAATTGTTATTTATTACTTAATAATTACTATTATAATATATAATAATAGTAAGAATATAATAACTCTATAGTAGTATACTACTTTCTATCTACTAGCTAATTATTAGCTTCTCTTCTGTTTATATCTTATTATTATATAGTATATAGTAGTAAATAAAGAGCGATTAGCTCTTAAACGATAATACTACTAGCTACCGACTTTACCTCGACTACTAGATACTATAATAGTAAGATAAATCATATTCTTTATAATAAAGAGATAAATAATACTCCGATTAACTCGATACTATGTCGATTAATAACCGAAGACTTAGAACGAGTCTTTTTAAAGAAGAGAGGATATAATAGTATACTATCTTAGATTATTATATAATAGTATTATTCTGAATTATCGGTATTTATAAAACTGCTAATACCTCTAAGTAGTATTAATACCTCTAATACCTCTAGAGCTGAGATTATAAATAACTAATACTTATATAAGCAAAGTGTTAAAGGTATTAATATCTAATATTTATATATAAAAAGGATTAAGGTTTAGATATTATATATTTAGCTTTCTAAAAGATTAGAGATTATATATTTAGCTTTTCAGCTCTTATTATTTAGTATTAGCTATATTAGGTAGAGCTTAGTTATTATTATTATTAGAACTTAGAAGCTTCTAAACTCTTATATATAGACGTTTATATTTAGTATAGAAGAGGGATAGTTATTGTTTTCTTCTATATTAGTACCTAGTATCTATATACGTCATTCTACTATACGCACTTCTATATACCTCTACTATAGTTATATGTATTTCGTACTATTATAATTAGTTAAGTCGGATCCTGTTAAGTTAGAAGCTAGAGAACGTAGAGTAATAGATAGAAGTCGATAAATAGATTACTATAGATCTTAGTATAACGTTTTATAAAAATTAGTAGAAGAGTATACTAGTACCTAGCGTAAATAGAAGGTAAAGAGAAAGCGCTAGTCTGATTAGGCTCTTCTTAGATTTAAGCTTTTTAAGCGCTTTATTCGATAGTACGTAGTTTATCGATTTGTTATTATTACGAGCTTTTGTTATTATTACGAGCTTTGTTTATTATTTATAACTGATTTTACGTATAGAGAGAGCTAAACCTTTTTAGAAAGGCGGTAGCGATTGTTTTCTAATAAGAGTGAATATGTGAAATTTCGCTAATTTTCTACGCTAGCAAGGGTACTATGCTAGCGTTGGGACAGAATAGCGTTTCCCGTTTAATCCTAGACTTAGATTTTACTTCACTCCTTTCTCTAGAGAATAAGTAACTTTGAAATCAGTTTATTAATTGTCTTAATTAGTTTTAGTACTCAAATATTCTTACTCTATCACTATAATCACTTAGTAAATATAAGTCATTTCTCTAGTAGTAGCGGTCTATCTAGGCTATCTAGTATATTTTAGTTACTAATTATATAGTTAACTAATTCTCTCTAGCTATACTCTAAGTTCGCTATAACTCGTTTTATAGATAGCTAAATAACTATATTCTTCTAATCTATCTAGAATTATTATATTAAATAAATATTACTTAGATAAGTACCTTATACTCTAGACTTTAAAACGTTTCTTAAGACTTTATTTAAAAGCTTATTTAGCTAGTATAAATTTTTTAAATATATATATATATATATATATAGATAGATAGCTAACGAGATATTCTAAATAGTAATCTTATATAAGTTAAGATATATAATTAATTATTTCTTAATATATTAAGTAATTATTTAGCTCTATAATAATATAAAATATATACGACTATTAAAGAGATATATAAGAGTATATTCGAAAGAATAATATATATAAATACTAGGTACTAATATTATAAGAGGTTATATACGTATAGAGTAGACTATAGAGTAGGCTATAGAGTAGGTTAGAAGTACGTAAGTTGAATCGGCACAGGGTAGGTTAGGTGATCGCTAAATCACGTTTCTAAGGAGTCGAAGTATAAGTATAAAAGACTTAGTGAATTTTGACTTTTGACTTGATTTCTAACTAAAAGATAGAAGAGGGCTATATATACTTCTAGAGTAAATACTAGAAGCTTCTATAGCTTATAAATCAAAAGGGGTTACTAGAAGGTTCTAGGGATCACGTGTTCGCTTAACCGTAACCGAGAACGTAACCGAACCTTCTAGACAACACTAGAAAGAACTAGTATAGACTAAGGTTTAAACCTAAAGCCTATTAGTAAGTAAGGTAATTATTACCTAATACTAACAAATATAGAAAAAAAGACTAAATTAGCTTTCTCTTATCTTAAATAGTACTACTATAGTCAAATAATAATAATAACTAAGTCTTATCTAATATAGCTAATACTAAATAATAAGAGCTAAAAAGCTAAATATATAATATCTATCTCTTAATCTCTTTTATATATAGATAATAGATATTAATACTTTTAGTATCTTTAGTTATAGAAGTATTAGTAATTTTATAAATACTAGTAATTTATAATAGTAGGCTATTATATTCTTCTCTCTTAAAAAAGACTTATTCTAAGTCTTTAGTTAGTAGTTAATATAGAATTAAGACGTCTATAGTATTATTTACTTTATTTATTCTAAAGAGTATAACTTATCTTCTATTATTTGCCTACGTAGTACGTTATAGTTAGAGTAGAGTTAGTAGAGAGTAGTTTTATTATTTAATAGATAAGAGAGCTTTATTTACTATTATATATTATATAATAATAGATATAAATAGAAGAGAGACTAATTACTAGCTATTAAGTAGAAAGTAGTATACTACTATAGAGTTATTATATTCTTACTATTATTATATATTATTATAGTAATTATTAAGTAATAAATAATAATTATATAGTATTAGAGATTATTATTTATAGTATATTAATAAATAACTTCTTTCTAATTCTAACTTCTCTTTTTCTTTCTTTTCTAAATAATATAAATAGTAAGAATACCTTCTAATTAGATATATTCTTATATATTAACTAGTTTTTAGAATATATATATATATATATAAGTAAGTCTTTCTTCTCTTAATTAAACCTGATTTAAAGCTAATATAATATAGTAATATCTATTCTAACTTCTACTAGTACGCTTCTAGTTATCTATCGAGTCTACTATGTTTAGTATCTTTAAATAAAATCTTAAGATAGGAATTACTAATATATCTTTAAGAAGACTAAGTCGAAGAAGTATAGATACTATATAAAGTAGAATACTATATATATTCTAGTATATTTAATCTTAAATATATTTTAAATCTATTCTAACTATAAATAGTTACCTTAGTTTATAAAAAAAGAGTTTACTACTTTATAGCTAAAAGAAAAGAAGAGAGAGATTAAGATAGCTACTAAATCCTTAGATAAATATTAGTTTACTCTTTTAAAAGAGACTTAAATGTTTTATACTAAAGTTACTATAAGTACTTCTTATTAATTAAAAGAGTTTTAGTTACTAATATATTAATAGTTCTTATATAGTACTATAGTTAATAAGACCGCTATATAAACCTAGGTTTAGAATCTCTTTAAAGCTTACTTAAAAAGTTTATAAGCGTTCTTTACTAAGTCTATTATAGGTTACTAAAGTAAGAAGTACTCTTATAAGAAGAATATAGAAGATAAGCTAATTTAGACTTCTTATAGACCTAAGAAGAAGAAGAAGAATAATAAGTTAAAAAGAGAAGAGAGTAGAGAGGCTTTAGTCTAGAGAAGATTAGTAAGCTCTATTCTAATAGTAACTTAGTCTTAGTTCTTTACTTTATTAGCTTTAAATACTTTTACTAGTTAGTGTTTTATCTTAGGTTTTTATTATAAGTTTCTTATTAAAAGTAACTAGAATTAGAAGGTATTAATAGAGTTTTAAAAAGTAACTCTTTACTTTATCTAATTAATTCTTATCTAATTCTTATATATTAATCTATTTAAAGAAGAGTTAAGATAGTCTTAGTTCTTCTAGATATTTAGTATAAAAGTCTTTTAAATAATATAATAAACTCTAAAAAGAATTTATAGAATACTAAGTAGAGTCTAAATTATATTTAACTTATTTTATCTAGTACTATAGCTATTTTCTAAAAATTCTACTACTAAGTACTTCTTATTTCTTCTATTCTTATATACTTTAAATAATATCTAGTAGTAGCTTTAAAGCTTCTTATCTTAGTAGAAAGGTCTTTAGATTCTTTAATAGTATATTAAAAGTAAAAATATTATAAATTAATAGTCTTTCTAGAAGTTTTAGTTAGTAGAAATATTATAATAATACGAAATATATACGACTATTAAAGAGATATATAGAAGTGTATTTAAAAGAATAATATATATAAAGACTAAGTACTAAAATAGAAGAAAAGACTAAATTAGTATTCTCTTATCTTAAATAGAAGTATCTATATATAAGAGATTAAATACTACTAAGGTCTAATAATAATAATAATTAAGTCTTATCTAATATAGCTAATACTAAATAATAAGAGCTAAAAAGCTAAATATATAATATCTAAATCTTAATCTCTTCTATATATAAATCTTAGATATTAATACTTTTAGTATCTTTAGTTATATAAGTATTAGTAATTTATACTCTTAGTATAGAGATATTAGTAGTTTTATAAATACTAGTAATTTAGAATAGTAGGTTATTATCTCTCTCTCTTTTAAAAAATACTTATTCTAAGTCTTTAGTTAGTATTAAAAATCATAAGATAATATATATATAAAGATATACTAAATCTATATATATACTAGTGTTTAGTATATCTATTTAAACGTGATATAAATCCCTCGTTTAATCTTATATATCTTAGTATAGATATAAATAGAATATATACTACTAAAAAAAGATTTAGATTTCTAGAGATATAAATCTTTAAAAGTTTATATATATATGTTTTCTTACTACTATTAAGATATCTTAGCACTCTATACTACTTACTAAGACTATATATAAGATTATATACTAGGATATATACTACGAGCTTATAATAGCTTATTATTCTAAATTACTAGTATTTGTTAAATTACGAATACTTATATAACTAAAGGTATTAAAGATATTAATATCTAATTTTTATATATAAAAGAGATTAAGGTTTAAATATTATATTATTATTATTATTCTTACGCTACGTAGGCTATAAGCCGAGCTCTTAGAGTAAGTAGTATATCTTCTAGTCTAGTTTATAGAGCTTTATAGCTTTGTTCTTCGTTATATTTAAGTCTTTCTTTGAGTATCTAATATTTCTTTTATTACTTCCTTCTACTATCTATTTAAAGCTTATCTTTCTAACTTAGTAATAAGAAAAGTAGTAGATTAATTAAAGTACTTAACTACTAAAGTATATTTTTATAATATAGAAGTATAAATAAGTATATCTACTACCTTAGTATTTCTTAAGCGCTTCTTAAAATTATTAAAGCTAAGGTCTTACTCTTTAGTAAGCCTTAGTAGCCTCTTCTTTATTCTCTCTTTCCTTTATCTCTTTCTTATTCTCTCTCTTCTTCTCTTCTAAAAGCTTTAATATAAGTCTATATTCCTAGAGTCTCTCTAGTCTAAGTAGCTAAGTAGTTAATCTAAGTATTAGCTTTCTATCTACTAGTACCCCTCTTAGCTCTTAAAGGTTACTAATTCACTTTCTAAGAGCTCTTACTAGTATATCTCTTTCTTATAAAATATCCTAGTAAAATAGTATAAAGTGTTTTATAGTCTTTCTATCTCTTATATATATATATTATAGTATTAGCTAGTTTAATACCCTTTTTAAGAAGAGGAAGGTATTAAGCTCTATTACTCTTATTTATACTTAAACGAGTAATAAGCTCTTTACTTTAGTAAGCCTTTTATAGACCTTTTATAGCTCTTAGCTATCTAGGTCTACTTTATCTAATACCTCTATATACTATATTAGGTTCTTTTCCTAGGCTCTTCTCTCTTATATTTTAAACTACTCTTTCTACTCTATAAGTATTATATTATACTTAAAGCCTTCTTCTCTCTACTTCTTCTTCTACTTCTACCTTACTCTTTATAAGTATAATATTACTTTCTTAGCCTTTAATAGTCGTTCTTTCCTTCTCTTTAGTTATATAGTTATATACTTATAAGTGTTTTAGATTAGCTTCTCTAGTTTAGATATTTAAAACTTCCTTTTAAAAATAGCTACTCTAAGATTAAGATATAAGTTAACTAGAGCGTAGTTAGCTTCTATCTCTAGACTCTAAGTAGAGGTAGCTTTATATACCTCTATATAATAGTATACTATCCTAGATTATTATATAATAGTACTATTCTGAATTATCGGCATTTGTAAAACTACCGATACCTCTAAGTAGTATTAATACCTCTGATACCTCTAGGGCCGAGATTACAAATAACCGATACTTATACGAGCGAAGTACCGAAGGTATTAATATCTAATATTTATATATAGAAGGGATTAAGGTTTAGATATTATATGTTTAGCTTTCTAAAGGATCAGAGGTTATATATTTAGCTTTTCGGCTCTTATTATTTAGTATTAGCTATATTAGGTAGAGCTTAGTTATTATTATTATTAGAACTTAGAAGCTTCTAACCTTCTTATATATAGACGTTTATATTCGGTATAGTAGAGAGATAGTTATTGTTTTCTTCTATATTAGTACCTAGTATCTATATACGTTATTCTACTATACGTACTCCTATATACCTCTACTATAGTTATATATATTTCGTGCTATTATATAAAAATAATAACTATTCTTCGTTGGTAATAGCTTTTATAATATCTCTTTTGAGCTTATTATTACTTTTTTTATTTTAATTTCGATTTAGCCTCTAATTAAACTATAATAATATATTCTTAAATAGCTAGGATTCTAGAGATCTCTTAGATAGCTAGTAATACTAGAGTTTAGTATCTATATAAATAGCTAGTAAAAATCGTGTTTTATATATTAAGGGATTAGAATATACTAAGTGTTCTTAAGAATCCTAATAACCCTCTCTATATAGGGATTACTATATATAATTTAGATAGTTAATAATATAAACAGTTATCTAGAAAACTCCTAAATCGCTTCTTTACTTCTCTCTAATTTAATATTTAATATATTAGAATCTAGAGTAACCCTAGGTCTCTCTTAAGCTCTACTCCTAAGTATAGAGCCCCTCTATAGGTAATAAAGTCAAGCCTCTACTAAAAGGTCTCTAACTCGGTACTATAGCTCTAAGAATACTAAGAAGCTTAAGAATAATAAAGGTAAAGGCTCTATACCTAGAAGCTAGAGAGATTAATAAGACTTCTCTAATATAGACGAGATATAGAGTATAATCTAAGCTATAGAGGCTAAGGATTAAGAAAAAGAATAGAAAATTTTAGAGTAAGATAATTAGATCGCCTAATTATTAGACCTAGTATAGTAAATTAGCCGACAGCTACTAAATAATAACTATAGTCCGAGTCCCCTCTAACCTATATAAATACCTCCTTCTATCTCTTTAAACTATTATTAGAGGTGAGACCCTACCCCTAATATTCCTTCTTTATAATAATCTTCTCTACACCTATAACCTAAAAGCACTCTAAAAGCTCTTTAACCTATTAAAAGCAAAATTATAGAGAAAATTAAACCTTTAGATAATAGTACTTTACCTACTTATAAATAATAGAAGATATCTATATATAATAGACTCTAAGTAAACGCTAACTATTACTATATACCTAAAACTTATAAAGCTCTTATCTAAGGAATAACTACAAAACTTACTAGAAACTACTTAGAGCTCTAATATAAGTCTAATTTAGATAATATAGCTTTTAAAGATTAATAAGATATAATCGAACTTCTTAATTCCTACTTTTTAACCGGTTATAAGAAAGAGAATACTTAGAATAAATTTTAAGCCTTATAAATAGATAGAAAGAGTTATATAAGAGAAACTTTTTCAGATTTTAGAGTATACTTCTTAAGTATAGCTATACTTAAGAGAATACTAAAGTTAGAAAGATTCTACTTAATATAAGATAAGATTACACTATAGCTCTAAGGTAGCTCTACTTTAGCTAAGAGAGATTAAAATTATAATTTTAATAAGATAGTAGTATATCTTTTAGCTCTAGATAAAGAGAAACACTAAAATATAGAGTTATCTATAACTAGTATTATAGCTAAACTAATTAGTATAACCTTATTATTTAAAAAGATAAGTACTTTTTAATCCTTATCTAGCTCTACTCTAAAAACCTCTTTACTCTTATATAGACTTAATCCTATATCTTAGAAGATTTTATAAACTCTTAAACTATTTTCTACTAGTAAAAAATTAAAGACTATATTAATAAACTAAGTCCTTACTAGTATAAATTATTACTATTATAGTAAGCTTAGGTATTTTAAACTTAATTACTCTAATCTTCCTACTATTAATAAGATAGATAATTAACTTGAAGAAGAATAACCTTCTAAAGAGTATAAGAGTACTCTAACTCTAAGCTAAGCTAGAAGGAAAACAAAGAGGCTTAGGTAAAAATTCCTTCCTAGGCTTATATAAATATAATCTAGCTAGACTTGATCTTTCTAAGCTTATAAGAGGAAAACAATTCCTTATAAATACTACTCTTAGTATATAAGAATATAGTGTTAAAATATAAGCTTTAGTAGATATAGAAGTAAATAGGTACCTGTTTCTAAATTAGCTCCTAGCTCTATACTTATTAAAGTTAATAGGTTTAAAGATTTAGAGATTACTATATATAGTATTTATTTATAGATATAATAATAGTACTAAAAGCTAGGTAAATTAGTTTATATAACTATATCTAAATATTAATAAACGTTATATCCTTAACTACCTCTTTATTATCCTAGACCTTAGATAATAAGACCTAATTATTAGTAATAAATAGTTAAACTACTTTAAAGTCTTTCTTAACCTTTTAAAGAGCTAGATTATTTAGCTAGCTAATTACTTCCTAACTCTCTACTATAGTAAGAAAATTTTACTTTCTCTTTCTAGCTAGAACTAGAAACTCTTTTTAAATCACTAGTTAGATACGAATTAAAGAGAATACGCTATCTAGTAATAAGAAAGATATAAAAAAGGTAGACTTATAAATATTACTAAGTTATTATTTTTATCTATAATAATACCTCTTAAAATTTTAATATCTAACTTTAGTCTAAAGCCCTTATAAACTACTAGTATAGCCTTAAAAGGCTAGACTCTATACTTCTTTATCTATAAAATAAGTATAAACGTAATATATTATAATATAAAATAGCCTAATTTAGAATTTTATATAATAAGCCTCTATAAGCTAGATCGGGTTATTAATAAGAGATTAGCCCCTCTTTAAGACGATAATAAGATAAGAGCTCTAATATAAGCCTAACTTCTAAAGTATTACTTATCTTATAAAGACATATTCTCGAAAGTAGCTTCTAATAAGCTCTCTTCTTACTAAGAATACGACTATAAGATTACTTTAAATAAGCTACTTCCTAACTCCTTTTCGCCTCTATATTAATAGTTAACTATAGAGCTTAAAGCTACGAAAGAGTACCTTATAGAGAACCTAGATAAGAGGTTTATTATTAATAGTAATAGCTCTTTTACCTCTCTAGTACTCTTTATTAAAAAGGCTAATAGTAATAAGTTATAGTTCTATATTAATTATAAGAAGCTAAATACTCTAACCTAAAACGATCTCTACCTAATCTCTTATATTAATAAGCTCTTTTCTAAGATAAGGATAACTAAAATCTTTACTAAATTAAATATTAGATAAGCTTTCTATTATATCTAAATAAACCTTAAATTAGAAGAGATAACTATGTTTAGAACTAGGTATAGTATATATAAATATAAGGTCCTCCTTTTTAGACTCTATAATAGCTCTACTACCTATTAACGTTATATAAACAACGTCTTAATTAACTATCTAGACGACTTCTATATTACCTACTTAAATGATATTTTAATTTATTTAAATACTATTAAAGAATATAAAGAATAGGTTAGAAAGGTTCTAAATCAGCTCTAAGAAGTAAGACTTTAGGCGAATATTAAGAAAAGCGAATTTAGTATTACTAGAGTTAAATACTTAAGATTTATCTTAACTATAAAAGGACTTAAAGTTAACCCTGAAAAAGTAGAACCTTTATAAAACTAGGTCTAACCTAATATTATAATAAGTGTAAAGTCTTACCTAGAGTTTATAGGATTTTATAGATAATTTATTAAAGGTTATACTAAAATCGCTAAACTTCTAACTACGATAATACGCTCTATAGAGCTGTTTCTCTAGACATTTAAATATAATAAAGCCTTTAAAGTACTAAGGACTAGGCTACTTACTATATAAACCTTATACTACTTTAACCTCGATTATAATATAAAGGTAGAAATAGACTCCTTAGAAGGAGTAATAGCTAGTATATTCTTATAATAATATAATAGCCTTTAATACTCTATTAGGTTCTACTTATACGTCTTAGTCGGCTACGAATCAAATTAGGAGATCTATAACAAAGAACTATCTACTATTATAGAAGCTTTTAAGAAATAGCGCCTTAAACTTATATTATATTAGAAACGTATTAATATATATTTAAACTATAGATTATTAGAATACTTTATAATAACTAAGCTACTTATAGCTAAGTAAGTTTAATAGATAGAGTTCTTATTAGACTTTAACTTTTAGATTTAATTTATGTCTAAGAAGAGTAATTAAAAAGTAGATATATTAACCTAATATAAATAAGACTTAAAAACCTATAATTAAGCTAAATTAGATAGCTGCTCTTATACTCTCTTAGGACCTAATTAGTTAAACCTTTAAATTAATACTAAACTTACTTAGATCTTTTTATAAGAATAGTCTATATCCTTTAATATAATAGATATTATTCTAGAGTTAAGTTTAGATACGATTTAGAAGTTAAAAGAAGATAACCTATACTCCTTTTAGAAAGAACGTTATAAACTTCTAGATAGATACTCTATCTTACTAGATAATTTACTCCTCTTTAAGAATCGACTTTACGTTTAAAAGAATACTAAACTCTATATAAAACTAATCTAAGAAGTCTATAACTAAGTATCTAGTACTTACCTAAGTACGAAAAAGATATACTAGTTATTAGTATAATACTACTACTAGGTTAGAATGTTTTTAGACTATAAGAGGTATATAGGGAATTATTAAGCTTATAAATACTCTTATCCTTAATAAACTAAGTAATAAGGCTTTCTTTACCCTCTACTTATATCTAACTATCTTATATAATATTTATATATAGACTTTAAATTATTCTTAAAAGATAAATATAGATTTAATACTATACTAGTATTTATTAACTAACTTAGAAAGGATTTAGTATTAATACCCTACTACTTGACTATAGACGCTAAAGGCTTAGCTAAACTCTTTATTTAATAGATTTACTATTTTAGTTACTACCTTAAATTAATTATATCTAATTAAGGACTTTAATTTATATTATTATTTTAGACTAAATTTTATTAAATAATTAGTATTAAGCTTAAGCTTAGTACTATTTATTATAAATAAATAGATAGATAGATAGAGATAATAAACTAATATATTAATTAAAGACTAAGGCCTTTTATAACCTACTATTAAGATAACTAGAATGAATTAATCTCTCTAATAGATAGAGTATAAATAATACTTCTATACTTATCTATTAGTATAACCTCTTATTAGCTTAAGTTTAGACTTAACTTAAGGACTTTATAAGACTAGAATATACTAAAAACATCTATTCTCTAGAAACGTCTTAACTATAATAAGGTAGTAAAAGTAGCTCGATATATATACTCTACTTAGAGAATAGCTAAAGATAATATAAGTAAGGCCTAGAAAAGGATAGAGAATAGTATAAATTAATACTAAAAAGCTATTAACTAGGACGTTAGAGATAAAGTCTACTTATTTACTAAGAATCTTAAGATAAATCGTCTTAGTTAAAAGCTTACTAAATAGTAGATAAGACCTTTTAAAATACTAGATTATATAAGACACTCTTATAAGCTAAAACTTCTAAAAGGATTATTAATTTATAATATTTTCGCCCTTAATATACTTTTAAAAGACCTAAACACCCTCTTACTAAGATAAGAGGCTCTAGAGCCTCTACTAGATATTATTAAAGGTATATAAGAATAAGAAGTATAAGAAATACTTAGTAGTAGACTTTTTAAAAGATAGCTATAGTATTAAGTAAAATAGGTTAGATATAATTTAGATCCTGCTTAGTATCTTATAGATAATTTTTAGGGTTTACTATATTATTTAAGAGACTTTTATACTAAATATCTAGAAGAGCTAGGACTACTCTAACACCTCTTTAAATAGCTTAATATATAGGAATTAGATAAGAATTAGGTAAAAGAGTTAATTTATAAAACTCTATTAATACTCTTTAATTCTAGTTACTCTTAATAAGGAACTTATAATAAAAACTTAAGATAAAATACTAACTAGTAGGAATGTTTAAAGTTAATAAAGTAAAGAACTAAGACTGAGTTACTACTGAAATAGGGCTTACTAACCCTCTCTAGGCTATAGCCTCTCCTTCCTCTAACTTATTATCCTTCTCTCTACTCTCTTAAGCGTAAAGAGCTTAAATCGGCTCTTCCTCTACTATCTCCTCCTTATAGAGACGCTTCTTACCTTAATAACCTCTTATAACCGGCTTTAGAGAGGACGCCTATAAACTCTTTAAGTAGGCCTTAAAAAGGACCTAAACCTAGGTTTAGATAGAGGTCCTACCCTCTATAGTATAGCGTAAGAACTATTGAATATTAGTAACTAAAACCCCTCTAATAAGTAAGAGATACTTATAGTAATCTTAATATAAAGTGTCTAAGTCTCTTCTAAGAGAGTAAACTATACCTCTAAACTATTCTTTAGTACCTCTATACTAGTAATAACTAATACCTTATCTAAGGCCTTAGTAGCCTTTTTAACCTCTCTCTTCTCCTCCTTACCTATAAGCTTACTAAACTCCTTCTTAATAAACTATAGTAACTACCTAAGTTAGAACAGATTTAGTATATATTTAGAATTAAACTTACTAGGATATATATAGTATTCTACTCTACATAGTACTTATACTTCTTTAACTTTAGCTTCTTAAAAGCGTATATATAATCTCTATTCTAAGATTTTACCTAAAGGTACTAAACGTAGTAGACTCGGTAGGTAGCTAGAAGCGTACTAGAAGGATATAGAAGAGGTATTTTACTATATTAGATTAGCCTTAAATCAGGTCTAATTAAGGAGAGAAGAACTTACTTTTATATATATATATATATAATATATATATTCTAGGAGATAAGTTAGTATATAAGAATATATCTAATTAGAAGGTATTCTTACTATTTATTATTATTTAGATGAAAAGAAAAGAAGAAGAGAAGTTAGAATTAAGGAAAAGTCGCCTATTAATATATTACTTATAATAATAGCTGTTACTTTATAATTATTATTTATTACTTAATAATTACTATTATAATATATAATAATAGTAAGAATACGATAACTTTATAGTAGTATACTACTTTCTACTTACTAGCTAATTATTAGCTTCTCTTCTATTTATATTCTATTATTATATAGTATATAGTAGTAAATAAAGAGTGATTAGCTCTTAAATAATAATACTACTAGCTACTAACCCTACCCCGACTACTAGATACTATAATAATAAGATAAGTTATATTCTTTATAATAAAAAGACAAATAATACTCTAATTAACCTAATACTATATCGATCGCTAACCGAAGACTTAGAACGAGTCTTTTTAAAGGAGAGGGGATATAATAGTATACTATTCTAGATTATTATATAATAGCACTATTCTAAATTATTAGTATTTGTAAAACTGCTAATACCTCTAAGTAGTGTTAATACCTTTAATACCTCTAGGGCTGAGATTATAAATGACTAATACTTATATAAGCGAAGTATTAAAGGTATTAATATCTAATATTTATATATAGAAGAGATTAAGGTTCAGATATTATATATTTAGCTTTCTAAAGGATTAGAGGTTATATATTTAGCTTTTTAGCTCTTATTATTTAGTATTAGCTATATTAGGTAGGGCTCGGTTATTATTATTATTAGAACTTAGAAGCTTCTAACCTTCTTATATATAGACGTTTATATTTAGTATAGTAGAGAGACAGTTATTGTTTTCTTCTATATTAGTGCCTAGTATCTATATACGTTATTCTACTATACGCACTCCTATATGCCTCTACTATAGTTGTGTATATTTCGTACTATTACACTCTATTACTATCTATAAGTACTTTAATTACTATATAGAGAAGCTCTTTATAATCCCCTTTATATTCTCTCTCTTAGACGTAGTATAGTACTAGGCTAAGACTTTATAAGCTATTATACTCCTTATTACTACTATATATATTTGCCTTACTTAGTAGTAGTCTACTCTTTACGTCTTTCTAGCGAGTCTTATAAACGTATAAGTTTATATAATTAGCTTCTTTTATACTCGTTTCTAGTATATCTTCTAGTTTAGCTTTCTATTAAGTTCTACTTCTAAGAACCTTATATACTCTACTAGTATAAGTCTTATATCTCTAAACTAGGTAGTCTCTCTTTATAAAGCCCACGTTCTTATAAAGTATATAAGTACTATCTTTTTTAAACTAAAAGTAATTCCTTACTTATTTATCTACTTATTATATACTCTCTAAGCTACTTTAAGTATTTTATAGTTTACTTCTATACTCTTCAATATTATAAGTAGGTTTATATTATTTATAAAGCTTACTATAATAAGCTTATTTATTCTTACTAGGTTATTATATAATATTAAGATAAAGAGAATAAATAGTATTAGAGATAGTATTAAACGTTATAATACTTCTTAATCTAGGTCCTTCTTATCTATATATTATTTATTAAAGAATAGTATAGCTTTCTATTTTAAGAGAAAGCTTTCTATTTATATTACTATCTATTCTAGTACTCTCTTTACTCTTAGAATATAGAGTAGCTATATATAGTCTACTTTATTAAACACTTCTACTATATCTAGTTAGGCTAAAGATATATAGCTCTTATTCTTCTATACTATATATACTCTCTCTATTACTATTCTAATTACTAGTTCTATATTCTAGTGTTTTTAGTTACTTATTTATATTCTTAGGAGTATTACTATTTCTTTTATAAGCTATATAAGCTTTTATACTATAACCTTCTCTAAGATCTTTCTAATAGTTAAGAGTAGTACTATTAGCTTATAAGCCTCTACTTTACTCTATTCCTCTATTATTTTACCTAGTTTTCTAAAAACTACTACCTTTATATAGTAGAACTAGAATAAGAAGTATTATAAGTAGAAGCTTACTTTTACTATTACTATAAGTATCTTTCTAAGTAGCTTATTATATACTTTAAGAAAGCTGTTTATAAGTATATTAAAACTAGGTACCTTCTATAATACTAATCTTATAGCTATCTTAATATACTTCTTAGTTATATACTAGCTTACTTAGTATTCTTATAAGAAGCTCTTAAAGCTCTATTCCTTATCTAGGATACTTAAGTAGTCTATTATAGACTCTAAGAAGAACTTCTCTACTAGTATATAAGCCTTATCTTTATAAGTCTCTTCTCTAGTTCTATTAAGTAAAGTAAGAGTTAGTAGTACTAAGGCTTTAGGTTTTATATATCCTTTTAAGTAAGCTTACTTCTTAATTATCTAGAGCTTCTTATTATCTTTTACTACCTTTATAAACGTCTCTCTCTAGCTTCTTATTTTTACTTTCTTATTAGTAGTTTATAGCTCTTAAAAAACGTTATTAAGCTATTATCTAGAGCTCTCTATATAAAGCTCTCTCTATACTCTCTTATACTACCTTACTTTATCTAATACCTTCTTAACTTCCTTACTCTACTATAGTTATACTCTTTCTTTACTTAGCTTCTAAAGTAGTATTAAAGTCTAAGCTATTTATTAGAGTTCTTCTATAAGTTTTTCTATAGCTTCTTTAAGTTCTTATAGATTCTAGATTACTAGTACTTCTAAGTAAGAGGCTTCTACTTTTACTAGAATCTTATCTATTAGCTTCTAACTAAAGCTAAGTACTTAAAACGCCTCTTTCTCTAATCTAGCTACTATTATTAGAAGTTAGATAATATAGTTTAAGCCTAGTAGGTTTAAAGAGCTCTACTAGGTTATTATTAAAAAAGCTAGATTAATTATAGAGTTTTAAGAGCCTTCTCTTCTCTAGTTAACCTTACTATATAGTATATCTCTCTTTAGTAATAATTATATTATAAGCTTAAGAGTAAAGTTAACGTTTTAGTTATACTTCTTATATATATTCTAGAAAGAATAGTATATATTAAGGTTACTTATAATAAGCGCTCTTTATAGCTTTATATAGTAGAGTATATTTTTAATTAATATCTACTTTATTTATAAGTTATATATAGAGTAAATCGTTATCTTATCTCTTCTTTCTCTTATTATTATACTTACTTAGTTCTTATTAGTAGTATATGTCTAGCTTATTTTTAGGTATCTTTTATATAGAAAAAGTACTACTACTCTATCTAACTATATTATATTATATCTTAAGTTTAATAAGTAGCTTAAGAAGTCTTTTATACTATTCTATACTAGCTCTTAGATTACTAGTATATTATATTCTTTCTTATAGTTTAGAGCTATATTAAGTACTTCTAGTATCTTTCTTATATTCTAGTATAATACTATTATACTTACTACTATTCTATAATAGTTTAGCTTACTTCTATTTTATTAGCTAGCTCTCTTACTATACTTAGAGAGCTCTTTAGTCTCTTAAGAAACTAAGTAGGATTACTCCTATTTATAAGTCCTACTTTACTTACGTCTATTAGCCTCTCTAGTATAGATTCTTATCTTAGTCTCTTTCTTAAGATTTATATATCTTCTTTTAAGCTAAAGGTAAATAGAGATAGTAGTACTATCTCTATCTTAAGTAAGGTTCTTGTCACGGAAAAAGGGGGTCTCACGTGACCCCTTTTCCCTGTATATATAGCAGAGTTTTCACCTCCTAAATTCAAGCTCCTTAGAGCGTTTTCAACCTAAAAATACGTTATAGTTATGAGCCCGGTTTGCACGTATAGTGTACTCTTATAACTTCTTTATCTTCTGCTTACGTATTCAACGCATTGCGACGTATTTGGAACGCTCTTCGCTGTCGGCTAGCGTAACTAACCCCTCGATGCTTACTCTCGACGACGAGAGGGCTCTCCTAACTTCGAATACGAGACTTTCTCAACGAGCGCGAACAAGGACTCTCCTAACAAGCGTGGACGGGACTCTCCCACGGGACTCTCTTAAACTTTGAATATATAGCGAAAGCCCTACTACGAGTAGGCACACTTCAATTCGGCAGCTCACTCTTGAAGAGCTCGCACAAAGCCCTTCGCGGAAGGCATTCAAAACCGGAAGCCCAGCAGCGCGCTGGCTCACCCTAAGGGGTGCTCGAAGAATACACTTCGAATTCGGAAGCCTAGTACTCTACGAAGCTGGCAAATATAACGCTAACTACGAGCCACCACCTCTTACGAACGCTACCCGCTCTTCACTAAAGACACCGAAGCCAGAACCAAAGTAGAGTTAGTGCCGGGGTATAAGGGAGGAAGTTAGATAGGATCTAGAAGTGGGAACTTACTCTTAAGAATATTATCTAGGATCGCTATTCAGGAGTTTAAAGTAATATACATAGCTCTACAGGACTTAGAGCAAGAATAGAGGGCGATATAGTTAAGAGGTTCTTTTATAATCTGGTTTAAGTTTATAGGCCTAGGAAGCTGTCTCCTAGACCTAAGGGGTGTGTCACGGAAAAAGGGGGTCTCACGTGACCCCTTTTCCCTATATATATAGCAGAGTTTTCACCTCCTAAATTCAAGCTCCTTAGAGCGTTTTTAACCCAAAAATACGTCACAGTTCTTTATAAGCTTATAAACGTAGTAGGTCTATCTAGATACCTCTCTTTTACTTATCTATAATACTATTCTCTTATTAGGTATTTAGAGATAAATACTAGATATTCTTTATTATAGTTTCTATAACAGCCCTCTATAAATATATAGAGAGAGTACTTATAGAATAGTATCTAATATTAAGGAAAACTAAACTAAAGAGAAAAGTAAAGAGTATAGATACTCTAGCTTTAGTTATATATATATATTAAGTAAAGTCTTAACAAAGTCTTAGACTAACCTAGTTATATAAGTAACGTATATAACTAAGACTGTTATACTACCTCTTCTTTAAAAGAGCCTCTTATAACTAAGCGGCTTTATTCTCTTTTAATATAGAAGTATTAAGCTCTAGCTTACTATAATCCTCCCTAGACTAACCTAGTTATATAAGTAACGTATATAACTAAGACTATTATACTACCTCTTCTTTAAAAGAGCCTCTTATAACTAAGCGGCTTTATCCTCTTTTAATATAGAAGTATTAAGCTCTAGCTTACTATAATCCTCCCTCCTAGCCTTATATACTACTTCCTATAGTAGAAGAGCTTCTAGGAGACTAGTTATTTTTAGCTTCTCTAAATAGAACCTCTCTACTAGTTATAGTATATATATTAGTTATTAAACTAGATACTAATTAAGGTCTTTATTATAGCCTTTCTACTTAATTTAGTAATAGAGAGACTACTATCTCTTCTTACTAGCTAGTATTTCTTTAACCTCTTATTTCTCTTCTTTGTTTATAATAATTAGTAGAGGTAGTATAACTATCTATCCTAGTAAGAGATCGTCTATAGCCTTATATAACTTCTTAGAAGCGAAGATAGAGTAAACTTTAATAGAAGCTAGTAGTTATAATTAGAAAGTAGAACCTACTTTCTTAAAGATCTTAAAAGAGCTAGCTATCTAGTAGTCTAGCTTTTAACTTAGTTATTAAGTTACCTAGTTCTTTATTATAATAAAGACTATATCTCCTACTCTAAAATCAACGTCTTATCTATATTTATTTATATCTTATTTCTTCTTTTATTAAGCTTTTAATATATTTACTTAGTTAATATCTAAAACCTCTTAGATTATCTTTATAACTATTATAGCCTCTTCTTATAATAGCTATTCTTTTATATTAGCTAGTTCTAGTATTTACTAGTTAAATAAGGTTCTTAGTATATATCTCTTTTATAACTTAAAAAGTAATATTCTAATAGTACTATAAAGTAGTACTAACTATATATAATCTATTATTAGAAGAATCTTAGACTAATTAGTATAATAATAATTAATATATAACTATAAGTACTAATTAAGGTATTAATTTATAATCTTAGTCTAGCTATCTATTTAAGTATAGTTTATAGTTAAGAGTTAAAGCTAAATACCTAAGATTTAAGTAAACTCTTTCTAGAACACGATAATAAAGTAAAGGCTTCTATCTAATATTATACTTTCTAGAATCCTATAATATTATAGAACATATTTAATATATAACCTTATTATCTATTTAGAAGTAATATTCTTATAATAGAGTATTAAAATAGACTATTTAAATAAGTAGTCTACTACTATAAACACGTTATTATAACTATACTTATTAACTAGAAAGGACTTAAAATCTATAGCTATATATTACTATATATATAGTAGTATTAAGAGTAGGTATAGATAGCTAGGTATTTTATCTTAAAGAACGTCTACTCTTCTATAATTATAACAGTTTTATACGTATCTTATAATATTAGCTTTTATATTTCGCTAGATATATCTTAAATATAGAATCTAATAGGTCTTATCTCTCTCTAAGTAAGCTAAAAGTATTTAATTATAAGCCTTATAAATTAGGTCTATTCTTAGTATATCTACGTCTAGTACTACTAAGTAGTTTTAGTAAAGTAAAAGGCCTTCTTTTAAAGTATATAAGGAATTAGTATTAGTTTTAGCTTATACTTATATAGCTTAAAGTATTATAGTATCCTTATTTACTTAGTAGATTCGTTCTAAAAGTATAAATAATTCTTAGAAGTAGTTATTATTAACTAGAGCTAGTATAATTAAGCTTATTTTAACCTCTAAGTTTTTAAGTACTTCTATATTAACTTATTCCTTTATTAAGAGTATATAAGTCTAGTACTACTCTTTAAGTTCCTTTTATAAGCGTATCTTATTTACTTTATAAGTTAAAGCATCTATCTTACTATTCTTATATCTTAAATAGAATATAATAATAAAATAGTACTTAGCTAAGGCTTTAGCCTACCTTGCTTAATAGATAGTAAGTTACTTAGTAGTTATAAAGTACTTAAGCGCTTTATAATTAATATAAATATAGATTTTTAAATAAGTACTTTATAGTTCTAGTCTCTATTTTATAAGTAAGTATATAATAGTAAATAGCTCTTTATTATATATTTTATAGTTATACTTAGCTAGAGATATAGTCTTACTAAAGTAGGCTATAAGGTACTATTCTCTATTAGCTTATTATTATTATAATACTTTAGTAATAATTTTATCTAAAGCGTTTATCTTAATTATAGTAGAGAGATTAAGAGAGTAGTAGTAGAGAATTAGTATAGAAGTAAGTACTATCTTTAAGTCTTTAAACGCTTTCTAGTACTCCTTATTAAAATTAAAAGGTATATTATTCTATATTAGGTATACTAAGGGCTTTATAATTATACTATAGTTCTAGATAAATCTTTAGTAGAAGTTATAAAAACTAAAGAAGCTCTAAACGCCTTTTACTATCTCTAGAGCTTACTATTTCTATACTACTAAGACCTTTTTAAGATCTACTTTAATATTATTAGTATTAATAATAAACCTAAAGTATTTTATCTTCTTAATATTAAACTTATACTTCTTAATCTTAATCTATAACCTAGTATCCTTAAAATATTAAAAGACTTTTTATATATACTCTTTATATTTAAAGATATTTAATAAGTAAATAAAGATATTATTTAAGTAAGTAAAGTAGAAGTTATCTAAATAGTTAAATAGGATATTATTTATATAGTACTAGTAGGTAGATAAGCTATTTATTAGACTAAATAGTAAGACCTTATACTTATACGTTTTATAATAGGTATAAAAAGTAGTTAATTCCTTAGTATCTAGATCTATTTATATATAGTAGAAGGCTTACTAGATATCTAGCTTAGTAAAAATATAAGCTTAACTAATATATATAAGCGTTTTATTACTTAGAGGTAATAGATAGTAGTCTTTTTAAGTAAGATTATTAAGTTTTTAAAAGTTAATATAGAAACATAGTCTTTTATCTACTTTCTTTATAAATAGAATAAGAGTAGTAAAAGAGGACTAGCTATATTTAATAAACCCTTTATAGAGATTCTCTAAGATATATTCCTTTATAGCTAATAACTCTTCTATAAATATCTTATATAAAGAGGAATATCTAAGAGTATTTAGATCTTTAAGATTAATCTTATAGTTATAGTATTAGTAAGGTAGAAGAGTGTCTAAGGTAGCCTTAGAAAATACCTCCTTAAAGTCTTAGTACTTATTAAGAAGAGTAATATTAGAGGCTATATCTAGTTCTTAATTAGCTATAATAGTATTAATTTTATATATACTTATAGTAAATATCTTACTATTTTCTTAGAGTAAGTAATAATATATTCTTATAACTAAAATAGTTAAAATATTAATAATAGAGTTTAACTTCTTTAAAATAAAGAGTTTCTAATAGTATACTAGAGTAAGTACCTTCTTTATAACGCTTTTAAGTTCTTTCTTTATAACTTAGTATTTTACTTATATTAAGGACTTATAGCTTCTCTTACTATATATAGTTAAGATATAACTAGCTAGAGTTATAGTATTAATTTTAAGGTAATCTATAAGCTTTAAGAGCCTTTTACCTTATTAGTACTATTCGTCTATTTCTATAGCTTAGTTATAAGTATTAGCTTTATTCTAGTAAGAGAGTATAGAGTCTTTTAGTTATATAATATCTTAAGAGAGAAGAGTTAGCTATTAAGTAGAGAAGTAAGGCTTAAGGTTATTAGGCTAGAGTAGTTTCTAATAAGTTATATTAATATTAATATAAAAGTACTTAAAGAACCTCTAACTAAGAATAATATTATATAGATCTAAGTTTAAGAAGATAAATAATATATTAAAGAATTTATAGCTATCTAAGATATAATTTAAAAGAAGATAGTATATAACTTTACTCTTAATTTCTTTATTATATTTATAAATCTTAATAAGAGTAAGAAGTTTTTTAGTCTTTAAATTATAAAACTTTATAAGGTTATATCTAAGTTATATATTTATAAAAGAAAAGGTATTTATTCTAAGGTTACTAAGAGTAGTAGTTTATATACTAAATCTATTAATAGTTATTATACTAAGTAAAGTAAATACTTTTCTACTAATTAATAACTATAGATTAATCTTAGAGAGATTAATCTTATATTTACCTAAGAAGGAGTCTTCTTTTAAGCTTCTTTATTTCCTAACTCTAAGCTAGTATCTTTTCTTTTAAGCTTTTTAAGGTTAACCTTATATATCTTTAGCTTTAGATAATTCTTAATATAATAACTAGGCTTACTATAGTTAAAGCACTTATCTAATAGTTCTAGAGTTAAGTAGTTATTTATAGTAGAGGTGTTAGAGCGTCTAAGAGAGATAAAAGAGGTTATAAAAGAAGAAGGGCTAGTAAGTATAAGAGTAGGCGTATATAGGTTTAGAGTAAGAGGAAAGTTTATTACTTATACTTTTTAAGAAGCGAGATTTTAGAGATTACTATTAATACTATTTATAAGATTATAAAAAGAGTTTATATCTCTCTTAATTTAGAACTTAGTAATAATAAGAGATTAGTATAGTATAGAGGTTAACTTATTCTATAAGTCTTCTACCTAGTCTTATAAGAGAACTTTAGCTTTATTTATAAGTTATTAGAACTTAGTATAAAAGTTATAAAAAGTTTCTATCTTTAATATAATAAGGTCTTAGTATTAGATATAAACTTCTTAGTATAAGTAAGTATGGCGATTACAGAAGCTATATCGAGAGCATGGAATGAGCAAAGTGAAGTTAAAGTAGATGCTTGATTCCTTGAACTATAGGGGAGAGCATGAGGCTTTAAATACCATGCTCCTCGCTTAAAAGGTGGGGATCATCAGGTGATCCTTTGTCTGACCCACCTTTGTCCCGTGACAGTAAGAGCTAATAGTAATGTTTTAGAGGTAAGTTAATATCTCTTTATAGCTATAGAACTAGTTAATAATATTAAACTTATATCTTAGGTAAATATAGTTTTAAGCTCTTCTAAAAGTATAGTAATAAATTAAATTTATTCTTACTTTCTTAGACTTAAAGTAGTTAGTATTAATAGATAACTTTACTATAATTTTAGTTTCCTAGGTTATATAAGTAAATTTATCTTTTATAGTAAATTAGTAAGGATTAGCTATTCTACTTATCTTCTTAGATAATAGAACTATAGAAAAGGAACGAGTTATATTAAGAGTTTATAGCTAAATAAGAGTATATTAATAAGAAGTACTAGCTATATTTAAAGTATTTACTTTAAGTTTATAAACTTTACTTATTAATAAGGTTATTATTTTAAAGATTTATTATAGAGTAGAGTTAGATAGAGGTGATTTAAGGATCTTATACTATAAGGAACTAGTAGTTGTCTTAGTAAGAGGAGGTAGTAGTAGTATAGTAATAGCTAGTATATATGTTTTTTTAGGTTAAGTTCTTAAGCTAGATTAAGACGTGATGTTAATAGAAGAAGGAAGAGAGATTAGCTCTACTAACTCTAAAGTAGAGTAGAATAGTTCTTAAGTTAATAGGTTACTTTTAAAAGACTTAACGTAGCTAATAGAAGAATACTAGACCTTACTACTTAATATAAATAGATTAGGCTTTATAAAAGAGGATAGTAAATTTAGTAGATTTAATATAAGTAAATATATATATTATTATTAAGATATTAGTAAAAGCCTTTCTAAGTAAAGAGAGAGAGTTTAGTTTTAGTATAATAGCCTTCTATAAATATATAAAGAGAGTACTTATAAAATAGTACCTAATATTAAGAAAAACTAAACTAAAGAGAAAAGTAAAGAGTATAAGCACTCTAGCTTTATTTATATATATTAAGCGAAGCCTTAGTAAAGCCTCGGGCTAACCTGGTTACGTAAGTAACGTATATGACTAGGACTGTCACAGAAGTAGTTATTATTAACTAAAGCTAGTATAATCGAGCTTATTTTAACTCCTAGGTCTTTAAGCGCTTCTATATTAACTTATTCCTTTATTAAGAGTATATAGGTCTAGTACTACTCTTTAAGTTCCTTTTATAAGTATATCTTATTTACTTTATAAGTTAAAGTATCTATCTTATTATTCTTATACCTTAAATAGAATATAATAATAAAATAGTACTTAGCTAAGGCTTTAGCCTACCTCGCTTAATAGGTAGTAAGTTACTTAATAGTTATAAAGTACTTAAGCGTCTTATAATTAGTATAAATATAGATTTTTAAATAAGTACTTTATAGTTCTAGTCTCTATTTTATAAGTAAGTATATAATAGTAAATAGCTTTTTATTATATATTTTATAGTTATACTTAGCTAGAGATATAGTCTTACTAAAATAGGCTATAAGGTACTATTCTCTATTAGCTTATTATTATTATAATACTTTAGTAATAATTTTATCTAAAGCGTTTATCTTAATTATAGTAGAGAGATTAAGAGAGTAGTAGTAGAGAATTAGTATAGAAGTAAGTACTATTCTTTATTAGCTTATTATTATTATAATACTTTAGTAATAGTTCTATTTAAAGCGTCTATTTTAATTATAGTAGAGAGGTTAGAAGAGTAGTAGTAGAGAATTAGTATAAAGGTAAGTACTACTTTTAGGTCTTTAAACACTTCTTAACACTCTTTATTAAAATTAAAAGGTATATTATTCTATATTAAATATACTAAGAGCTTTATAATTATACTATAGTTTTAGATAAACCTTTAATAGAAGTTATAAAAACTAAAGAAGCTCTAAACACCTTTTACTATCTTTAGAGCTTACTATTTCTATATTACTAAGACCTTTTTAAGGTTTACTTTAATACTATTAGTACTAATAATAAACCTAAGGTATTTTATCTTCTTAATATTAAACTTATACTTCTTAATATTAATCTATAACCTAGTATTCTTAAGATATTAAAAGACTTTTTATATATACTCTTTATATTTAAAGACGTTTAATAAGTAGATAAGGATATTATCTAAGTAGGTAAAGTAGAAGTTATTTAAATAGTTAAATAAGATATTATTTATATAGTACTAGTAGGTAAATAAGCTATTTATTAGACTAAATAGTAAAACCTTATACTTATATATTTTATAATAAGTATAAAAAGTAGTTAATTCTTTAGTGTCTAGATCTATTTATATATAGTAGAAGGCTTATTAGATATCTAGCTTAGTAAAAATATAAGCTTAACTAATATATATAAGCGTTTTATTAATTAGAAGTAATAGATAGTAGTCTTTTTAAGTAAGATTATTAAGTTTTTAAAAGTTAATATAAAAACATAGTCTTCTATCTACTTTCTTTATAAATAGAATAAGAGTAGTAAAAAGAGACTAGCTATATTTAATAAACCCTTTATAGAGATTCTCTAAGATATATTCCTTTATAGTTAATAACTTTTTTATAAATATCTTATATAAAGGGAAATATCTAAAGATATTTAAACCTTTAAGATTAATTTTATAGTTATAGTATTAGTAAGATAGAAGAGTATCTAAGGTAGTTTTAGAAAATACCTCTTTAAAGTCCTAATACTTATTAAGAAGAGTAATATTAAAAGCTATATCTAGTTTTTAATTAACTATAATAGTATTAATTTTATATATACTTATAATAAATATCTTACTATTCTTTTAAAATAAGTAATAATATATTCTTATAACTAAAATAGCTAAAATATTAATAATAGAGTCTAACTTCTTTAAGATAAAGGGTTTCTAATAGTATATAAGAGTAAGTACCTTCTTTATAACGCTTTTAAGTTCTTTCTTTATAATCTAGTATTATACTTATATTAAGGACTTATAGCTTCCTCTATTATATATAGTTAAGTTATAACTAGCTAAGGATATAATATTAATTTTAAGATAATCTATAAGCTCTAAGAGCCTTCTATCTTATTAGTATTATTTATCTATTTCTATAGCTTAGTTATAAGTATTAGCTTTATTCTAGTAAGAAGGTATAGAGTCTTTTAGTTATATAGCGTCTTAAGAGAGAGGAGTTAGCTATTAAGTAGAGAAGTAAGGCTTAAGATTATTAAGTTAGAGTAGTTTCTAATAAGTTATATTAATATTAATATAAAAGTATTTAAAGAACCTCTAGCTAAGAATAATATTATATAGACCTAAGTCTAAGAGAATAAATAGTATATTAAAGAATTTATAGCTATCTAAGATATAATTTAAAAGAAGATAATATATAGCTTTACTCTTAATTTTTCTATTATATTTATAAATCTTAATAAGAGTAAGAAGTCTTTTAGTCTTTAAACTATAGAACTTTATAAAGTTATAACTAAGTTATATATTTATAAAAGAAAAGGTATTTACTCTAAGGTTATTAAGAGTAGTAGTTTATATACTAAATCTATTAATAGTTATTATATTAGGTAAAGTAAATACTTTTCTACTAATTAATAACTATAGATTAATTTTAAAGAGATTAATCTTATATTTACCTAAAGAAGAGTCTTCTTTTAAGCTTCTTTATTTCTTAACTCTAAGCTAGTATCTTCTCTTTTAAGCTTTTTAAAGTTAACTCTATATATTCTTAGCTTTAGATAATTCTTAATATAATAACTAGGCTTACTATAGTTAAAGTACTTATCTAATAGTCTTAAAGTTAAGTAGTTATTTATAGTAGAGGTGTTAAGATATCTAAGAAGAATAAAAGAGGCTATAAAAAAAGAAGAGCTAGTAGGCGTAGAAGTAGATATATATAGGTTTAAGGTAGAAGTAAAGTTTATTACTTATACTTTTTAAGAAGTAAGATTTTAAAAGTTACTATTAATATTACTTATAAGATTATAAAACGAGTTTATATCTTCTTTAACTTAGAACTTAGTAATAATAAGAGATAAGTATAGTATAGAGGTTAACTTATTCTATAAGTCTTCTACTTAGTCTTATTAGAGAACTTTAGCTTTATTTATAAGTTATTAGAACTTAGTATAAAAGTTATAAAAAGTTTCTATCTTTAATATAATAAGGTCTTAATATTAGATATAAGCTTCTTAGTATAAGTAAAGACTAATAGTAATATTTTAGAAGTAAGTTAATATCTCTTTATAGCTACTAAACTAATTAATAGTATTAAACTTATATCTTAAGTAAATATAGTTTTAAGCTCTTTTAGAAGTATAATAGTAGATTAAATTTATTCTTACTTTCTTAGACTTAAAGTAGTTAGTATTAATAGATAACTTTACTATAATTTTAGTTTTCTAAGTTATATAAGTAAATTCATCTTTTATAATAAATTAATAAGAATTAGCTATTCTACTTATCTTTTTTAATAATAAAACTATAAAAGAGAAATAAGTTATATTAAGAGTTTATAGCTAAATAGAGGTATATTAATAGGAAGTACTAGCTATATTTAAAGTATTTACTTTAAGTTTATAAACTTTACTTATTAATAAGGTTATTACTTTAAGGATTTATTATAGAGTAGAGTTAAGTAGAGGTAATTTAGAGATCTTATACTATAAGGAACTAGTAGTTATCTTAGTAGAGAGAGGTAGTAGTAGTAGTATAGTAATAGCTAGTATATATGTTTTTATAAGTTAAGTTCTTAAGTTAGATTAGAATATAATATTAATAAAAGAGGGAAAAGAGATTAGCTCTACTAACTCTAAAGTAAGATAGAATAGTTCTTAGGTTAATAAGTTACTTTTAAAGAACTCGATATAGCTAATAAAAGAATACTAGACCTTACTACTTAATATAAATAGATTAGGCTTTATAGAGAAGAATAGTAAATTTAGTAGATTTAATATAAGTAAATATATATATTATTATTAGAATATTAGTAAAAGCCTTCCTAAGTAAAGAGAGAGAGTTTAGTTTTAGTATAATAGCTCTTTATAAATATATAAAGAGAGTACTTATAGAATAGTATCTAATATTAAGGAAAACTAAACTAAAGAGAAAAGCGAAGAGTATAAGCACTCTAGCTTTATTTATATATATTAAGCGAAGCCTTAGTAAAGCCTTAGGCTAACCTGGTTACGTAAGTGACGTATATAACTAGGACTGTCATAGTTCCTATACTTTACTAGGTACTTCTTTAGGTCCTTCTTACTAAGACATTCCTCTTCCTCTTCTTTATATCTTTTATAAGCGTACTAGACATATCTCTTAGCCTATTTATAGAAGCGTACTAAGTAGCCTTATCTCTAGTATTTATAGTATCTTTTTACTACTACTTCTACTATATATCTTTTATATATAAAGTACTAAGCTTTCTAGAGTATATCTCTTAAATATAGTTATCTTACTTTCTTAATTATTACTACTTCTAGAATATAGTTCTAAAGAGCTAGCTCTTTTTATTTCTAATACTCCTTTTATCTATTTCTCTATTATATAATCTTTATTATTCTTATACTAGAAGCTTATAATATACTCTATATAGCTTCTATTATTCCGCTTTTAAATATATTTACTAAGACTCTCTTTATAAGTATTATAAGTATTCTTACTACTACTACTACTACTTCTTACTTAAATACTTTCTTTACCTAGCTATTATCTTATATATATACTACTTATTTCTTCTTCTTAAACTATATAATAATATCTCTATTCTAGAGCTTTTTAGCTACTATTACTTCTACTTTATATCTACTTATATTTATAGCTTTAATTACCTCTTTTAGTAATAGCTTATCTTTCTCTTTATCTATTCTTATAACCTTAACTATAATCTCTCTTATATTTTTAATTAGTATTATATATTCCCTCTATAGTATAGTTTCTACCTCTTTCTATAGTTCTTCTACTCTAGCTCTCTGTATCTATATTAGGCTACGCTCTTTTATTCCTTCTATCTTCTTAACTATAATAGTAAGCTCTTTTTATAGAATCTTATATATAATTATTTTATTCTCTCTCTTTCTTATTCTTCTATACTTAAACACCTTTTCTACTACTTTAATAATAGCTTTAATACTTCTTTTCTCTATTACTAAGTTAAGTATTATCTATATTAAGCTTTACTCTATTACGTTTATATATTCTAATACTCTCTTCTAGCTTCTCTTACTTTACTCTTCTTTATTTACTACTCTACTATTATTAGTTATTAGCGCTTTAAAAAGAGAGATAGAGGCTTTTTATAAGTCTCTCTTCTCCTCTCTACTACTACTACGCTTATTTAATATAATCGTAGAGTATTTTAATCTCTTTCTAGACTATCTAATAGTTGTCTAACTATATTTTAAGGCTTTTAGAGTTACTTTTGTAATAGCCTATTACCTAGGCTATTCTAGATAGCTGAGAGTACCTGCTATATATAAGGTTTTAGTAGTTATTATTTTATATTATCTAATTTAGGAAGGTTACGTACGTCCGGACTTTCAGACGTACTTCGTAGATTTAGGCTTTTATATTAGCTAACGTATATCGTTGTTTAGTTTCGTATCTCTTTTTATATCGTCTAAAACCTCTTATATATAGTAGCCTACTCTTCTAGAGTTAGAAAAGGCTAGTTTAGCCTTTTCTTCTATATTAGAGCCTAGTATTTATATACGTTATTCTGTCTTAAACGTACTTCTATATCCTCTTCTATAGTAGTATATATTTTATACTATTATATAAAAAGACTAAACTATTCTTCGCTAATAATAGTATTTATAATATCTTTTTAAGCTTTTTGTCGCTTTTGTTTTACTTTAGACTTGAATTAGACTATTATAATAATATTCTCAAATAGCTAAGATTCTAGAGATCTTCTAAATAGCTAGTGATATTAGAGTTTAGTATTAGTTATAGATAGCTAGTAAAAATCGTATCTTATACGTTAAGAAAGTAGGAATACGCTAAGTATTCTAGAGGCTTCTAATAACTCTAGGTTTAGTGAATAAGTCGACTTACTATAGTTATCGCGAAGGCTTCTAAATCTAATCTTACTCTCTCTTTTAAATCGACGAAGATATCGAACCTAGTTCTACTATAAGGTGTTAAACGACCTTCTAAGGCTACTCTCTCTTCTGAAAACCGCCTAAATAGCACTCGTATATTAAGATCTAGAAGATTCTAAAGAAATAATAATAATAGTCAAAGAGACTAGTAGAACTTCTTAAATATAGACTAGATATAGTTAGTAGTATAAGCTTTAGAAGTAGAAAATTAAGAAATAAGGAATTAGCTATCTAAGCTAGAAAGACAGATAAGCGATATTTAAAGTTAATAACTCGCTTCGCTTTTGAACTCTCTCTAATCTAACTCTCTTTCGAACTCTTCTTAATTAAACTCTCTTTTGCTTCTAAGCTTGAATTTATACCTCTTTCAGCTATAAGTAGCTACTTCTAATACCTTCTAATATTCTACCTCTATCTAATATAGCTCTAAAGCTACTTTGAATACTTTCTAACGAAAAAGTAAGATAACTAAAAAGATTAAACTATTAGATAATAGTATTTTACCTATATACTAATAATAGAAGATATTAGTATATAATAGACTCTATATAAATACCGACTATTATAGTTTACCTCTAACTTAAAAAGCTCTTATTTAGAGTATAAAATCTAAGCTAGCTAGGGATTATCTTAAGCCTAAATACTAGTCTAAATTAGAATTAGACTTTACTTTCTATAACTCTTAAGATATAGTTACCTTTTTAGATATCTACTTTTTAACTAGTTATAAGATAGAGAATACTCGAAACACTTTTAAATCCTTATAAATAAGATAAGATAATACTAAAAAAACTTTTACTAATTTTAAAAGTCACTTCTTAAGTATAACTATACTTAGAGAAGTATAGAAATTAGATAGATTCTTCTATATATAGAATAAGATTATACCTTAGCTTCGAACCTTAGCTACTATAAAGAAGAGAGATTAGAAAAACAACTTCGCTAGAATAATATCTAATCTTTTAACTATAGATAAGAAGATATACTAAAACACTAAGTTATATAATATTAGTATTTTAGCTTAAAATAATACCTCTTCTAGTCTAGCTCTAAACTCCTTATAATATAACAGCGAATTATCTACTACTTCTAAAGTAGAATTAGAATTAGAAGATAATAAATAAGTTCTTAAGTACTCTAATTTAGACCTAAATCGCTAAAGAGAATAAGATAATATAATAACTTCAGTATTAAGTTTATTTAACTAGCTAAAACTACTTCTTTTATTATTCTAAACTTTAGATAATAATTTTAACTTCGATAACTCGGCTATAACTTCGCCTTTAAATAGCTAAAACTCTACTAACTCTAATAAGAAGTCTTTCTTACTTTTCTTACTTTCTTTTCACTTCTAGCTAGGCTAGAAGTTCTTTTTTATTTAAACTTTTTAAATTAGATACGAATTAATATACTCTTGAAAAGATAGTAACCTCTTAGCTAAGTTATTACTATCTATAATATTATTAACTTTTTCGTTTCTAACTTTACTCTAAGTCTCTACTAACCTCAGTTTAGACGAACTTATACTCTTCTTTTTTCAAATTCAAATCAAATATAAATTAATATGCTCTTAAAGTAAGCTCTTAACTAAGTTATTACTACCTCTTAACTGAATAACTTCTAACTTTACTCTAAATTCGCCTCTAACTCTGCTTTAAACTTTTTCTATATTTACTTTGAACTTTCTCCGACCTGCCGGACAGGATCGGACCACACTCTTTTAGCGAACGCTTACTTTGATATTGAAGGATTGGAAACGAAGTCTCTATTTTGTAAGCATCTACGAACTGGGTCGGTTACGATTCAGGACCGACATCTCGTCAATTTTCAATAAACAAAGCATCTTCGAACCTGCGTCAGCTACGATTCAGAGCCTGACCTTCTCGCTTACGACAAAATCAACAAACACGACTAATGTAACAACTTACACCATCCCGATTCGACCCTAAACAACAAGAGATAGAAGACTCGGGACGAGTCTTTTTCAAGAGAGGGGGATGTGATAGTCCGTCACCTAGGCCATCCTGGATAGCTGGGAGTACCTGCTACATATAAGGTTTCGGTAGTTATTGTTTTACATTGTCTAATTTAGGAAGGTTACGTACGTCCGGACTTTCGGACGTACTTCGTAGGTTCGGGCTTTTGTATTAGCCGACGTATGTCGTTGTTCGGTTTCGTACCCCTTTTTATATCGTCTAAAACCTCTTATATATAGCAGCCTACTCTCCTAGAGTCAGAAAAGGCTAGTTTAGCCTTTTCTTCTATATTAGAGCCTAGTATTTATATACGTTATTCTGTCTCGAACGCACTCCTATATACCTCTTCTATAGTAGTATATATTTCGTGCTATTATAACTTTATTAATTCCTTAAGATGTTTTTTTCGTCTAAATATTATATATTTAGCTTTTTAGCTCTTATTATTTAGTATTAGGTATATTAGATAGAGCTCGTTTATTATTATTCTTAAACCTTAGTAGTATCTAATCTCTTATATATAGATACTTCTATTTAAGATAAGAAAAAGCTAATTTAGTCTTTTCTTCTATATTAGTACTTAGTATTTATATCTATTATTCTTTTAAATATACTCTTATTTACTTCTTTAATAGTTATATATATTTTATATTAGTATATAAAAAGACTAAATTCTTCTTTACTAGAGATAGTCTACTATAATATCTTACTTAAGTATATTATTATATTTAAATCAATTTAGACTAGAATTAGATATTATTATAATAACCTCTTAAATAGCTAGTAATATTAGAGTTTAATACTTATTAGATAGCTAATAAAAGTCTATATTCTTAATATATTAAAGAGAATAGAATATACTAAGTATTCTTAAGATTTCTAATAACTCTCTTTATATAGAGAACGCTATATATAATTTAGATAGTTAATATTATACTAGTTACTAGAAGACTTCTAAATTACCTTCTTAACTCTCTTTTATATATATTAATATATCTAAACTAGAAGTAACTAAGTATTAAGCGAATTATTTAAGAAGGAAGCTAACTCTTATTTAAAGAGTTTATAACCTACTCTTAAATACTAAAGAATTATAATAATAAGAGAAAGAGCTTAGCTCTCTAACTCTAGAAAGATAAAAGAGACTTTACTAATATAGATAAGATATAGAGTATAGTTTAAGTCTTAAAAGCTAAAAACTAAGAAAGTAAGAATAAGATTACTAAGATAGAGGCTAAAACCTAAAGAAGTTAGAAGAGGATTACTAAGTTAGTATAATAGTACGAAATATATACTACTATAGAAGAGGTATATAGAAGTGCGTTTAGTAGAATAATATACGTAGATACTAGGCTCTAATATAGAAGAAAAGGCTAAACTAGCCTTTTCTAACTCTAGAAGAGTAGGCTACTATATATAAGAGATTTAGAAAATATAAAAGAGGTCTAAAACCGAATAACGTTATATATTAGCTAATATAAAAGCCTAAACTCTATAAAGTACGTCTAAAAGCTTAGATATACGTAATCTTTCTAAATTAGATAATATAAAATAATAACTACTAAAACCTTATATATAGTAGAAACTTCTAGCTATCTAGAATAGCCTAGATAATAGACTATTATAAAAGTCTACTTATCTACTAAGAATCTTAAGATAAATCGTCTTAGCTAAAAGCTTATTAAATAGTAGATAAGATCTTTTAAAATATTAGAGTATATAAAATACTTCTATTAACTAAAACTTCTAAAAGAATTATTAATTTATAATATTTTTACTTCTAATATACTATTAAAGAATCTAAATACCTCTTTACTAGAATAAGATACTTTAAAGCCTTTACTAGATATTATTTAAGATATATAAGAATAGAAGATATAAGAAATACTTAGTAGTAGACTTTTTAGAAAATAGCTATAATACTAGGTAAAATAAGTTAGATATAATTTAAATTCTACTTAGTATCTTATAAATAATTTTTAAGATTTATTATATTATTTAAGAGACTTTTATATTAAATATTTAGAAGAACTAGAATTACTCTAACTTCTTTTTAAATAGATTAATATATAAGAATTAGATAAGAATTAATTAGATAAAGTAAAGAGTTAATTTTTAAAACTCTATTAATACCTTCTAATTCTAGTTACTTTTAATAAGAAACTTATAATAAAAACCTAAGATAAAACACTAACTAGTAAAAATATTTAAAGTCTATAGTATAAAGAACTAAGACTAAGTTATTACTAAAATAAGGCTTACTAACTCTCTCTAAGCTAGAGCCTTTCTACTCTCTTCTTTCTTATACTTATCTTCCTTCTTCTCTTTACTCTTCTAAGTATAAGAAGCTTAAATTAGCTCTTTCTTTATCTTCTTTTTATAAGAGCGCTTCTTACCTTAGTAACCTCTTCTAATAGAATTAGTATAAGACGCTTATAAACTCTTTAAATAGGCTTTAAAGAGAACCTAAACCTAGGTTTAGATAGAGGTTCTATCTTTTATAATACTATATAAGAACTATTAAAGTATTAGTAATAAAAACTCTGTTAATTAATAAGAAATACTTATAATAACCTTAGTATAAAGCGCTTAATTCTTCTCTAAGAAGGTAAACTATATCTCTAAACTATTCTTTAGTACCTCTATACTAGTAATAACTAATATCTTATCTAAGGCCTTAGTAGCTTTCTTAATCTCTCTCTTCTCCTTCTTAAACTATAGCTTAGTAAACTCTTTCTTTATAAACTAAGATAACTATTTATAGTTAGAATAGATTTAAGATATATTTAAGATTAAACTTACTAGAATATATATAATATTCTACTTAATATAGTATCTATACTTTATTAACTTAGCTTTCTTAAAAGTGAAGTTATAATTACTATTCTAAGCTTTTATCTTAAAATACGAAATATAGTAGACTTAGTAAGTAACTAGAAGCGTACTAGTAAGCTATAGAAGAGGTATTTTACTATATTAGATTAGCTCTAAATTAGGTCTAATTAAGAGAAGAAAGACTTACTTTTATATATATATATTCTAGAAACTAGTTAGTATATAAGAATATATCTAATTAGAAGATCTTCTTACTAATTATATTATTTAGATAAAAAAGAAAGAAGAAGAGAAGTTAGAATTAGAGAGAAGTCGTCTATTAATATACTACTAATAATAATAGCTAGTACTTTATAATTATTACTTATTACTTAATAATTACTATTATTATTAGTATAACTTATAGTTATAAAAGCGATATAAAAAGAGTTATATTATCGTTTATATATACTAAGTAAAGCTAGCTACGATGTCTACTTAAGTAGCTCTTAAGTAAGAAGCATATATATCTACGTATACTAATCTAAATCGCTATTTACTCTTAAATATATATACTAACACTAGCACTTCTTTAAAACAATAGAAGTTAGTACTCTAAAAATTATCAAACTCTCCTATCTAATCTAACTAATTAGAGCTCTCTATTCCTTATTCTTAGCTAATAAGAAAGCTTTTAATTCTATCTCTTATTATCTCTTATTCTATTCTACCTATTCTATAAGCTTAATATCTAGCTTATTTATATTAATCAGCTTTTATAAGACATTGTAGTAACTCTTTTTAGTTATAGTATTAGTAGAGTTACTCTTACTATTAATCTATTTAATCTTATTAATCTCTCTTAACTTATATACCTCTTATAAGTATATAATATTAATTATTATTTACTTCTTCTTAGTTATATCTAATTTAGCTATATATTTATAAATAGACTTTAAATTAGTATATACTATAAGTAGTACTTTAAATCCTAAGAAACTTTTAAAAGTCGATTTAATTAAAGCTATAATATTAAATCTAGAGCTTATTATATATAATTCTAATACTAAAACACTATAAATAACTCTCTTATACTTAGTAGAAGACTAATATAAGATATTAGTATTATTATTCTTATTTATAAGAGTAATAATATAACTAATTTTTAATAATAAGTTCTTATTATTAGTAAATAATCTATTAGTAAAAGTATATAACTTTAGAGAAGATTTAGCTAACTTAATAAATTTAAGCTTTCTTATAATATTATTAATTTACTACTAAATTTACTTATTAAGAAGAGAAATATTATTATCTTAAGAATTAATAGTTTAGATAGTATATAATAAGTTAAAAGTAGCTTTAGATTAAGATAATATAACTAAGTATACTTCTCTAATATATTATATAATATATTAATCTTTAGTATCTACTATATATAATATCTCTTTTATATTAGATATCTTAGTTAAAGCTTCTTATACTAAATTTAAGTATTTTATATAATTCTAAATAAGAGATATAGAGCTATCTTAATACTTAATAATTAGTTCTTTATTAAATTTAATTAGATAGTTAATAGTAAGCTTTTCTCTTTCTTTAGATATAAAACTAGCTTTATTAATAATAATCTTCTCTTTATTAGTAAAAGCGTTATTAGTAAGTAAGAGAGTATTATTAGTTTAAAAGCCTACTATATTAAAAGAGGTATTTAACTTTACTTACTTATTATATTAATATAACTTAGTATATAAAGGATAAAGGTTAAATATTAACTATTCTATTATAAACCTTATAATATAGTATTTATAGTATATTATAAACTAATAGTTATTAGCTTCTAGAATACTATATAATAGCTTAATTACTTAAAAGAATATATTCTTCTATTAAGAATAACCTTTAAAAGAGTATATAAAGAATTTCGAATTTAAGTAAGTTAATAATTATATATATACTTATATAATATTCTAAATAAATACTTATAAACCTAAAAGTATTATAATAAGTATAAGAATTATTCTCTAGCTTACTCTCTAAATTATAAGTACTTAAGTAAGTACTAATAACTTTCTAGTATTATTATATACTTAGATTACTAATCTTAACTTTATAAAATTAAGTATTATACTCTTAAATTTAATATTATTTATAAAATATAATCTAAATATTCTAATATTAGAAGATAATTCCTTTTAAATAATAATCTTAAAAATACTATAATTAGTTAATTTATTAATCTTCTTTTATTATAATTTAATATATAGTAAGAAAAGTTTTAATATCTTTAAAAGTAATATAGTTAATATTATTAATAAAAGTATCTAACTATTAGAATAATACTTTAATATTATCTAGAAACCTTAGATATCTTTAAAGCTATCTATATCTATACTTTTAAAGTAGTTTTAGTAAGGATTCTAGAATATTAGTATTTTAATAGATTTATAACTAATAAAGTTAATATTAAAAAGAAGGTAAATCTTAGTTACTCTACTCTACTTTCTATCTATCTTATTACTTAAAAGTTCTCTCTTTTTTAAGAGATTATAATATTATTTTAGATAGTATTATACTAGAAACTTCCTTAGTTACTAGTACTATTCTAGAAGTTTTAAAAGTTTTAATAAAGTATAGCTTTATAACTATAGATTAAAACTTTATAAGACTACTTAGTAGTACTATAATATAGTTCTTATTCTTAATTTCTTAAAAGATAAAAGGTCTTATTTAAGACTTTATATACTCTCTTTATACTAAAACGTTTAAATTTAAAAGTAAGTTCTTAACTTAGTTAATTAGTCTATTTTATATATTAAGAGCTTCTTTAACTTAATAGAATATAATCTACTTTTATACCTCTTAAGTAGCCTTTTTATAGGTCTTAGACTTTATAGAAATCAGTTATAAAGATATATTAGTTATAGTTATTTAAGTATATACTCTATATACTAATAGAATAGAGACTAGTCTATTTAGGCCTATTATATTATTAATTACTTTAAAGGCTATTTAAAGTACTAAACTTTATAAGAGATAGAGCTCTTATTTATATATAATATTATATACTTATTAAATTAGTCTATAATATTATTCTACTATATTAATTAAATTATATATTTTAACTAGTATAGTTTTTACTATAGTATCTATTCTAGTAGTAGAGTATATAAAGTTCTTCTTAATAAAGTTTATTCTAGTATCTATAATAATATAATTAAGAGATCTAAGATATATATTAATCTAATATCTTTAGAAAACCTCTTATATAGTTGTTACTTTTATATTTAATAAAAAGTTACCTACTTAATACCTTATTACTTTATTTATATAGTATAAGATTACTTACTTATTAAGAAAGAAAGTGTTAATTAAAATACTATAATTAAATTTAAAGTCGTTATAAAGAGTAAACTTAAATTAGCTAGATAAGCTTCTATACTTTTAATAGTATTTATAAAATTTAATAAGATATTAAAGAATACCTTAGTTAATATAATACCTAGCTCTTTCTAGTATATATTATAATCTTAGTACTAATAAGTAGCTAAATCGCTTATAAAGTTATTAAATATTAATATCTATAAGAAATATTAAGTACTTCTATATAAAGTTATATATAGCTTTATTCTAGAGTAGAAAAAAGTAGTTAAATTATTATATAATAGAGAACCTTTTAATCTCTATTCCTTTCTTATTCTATTAGATAAGTATATTTTAAAGATTATTTAAAGTAACTTTTAAGTTATTTATATTATTAATATAAAGAATAAAAGAGGTATTTAATTATATTATATAAAATTCTACTTTTCTAATTAGTATATTAATTATTATTAATTCTAAAGATAGAGTATATCTCTTACTAAACCAGATATTAAATTAACTCTTTATACTCTTATTAATTAAGACGCTTTTAATAAGTCTAATATACGTAAGATATTAGTTATATTCTATACTTAACTTTTAAGCTATCTTAGTATTAATTATACTAAAGAAGTTCTCTTTTATATATCTTTTAGCTATTATTATAAACACCTCTTCTATAAATTCGTATATAACGTTAGAAGTATTATTTAAGTTCTTTAGGTTTTATAGAATATATCTATTAATAGCGTATCTTTATACTAAACTTATTAAATTCGTAGTAAGTTATTTAGTATTTAAATCGTTAATAAATCCTATAGAAGTAATATTATAATAGATAACTTCTTTGTCTAAGCTAGTATTTAATAAGTAACTATCTTCTTTTAATAGACTAATAGTATAAAATATCTCTAATATCTTCTTCTCTTAGATACTCTAAGTATATACTATGTTTATATTATATATCTTTCTAGTATACTTATCTTATTTACTTTTAAAGTATCTAGAATTCTTATTAGTCTATTTAGTAAAGTAATAGTTCTACTTTTCTTAACTATAATCCTAAGATAAATAGTCGTCTTTTCTATATATATAATATATTCTCCTCTTCTTATATTAATTTATATTACTAAATTTATTTATACTATATTATCTACTCTTATAAAAGTGTTTTTTAGTTATTATAGTCTTATTTATAACTATTTCTAGGTAGACTTTTATATAGAATTAGATCGAACTTTATAGAAGAGTAATAGTATTAGAAATTAAAAGGTCTTAGAGTAAGGTTAATAGTATAATAGTATAATCTAGAACCTTTTTATATACTAAAATTAGCTTATTTAAAAACTAACTATTAGTATAAACGTCTATAGAGAGAGAAAATCTTAGTAAATTAAGTCTTAATAGTATATTCTTAAAAGACTTTAATATTAATACTCTAGATACTTATATTATCTCTTATAAATTAATATTATTCTACTTAAATAATTAGCCTCTTTTATAAAGTTTATTTTTAAAATATTATTATATAAATATAGATAAAACTTTAAAAGTAGTTATTATACTTACTAAAAAGTATAATATAAAAATAATTTAAAGTATTACCTTTTAATATAGTAGAGAAGATAAGAGAGTAAATTACTAGTAATACTCTACTTCTCTTATATATATTCTTAAATATTATAACTTTAATTATAAAGTTATTCTCCTTTCTATTATACTTTTAATTATTCTTATATACTTTTATAAAAGTACCTAATATAGTAGAGAAGATAAGAGAGTAAATTACTAGTAATACTCTACTTCTCTTATATATATTCTTAAATATTATAACTTTAATTATAAAGTTATTCTCCTTTCTATTATACTTTTAATTATTCTTATATACTTTTATAAAAGTACCTAATATAGTAGAGAAGATAAGAGAGTAAATTACTAGTAATACTCTACTTCTCTTATATATATTCTTAAATATTATAACTTTAATTATAAAGTTATTCTCCTTTCTATTATACTTTTAATTATTCTTATATACTTTTATAAAAGTACCTAATATATAAGAGTAGTCTTAACTCTTTAAACTTTGAGAAGTTAACTTATCTTTAAAATATACTATATTTATTTATACTAGTAGTCTCTTACTAAGATTATTCTATTATTAATTATATTCTAGATACTTAGAGGTATTATTAAAATCGTTACTACTAGTATCTTTACTAAATTAATAGAATATAAAGAAGAAGGTCTAGTTATCTTTTAGTAAATCTAAAGATTAGATTAAAGATTATACTAGATCGCTTAAATCCTTCCTTTTAGTTAGTAGAACTAAAGTTACTAAAGACGTTAGTTATTATTATTATTATTATATAGTAGATACTTATAAAGCTTTATTTCTAGTCTTTATCTTAGATTAGATATTTTAAGTAATATTTTTAGCTAGAAGTTATTATTATTAGAGTTATTATTACTATTATTTTTATTATCTTTTAATATATTTCTCTATATATTTATAATAAGATATAAAGATCTTAGTACTAGCTTTATTCGCTATTATAGCTTTTAATTCTTTGTCTAACTATCTAGTTTAGTTAACCTTAGTTATAGTATTATATAGTATTATTATTATTATTCTTACGCTACGTAGGCCGTATATAACAACAAGGTAGGAGTAGAGTAGAGAAGTAGTCTATTCGTAGTTATTAACGCGAAAACTAAAGGTAAAGAGCGAAGAGCAGAGACAGCTCTAAACGATGCTAATATATAGGATTCTGCTAGGCGGTGAAAGAGTCACGTGACAGGTCTGAAACCAGAACTAGGCTGTCATATTTCCCTCTCTTTAGTAGAGCTCGCTCTCGAGCTCTATACCCGTATACTTGTTTATTCACATATCTACTAGTCCTAGCCTATACCCTTACTCTTCCTTCTACTAAGGCAGCTATAAGATACTAGCTCTATAAGAGTAGTAAGGTACTAGCTATACGCCGAGTTACTTAAAACTCTCTATATTTCCTCTCTAATACTAATCTATATAATCTGCTAAGCGACTAGTATATACTTCTATAAAGTATAGGCTTTAAGAGCTTTTGTAATATTAGGCGGAGGAGAAGAAGAAGGCTTTAAGAGTTATTAAAAAATAATATAGCTGAAAGTAAGAAGGTCTACTTAAAAGGCTACTCTCGTCAGAGCGTAGAGAGGCTCCTTCTTATTAGTAGAAGGCTTAGAATAACTAATAACGAGCTAGATAAGCTATCTTATTAAAGCGTCGATTACGCGAGCGTATTAATATTTCTTTTTAATAAGAGAGCTAAAGTTATATACCTAGTATACGATATTAGAGTCTATTATCGGTTTATAGTTAGATACTAGCTATTTGAAGAGAGAGAGAGAGGTCTATAGACGCTAGAGAGAGAGATCCGAAGATACTAGAGAGAGGTCTTAAGCTTAGTATTAATTCAGAGGTCGCTAGCGAGAGGTCTAGGAAGCTATTTAAAGAGGTTTAGTACTATAAAGAGGACTAAAGCTATAGAGTCGCAGAGTATATACGTAGTTATCTAGGAGCTATTTAAAAAGGGAGTCCTAGAGCGTATATATAGGTATCTAAGAGCCGTTTAAAAAAAGAGAGTCGTAGAGTCGGCAGTAGAGAGACTAGAATAGAAGTGAGGTTAAGAGCCTAATATATTTTAAATCCTTTATAGAATAAGAAAGATAACTTTTAGTTTAATATAATAACAAGACAGGAGTAGAGTAGAGAAGTAGTCTATTCGTAGTTATTAACGCGAAAACTAAAGGTAAAGAGCGAAGAGCGGAGATAGCTCTAAACGATGCTAATATATAGGATTCTGCTAGGCGGTGAAAGAGTCACGTGACAGGTCTGAAACCAGAACTAGGCTGTTATACCGTAGGCCGAGCTCTAAGAGTAAGTAGTATATCTTCTATTCTAGTTTATATAGCCTTTTAGCTCGTTCTTCTTTACCTTTTAAGCTTTCTTATAAATATAATTCTCCTTTTCTTTAGTTCTTACTACTATCTATTTAAAGCTTATCTCTCTAACTTAGTAATATAGTAGAGGGGTATAGTAGGTTAGTATATTTAACCTACTAAGGTATATATTAGTAGTATAAGAGGTATATTTACCTCTAGAATTATTAGAGCTAAGGTCTTACCTTCTAGTATATCTTAGCTTTCTCTTTCTATTCCTCTCTTTCTTTTATCTCTTCCTTACTCTTCTCTCTCTTTTTAAGTAATTCTAGTACTAGCTTATACTTCTAGAGTCTCTCTAGCTTAAGTAGCTAAGTAGTTACTCTTAGTACTAGTTTCCTATCTACTAGTACCTCTCTTAGCTCTTATAAATCCTTAATCCTCTTCTCTAGAGCTCTTATAAGTATATCTCTCTTTTATAAAATATCCTAGTAAAATAAGACTAGATATTCTACTATCTTCTTACTACTTATATAAATATATTATAGTATAACCTAGTTTAGTACTCTTTTTATAAAAAGAAAGGTATTTAGTTCTATTACTTCTATTTATACTTAGATAAGTAGTAAGCTCTTTACTTTAATAAGCCTCTTATAGACCTTTTATATCTCCTACTTATCTAAGTCTACTTTATCTAATACTTTTATATATTATATTAGGTTCTTCTCTTAAGTTCTTCTCTTTTAAGTCTCTAAGTAGTTCTTCTATTCTATAAGCGTAGTATTATACTTAAATCCCACTCCTCTTACTCTCTACTCTCTTTCTTACTTCTATCTTACTTTCTATAAGTATAGTATTACCTTTCTCGTCTTTATTAGTTTACTTCTCCTTCTTTTCTTTAGCTATATTACTATATATTTATAGGTATTCTAGATTAGTTCTTCTAGCTTAGACTTTTAGAACTTTCTCTTAAAAGTAGCTACTTATAAGTTAAGATATAAGTTAATTAGTATATAGTCTACTTTAACTTCTAGGTTTTAAACTAAAGTAGCTTTATATACCTCTATTACTACTTATAAGTATCTTAATTATTATATAAGAAAGCTCCTTACTATTCCTTTTATATTCCCTTTTTTTAGTATAATATAATACTATATTAATACTCTATATACTATTATACTCCTTATTACTACTATATATATCTACCTTACTTAGTAGTAGTCTATTCTCTATGTTTTTCTAATAAGCCTTATAAGTATAAAGGTCTATATTATAAGCTTCTTTTAGACTCTTTCTTAGTATACCTTCTAGTTTAGTTTCTTATTAAGCTCTACTTCTAGAAACCTTATATATTTAACTAGTATAAGCCTTATCTTCTTAAACTAGACTATCTTTCTCTATAATACTCTTATTCTTATAAAGTATATAAGTACTATCTTCTCTAAACTAAAAGCTATCTCTTACTTATTTATCTACTTATTATATACTCTTTAAGCTATTTTAAGTATTCTATAGTTTACTACTATACTTTTTAATATTATAAATAGATTTATATTATCTATAAAGCCTATTATAATAAGCTTATTAATTCTTACTAAGTCCTTATATAATATTAAAATAAAGAGAATAAATATTATTAGTAATAGTACTAATCTTTATAAAATACCTTATTTAAGGTCTCTTTTATCTACTAGTTATTTATTAAAGAATAGTATAGCTCTTTATTTAAAAAGAAAGCTTTTTATTTATATTATTACCTACTATAGAACCTTCTTCTCTCTTAATATATAAAGTAGCTATATATAGTCTACTTAGTTAAAAGCTTCTATTATATCTAGTTAGGCTAGAGATATATAGCTCTTATTTTCCTATACTATATATATACTCTCTATTACTATTCTAATTACTAGCTTTATATTTTAGTACTTCTAGTTACTTATTTATAGCCCTAGTAGTATTACTATTTCCTTTATAAGCTATATAAGCCTTTATATTATTACTTTTTTAAGGATCTTACCTATAGTTAAGAGTAGTACTATTAGCTAGTAGGCCTCTATTTTACTCTACTCCTTAGTTATTTTACTTAGTTTCTTTAGTACTACTATTTTTATATAGTAGAAGTAGGATAAGAAGTATTATAGATAGAAGCTTACTTCTACTATTATAGTAAGTACTTTATAAAGTAGTTTATTATAAGCTTTTAAGAAGCTATTTACTAGTATATTAAATCCTAGTACTTTCTATAATACTAATCTTATAGCTGTCTTAATATACTTCCTAGTTATATATTAGCTTACTAAGTACCTTTTAAAGAAGCTCTTAGTATTCTAGTCCTTATTAAGAATACTTAAGTAGTTAGCTATTAACTCTAAGAAGAACTTTTCTATAAAGATATAGACCTTCTTTTAATAAGTCTTATCTTTTATTTTATTAAGTAATCTAAGTATTAGTAATACTAGTACTTCTAGTCTTATATATCTTTTAAAACGTGCTTACTTTTTAAGTATTTAGAGTTTCCTTTTATCCTTTACTACTTCTACTAGTACCTCTTTCTAGCTCTTTATCTTTACCTTTCTATTTACTATTTAGAGTTCTTAAAGAGTATTATTAAGCTACTATCTTAAGCTCTCTATTTAATACTCCTTCTAGGTCCTTTTATATCTCTTTATCTTCTTTAATACTTCTTTAACCTTTATATTCTATTAGAGCTATACTCTCTCTCTATCTAGCTTCTAGAGTAGTATTAAAGCCTTTACTATCTTTTAAAGGTCTTTTATAAGTCTTTATACTACTCTCTTAAGTTCTTATATATTTTAGATTATAAGTATTTCTAAGTAAGAAGCTTCTACTTTAACTAGGATCTTATTTATTAGTTTTTAGCTAAATCTAGGCGCTTATAGTACCTTTCTCTCTCTTTCTACTTTTATTATAAAGAGTTAAGCTATATAGTCTAATCTTAGTAGGTTTAAGGACCTTTACTAGGTTACTATATTCTTAGTAGAGAAGGTAAGGTTAATTATAAAGTTATAAGAGCTCTCTTTTCTCTACGTAGCTTTATTATAGAGTATATCTCTCTTTAGTACCTATAGTATAGTAAGTTTAAGAATAAGGTCTATGTTTCTATTATATCTTCTATATATATCTTATAAAAGGTAGTAAGTATTTAGATTATCTATTATAAGTACTCTTCTTAGTCTTACTTACTAAAGTATATTCTTAATTAGTATCTACTCTATCTATAAGTTATAGACTAAGTAAACTATTATTTTATCTACTCTCTCTCTTATTATTATACTTACTTAGTTCTTACTTATAGTATATATCTAGCTTACTTTTAGATATCTTTTATATATAAAGAGTATTACTACTCTATCTAACTAGATTATATTATATCTTAAGCTTAAAGAGTAGTTTAAGGAGTCTCTTATACTATTCTATACTAGTTCTTAGATTATTAATATATTATATTCCTTCTTATAATTTAAAGCTATATTAAGAGCTTCTAGTATCTTCTTTATATTCTAGTATAATACTATTATACTTATAGTAGTCTTATAAGTAGAGTTTAGGTTACTTCTATTTCTTCTTTATTTAGATCTCTTATTATATTAAAAGAGCTTCTTAGCCTTTTTAAGAACTAGGTTAGGTTACTATTATTTATATATTCTACTTTATTTATATCTATTAGTCTCCTTAATATAGATCTCTATCTCTACCTCTTCTTTAAGCTTTATAAGCCCTCTTTCTAGCTAAAAGTAAACGAGTAAGGTATTCTTATCTTACTCTTTTTTAAGAGTCTTTATAGGTTTATAAATATAGTTATTCTATTAAGATATTATTCTCTTACCTACTTATAATATTACTCTCTTATATAGTACTCCTTTATAAATACTAGGTATTCTCCTCTATAATTCTTATACTTTACTAGGTATTCTTTTAAGTCCTTCTTATTAGAGTACTCTTCTTTACTCTCTTTATACCTCTTATATATATACTAAGCATACCTCTTATCTTATTTATAAAAGCGTACTATATACCTCTACTTTTAGTACTTATAATACCTCTATATTACTATCTCTAAGGCGTATCTTTTATATAAGAAGTATTATACTTCTTATAGTATTTCTCTTATATATAGCCTCTTTACTTCCTCTATTATTACTACTTTAAGAATATAGTTCTTTTAAGCTAGTCTCTCTTATCTCTAATACTCTTTACGTCTATTTCCTTATTATATAATCTTTAGTATCCTTATACTAGAGGCTTAAGAGATACTTTATAGTATACTCTCTATCTCGTTCTTAAGTATATTTACTAAGGCTCTTTTTATAAGTATTACTAGTATTCTTACTACTATTACTATTCTTTATCTAAATGCTTTCTTTACCTAGCTATTATCTTATATATATCTTATCTACTTCTCTTTCTTAAACCTTATTATAATATCTTTATTCTAGAGCTTTTAAGCTACTATTACTTCTACTTTATATCTACTTATATTTATAGCTCTAATTACCTCCTTTAGTAATAGCTTATTCTTCTCTTTGTCTATCTTTATTACTTAAACTATAATCTCTCTTATATATTTAGCTAGTACTATGTATTCCTTTTATAGTATAGTTACTACCTCTCTCTATAGTCCCCTAGTTCTAGCTCTCTCTACCTACGTTAGACTATACTCCTTTATTCCTCTTATTCTCTTATAGAATTCTATATATAATTATATTATCCTCTCTCTTTCTAGTTCTCTTATATTTAAGCACTTTTCTTACTACTTTAATAATTACTTTAATACCTCTCTCTTCTATTACTAAGTTAAGTATTATTTAAATTAAGCCCTTCTTTATTATATTTATATAGTCTAATACTCTCTTCTATCCTCTTATACTCTACTTTTCTTAGTTTATTATACTATCTTTGTTAGTTACTAGTACTCTAAAGAGGGGAATAGAGGCTCTTTATAAGCCTCTCTTTTTTCTACTACTACTACTATTATAATTATTTAATATAATCGTAGAGTACTTTAGTCTCTTTCTAGACTGTCTAATAGTTATTTAAACGTATTTTAAGGCTTTTAGAGTCACTTTATTAATTCTGAAAAAGTTTCTTAGTTAGTATTATATAGTATTTAAGATATAAGTATCTTATATTTATTTATCTTAATCTATATACCTCTTCTATAAAGTGTTTATTATAACTTAGTAGTAGTAGATTAGTAGATTTTAGTAAATTTATCTTAATTCTATTCTTTAAAGTCTACTTAAAATTCGTTCTAAAGAAGAAGGTCTTCGTTCTCTCTTTTAGTATACTTCTCTTCTTATTTAATAGCAAAAATCGTCTCTTCTATTTATATTAATTTTAGCTTTAGTACTAGCTTTAAGGCTTATTTTAGTACCAAAGTTAGTATTAAAGTTAAAGCTTCTAAAGCTATTAGAATTAGTCTTAGTATATCTATTATATTATAGATATTATTACTTAAATTAGTAGATATTATAGATATTATTAAAAGTCTATTTATACTTTACTTAGTAGGTTAGTAGATTATAGATAAAAGAGATATTAGGTTTTAGATAAATAGATATCTTAGAGAGTATAAATTGTCTTAGTAGATAAAAGAAGATTAGTAAGAGGTCGATATTCGTAATTAGCGCTTCTTATCTTAAGAAGCGTTTATAGTATATTATTAAAAATTATAATAGAAGAAATTACGATTAGAGAAGAGAAGTCTACTAGTAATATCGAGTTTACTTTTATATAAGTATATCTATAATAGAAATATATAAAGTAACTAAGTATCTAATCTATATGTCTACTAATTAGTATTAGTATAACTTATAGTTATAAAAGCGATATAAAAAGAGTTATATTATCGTTTATATATACTAAGTAAAGCTAGCTACGATACCTACTTAAGTAGCTCTTAAGCAAGAAGTACGTATACCTACGTATACTAATCTAAATCGCTATTTACTCTTAAATATATATACCGATAATTATAATATATAATAATAGTAAGAATATAATAACTTTATAGTAGTATACTACTTTCTATCTAATAGCTAATAATTAGCCTCTCTTCTATTTATATCTATTATTATATAATATATAATAGTAAATAAAGACCTCTAATCTAGTAAAGAATAATACTACTATCTACTAACTCTATTCTAACTACTAAGTACTATAAGAATAAATAATAGAAGTTAAGCTATATTTCTTATAATAAATAGATAAACTATACTTTAGACGTTCTAATACTATACTAACTAGTATATATTCTAGATATATACGAGCTAAATAGGCTCTAAATAACTTATATTATTTAAATCCTCTTAGATAATATAATCTAAAAACTTAAATTACTAGACTAACTAGTTAGTTCTAGTATTATACTAATTCTTTTATTAGAGAATAAAGTATACTACTATATCTAAGTTAGACGAAAGATTAATAGTTTTAGCTTTTATTTAAAAATTAGCTAGAGTAACATAGAGGTCTAAAGAGAAATTATAGCTAGTAAAGACAATTTAGATATCTTTTTGTAATTAACTTATTATAATCTATAGCTTCTCTATTACTTAGACTATCTAGTAATTTCTTTAGTTCGTAAACTAAGAACTAGAATATATAGTTATTAAGTCTACTAATAGTATACTTATTATGAAATTATATTTTTGAAAGTATATCTAACTATATAATAGCTCTAAAGCAACGACAGTTAACTCGGCGTATAAGGCGCTAGTAAATCTTTAAATTCTTCTATCTAAAGTACTAGATAGTAACGAAATTCTAGCTATCTAAAGCAAACTCTATAAGTTCTATCTCTTTAAAGAGTATAAACTTATTTCTTTCTTTAAGAAGCTATAATCTAGATATTAGAATTCTAAAAATCAGGTATATAAGATTTAATAGAGGTAGAAAGATACTAGAGAAGACAAATACTAATTCTATATCGCTACTAGAGACTTAACCTAGAAAGACTAGTATTATAAGCCTTTTACTTTACTTTAAAAGACTCTTTATAGTTAAAAAGATAGAATAGAAGTCGTTCTTATATTATTATATAAGTATATTCTTTAAGTGAAGTATATCTTATAACGAGGCTAATTATAGTCTATTATTTATTTAACAACTCTTTTAATTTATCGCTAATCTAATTTTCTTCTTTATAGCTTCTTCTCTAGTAGATATACTTTATTTACTAAGTAGTAAGTCAAGTACGTTTAATAGTTAAAGTGTATTCTCTATAAGTAATAGAGTAATTAAGTTAAGTAAATAAAGTTTAGAAAGTCTTAAGAGTATAAAATACAGGTTCTTATCTAAGTAGCTTTTAGTTGATTTATTTATTCTATAAAATCTAGAATACTCTCTTTAGCTAAATAGAGTATAGAGTCTAACGAATAGTATATTAGAGATAAGTCTAGATAACCTTAGTTAATATTAATAATTAGCGAAGAAAATATACTATATTCTTATAAGGTTTAAGTAGTAGAGGTAGACTCTTTAAAAACTATCTTATAATAATTAAGTATAATTAATTATTATACGAGAGTTAGTAGATGTCTTAACTATTAGGTAATAATTAAGAATTTTAAGACTTAAAATCCTTAACTATTAAGTAAGCTTAATTCTTAAAAGAGAATTAATTATTAAAAAGCTTTACTTCTTAAATAACTCTTAAGAGTTAAAGCTCTTTAAAGCTAGTATAAGTATATACTAGCTAGAAGAACTATACTCTAGGTAGAAGTACTATACTAGGCGTAGATAGAGGTTCTTATATAACTTAGTATCGCTTATAAAGAATTAACGTCAACGCTATTATAATATAAAGAAAGTATTTAACCGATTTAGCGAAAGTTATTCTATACGTATTAGTAGAGGAGTATAGACTATATACTCTATACTATTCTTATTATAATAAAGAAGTATAAGAGATACCTATACCTAGCCTAGTCTCTAGCCTCTACTCTAGCCTCTACTAAGGCTTAACTAATTATAACTCTTAAACGAGGACCTTAACTCTTAAAGATTCTTAGCTCTTAGAAAAAACTTAAGCTTTAGATATAAAAGTAATTATCTTTAGAGGTCTTATAATATTCCGATAATTAATACGCTTTAACTCTTGTCTAAGAATCTCTTAAGAGTCTACTAGCTCTATTAAAACCTTTTAAGAATATAATCTTTTCTAAAGCTAGTAGTGTCTTTACTTGATTTTATTTAAAAAGAGGTTCTATATGTTTTATAGAGTTTATATAATCTTTTAGTAGCTTACTTATATAAGTTATTATTCTCAAATGTTATTAATTAGTATAATTACTCTACTTCTTATATTTGAAAAGCTAGTAGTAGATTTTCTATTAACTCTAGTCTTATAACGTTCTAAGTAAGTATTTTAGCTTTTTTTCTCTCTCTTTCTTAAATCCTACGAAGCGAAAATATAGATACTTATATAATACTAGCTAAATAACTAATATTATAGAATAAAGGTATATTAGATAAAGAATCACCTAATTATCTCATCTTTTAAGTAAGAAGTATAGTATATAAAGTCTTATACTCTCTTCTATAGTTCTAAGGAATTAAGTATCTATTTTAACCTTACTTTACTTATCTAATACTCTTAATATAGCTACTATAATCGCTATAACTGATTCTTTCTATATAAAGTTTACTATAAGCTATATCTATAGCTAAATACTTAAGTAGCTCGTAGTTGACTTTATTAATAAAGTTCGTCTCTTAGAATATAAGTATACTCGTTATAAGGATTTATAAGCGCCTCTTTTATTCTATAAACCTCGCTTTTAGTTACTATCTACTTTAGAAACTATAATAGCACGAAATATATACTATAGAAGAAGAGGTATATAGAAGTACGTTTAAGACTAAATAATATATATAAATACTAGACACTAATATAGAAGAAAAGGAAAAACTATCTCTCTTCTACTCTAGAAGTAGACTACTATATATAAAAGAGTTCAAAACCGACTAACGTTATACGTTAGCTAATATAAAAGCCTAAACCTATATAACCTTCTTAAAATAGATAATATAAGATAATAACTACTAAAACCTTATATATAACAGATACTTTTAGCTATCTAAGATAGTATACTATTATATCTCTCTCTCTTAAAAAAGACTTATTCTAAGTCTTCTATCTCTTTTTATTTAAAGTTAAATTAAGATAATAAAAGTATTATAATAATTATTATATTTAGTAATTTTATTATAAGTAAGAAGGTAGATTAAGGTCTAAATTATAGCTAACCTAAGTTTATAAATACTTTATTTATTAAAATTATTATAAGTAAGATAGTTCTAAATTAACTTTATAAATACTTATAAAGAGACTTTATTCTAATCTTTCTATATTAAAGTAAGTATTTATATTTACTAAAAGAGTATAATCTAATCTAACTAGTAGGTTAGAGAAAGTTTAAAAATTAAAAAAAGTTTAAAATAGAGTTAAAAGTAAATATTAAGAGATAATATTATATATAATAGTAATAACTTAGTTAAGAGTTTACTTTAAAAGTATATTAATTTATATTTAATTTAAATTTAAATAAAACTTCTAGCTTACTAGAAGTAAAAAGAAAGTAAGAAAGTAAAGAATATAAAGACTATAAGACTCTATACTAGAGTTAGTAGAGTTTTAGTTAGTTAAAAGTAAAGTTATTACTAAGTTATTATATTAAAATTATTATCTAAGTTTAAAATAATAAAAAGAATAGTTTTAGCTAGTTAAAAATAAAGTTATTACTAAAAGTTATTATATTATCTTATTCTTTTTAAAATACTTAAAGACTTAATTATTATCTTTTAATTTTAAAGAAGAGTTACTATTAGATTATAGAGAGCTTAGAGCTAAGGTATATTCTATATATAGAAGAACTATTCTAACTTAATATCTTTCTAAGTATAGCTATACTTAAAAAGTAAATATTTCTTTAGTATAATCTTCTTCTAATTCTACTTCTATCTTCTAATTTTAACTTCTATCTCTTTTAACCTTTATATTAGTAAAGACTTAGTTTATAATTATAGTCTTTTTAAATATTTACTAATAGAGGTTTAAGAGAAGTTTAAAATAGAGTTAAATAATATTTAATTAGGATTAATAGTAATAACTTAACTAAGAGCTTACTTTTAAGTTTTATTCTAATAAAAAGTATATTTTAACTGATTTATATCTAATTTAAGAGAAGTAGTAGAAAGGTATTAGAGGTAGTAGTATCTCTTAAGTAAAAGAGGTTTAAATTTAAGCTTAAAAGTAAAAGAGAATTTAAATAAAGGTTTAAAAGAGAGTTAGATTAAAAAGGGTTTAAAAATAAGGTATTTAACTTTGAAGTTTACTTATAATTTTATTCTTTATCTCTTAGTTAACTAATTATTTTATTCTTTATATTCTTTACTTCTATCTTATTTATTTATTATTTATATATTATTTAAATTTAAGAAGGTTATCTTTAAAAGCTAAGCTCTTATTATTTTAGTATATAGTTATTGTCGGTATATATTTAAGAGTAAATAGCTGCTTGGATTAGCCTACGTAGAAACACGTGGGAACACGTGACCTTCTCGCTTAAGAGCTACTTAAGTAGGCATCGTAGCTAGCTTTACTTAGTATATACGAACGATAATATAACTCTTTTTATATCGCTTTTATAACTATAAGTTATACTAATACTAATTAGTAGACGTATAGATTAGATACTTAGTTACTTTATATATTTCTATTATAGGCATACTTATATAAAAGTAGACTTAATATCACTAGTAGACTCCTCTTCTCTGATTATAACTTCTTCTACTATTTAACAACTCTTTAATAATATACTACAAACGCTTCTTAATATAGAAAGCGCTAATTACTACCCCTGACCTCTTACCTCTCTCTAAGAGACCTCTTAAACACCTACTATATACAAAATCGTTAGTACTAATACTTTTAATAATACTTTCGATTCGATAATATACTATAAACGCTTCTTAAGATAGGAAGCGCTAATTACGAATATCAACTCCTTACTAACCTCCTTTTATCTACTAAGATAATTTATACTCTCTAAGATACTTTATTTACTTAAAACCTAATAACGACTTTTTAATAATATTAATATAGTAGATATACCGACCTTAATAGAAGAGACAATATTTACTACTAAATAAGAAGAAGAGTATACTAAAAGAGAGAACGAAGACCTTCTTCTTTAGAATGAATTTTAAGTAGACTTTAAGAGATAGGACTAAGATAACTTTACTAAGATCTACTAGTCTACCGCTACTAAGTTATAATAAACACTTTATAGAAGAGAGGTATAGGTCGAGATAGATAAATATACTTAAGTACTATATAGTACTACTACCGAGGTTAACTAAACTAAGTAGTTAGACAAAAACATATTAAAAGCTATAGTAGCTAAGAGAGTTAGTACTAAAGAATTTAGATCCTATTACAAATATATAGTAGAATATGTTAAAAGATAATAAAAACTATAGTAATAATAATAATAATATTTAGCCTTCTTAGATACTACTAGTAATTACTTCGACGATCTCTCTATTAACCTAGGTCTATTATATACTACTTAAACTTAAGATAACAGAGTTAGGAATAAGGACTATATCGTAGTACTACTAGATAGTCTTATAAAGTTTTAACCTATAGTTATAAAACTATACTCTTTTGAAACTTCTCAAACTTTTAGAATAGTATTAGCGGATAGAAAAGTTTCTAGAATAGTACTGTTAAATAATCTAACACTATAATCTTATGAAAAAGAGAGAGCTTTAGAAGTATACTAGGGTAGATAAGATGTTAAACGACAGACCCTCTCTTAATATCGACTTTATTATTTAGAAATTTATTAAGACGCCGATATCCTAGAACCTCTTTTAGAATCGCTCTAGAGTTATTCAGAAGTTCATCAAGATACTGATATCCTAGAACTACTATTAGACCCTCTTTAGCAGCGCGGACGTAGTTAACCTCGAAAGTATCCGAGGCCTCTAAGCGACTTCCTAAGTAACTTCGAATTCGAAGTATTATTCTAGGAGTTAGACACTTTTATTACTCTTAAAGATATTAAAACCTTTATCCCTAGTTTAAGTAATAGTAATGAATTCGATATTCCTACTAAACGTCTAGAGTATAATTAGTAATAGAACAATCCTAGTAGAGGCTTACTAATATAAAGAGGTATATACTTCGATCTAGGTTAGAGTAGAATAAGAGATAATAGAGGATAGAATTAAAGCTTTCTTATTAGCTAAGGATAGAGAATAAGAGGCTCTAATTAGTTAGATTAGATAGGAGATTTTAATGATTTTTAGAGTACTAACTTCTGTCGTTTTAAAGAAGTACTAGTGTTAGTATATATTTAAGAGTAAATAGCTGCTTAGATTAGCCTACGTAGAAACACGTGGGAACACGTGACCTTCTCGCTTAAGGGCTACTTAAGTAGGCATCGTAGCTAGCTTTACTTAGTATATACGAACGATAATATAACTCTTTTTATATCGCTTTTATAACTATAAGTTATACTAACAGTTATAGATTAAAAAGAGTTTAAAGAGTCTTTTAAAAAGAGAAGTAGTTCTAAAAGGTTATTTAATACCTTATAGTAGAATAGGTTTAAAGAGACCTAAGGTCTTTTAAAAATTTAATATAATAATATTATTTAAGAAGAGAGAGAGATAAGATTAGATTTAGAAGCCTTTTAGATAACTTTATATATTAACTTATTTACTAAATCTAGAGTTATTAGAAGCCTTTAGAACACTTAGTATATTCCTACTTCTTTAATATATACTATATAATTTTTACTAGCTATTTATATAAATACTAAACCCTAGTATTACTAGCTATCTAAGAGATCTCTAGAATCCTAGCTATTTAAGAATATTATTATAATAGTCTAATTTAAGCTTAAAGTAAAATAAAAACAATAAAAAGCTTAAAGAGATATTATAAATACTATTACTAGTAAAGTAGAGTTTTTCCTTTTTATATAATAGTATAAAATATATACTATAGAAGAAGAGGTATATAAGAGTACGTTTAAGACTAAATAACGTATATAAATACTAAGTACTAATATAGAAGAAAAGGAAAAACTATCTCTCTTCTACTCTAGAAGTAGGCTACTATATATAAAAGAGTCTAAAACTAACTAACGTTATATATTAGCTAATATAAAAGCCTAAACCTACGTAACCTTTCTAAAATAGACGATATAAGATAATAACTACTGAAACCTTATATATAGCAGGTACTTCTAGCTATCTAGAATAGTATACTATTATAGAAACGTCTATAGTAACTAGTATTATTTAACTTAAATAGTTTAATTTCAATTCTATTCACTTTATAACACTTACTACTGTTTTTTTACTACTAGTCTCTAAGTTATTCAAATTATATTTAATACTCTTAAACTACCTAGAGAGAGAAATACTAGATTTAGACTACTATATAAGTGTCTAAGAACTATAGAGTTTAATAATAAAACTAAGTAAAAACTTATAGATACTAATAAAATAAGCATCTTTTAAAGTATTATTAATCGAGGTTTACTATCTAGTCGAGATTCCTCTATTTTAAAATAGTATAGAGCTTAAGTTTTAAGAACCTTCTTATATTAAACTAGCGTTTTTGTTTTCCTAGCCGGATTAGCACTTCTATTCTTTCTAAAGATTCCTATCTATGCCTTTGTAATAGCACGCTATCCTAGATTATTATATAATAGCTGGATTATTATATAATAGTATTATTCTGAATTATTAGTATTCGTGAAACTGCCGATACCTCTAAGTAGTGCTAATACCTCTAATACCTCTAAGGTCGAGATTATAAATAACTGATACTTATATAAGTAAAGTGCTAAAGATATTAATATCTAATATTTATATATAGAAGAGATTAAGATTTAAATATTATATATTTAGCTTTCTAAAGAATTAGAGGTTATATATTTAGCTTTTCAGCTCTTACTATTTAGTATTAGCTATATTAGATAGAGCTTAGTTATTATTATTATTAGAACTTAGAAGCTTTTAAACTCTTATATATAGATGTTTATATTTAGTATAGAAGAGAGATAGTTATTATTTTCTTCTATATTAGTGTCTAGTATCTATATACGTTATTCTACTATACGTACTCCTATATGTCTCTATTATAGTTATATATATTTTATATTATTATATAAAAACAATAACTCTTCTTTATTAGTAATAGCTTTAATAATATCTCTTTTCAAGCTTATTACTACTCTTTATTTAGAAGTTAATTTATACTCGATTTAGAATATTATAATAATATTCTTATATAGCTAGGTAATTAAAGACTATCTAAATAGCTAGTAATACTAAGGTTTAATATCTATATAAATAGCTAGTAAAAATCGTGTTTTAGTATATATTAAGAGATTAGAATATACTATGTGTTCTTAAGAGTCTTAATAACTCTAGATTTAGTAAATAAGTTAACTTATAATAGTTATCTAGAAGGCTTCTAAATCTAATCTTACCTCTCTCTTCTCTCTTTAAATCGATATCTTTGAAATATTAAACCTAGTTCTACTATAAGACGTTAAATAACCTTCTAGAGCTACCTCTCTTTCTAAAAGCTACCTAAATAGCACTTATATACTAAGATTAAGAAGATCTTAATAAAACAATAGTTAAAGAGACTATTAAGACTTCTTAAATATAGACTAGATATAGTTAGTTATATAAGCTTTAGAAGTAGAGAATTAAGAAATAAGGAATTAGCTAGCTAAGCTAGAAAGACAGATAAGTAATCTTATAATTTAAAGTTAATAAAACACTTTACCTCTAAATCCTTCTTAATCTAACCCTCTCTTACTTCTAAGCTTAAATTTATACTCTTTTTAGCTATAAGTAGCTATTTCTAATATCTTTTAATAACTCTCTTCTAAGGCTATACCTCTTTTCGAAAGACTTTCTAAACTCTCTCTAATCTATAACTATATACTAAGACCTAGAAGATCTTAATAAAATAATAAGTAAGACTTCTTAGATATAGATAATATTATTATTATTCTTACGCTACGTAGGCCGTAGGCCGAGCTCTAAGAGTAAGTAGTATATCTTCTATTCTAGTTTATATAGCCTTTTAGCTCGTTCTTCTTTACCTCTTAAGCTTCTTTATAAGTATAATTCTCCTTTTCTTTAGTTCTTACTACTATCTATTTAAAGCTTATCTCTCTAACTTAGTAATATAGTAAAAGAATATAATAGATTAGTATATTTAATCTACTAAGGTATATATTAGTAGTATAAAAGATATATTTATCTTTAGAATTATTAGAGCTAAGGTCTTACCTTCTAGTATACCTTAGCTTTCTTCTTTTATTCCTCTCTTTCTTTTACCTCTTCCTTACTCTTCTCTTTCTTCTTAAGTAATTCTAGTACTAGCTTATACTTCTAGAGTCTCTCTAGCCTAAGTAGCTAAGTAGTTACTCTTAACACTAGTTTCCTATCTACTAGTACCTCTCTTAGCTCTTATAGATCTCTAATCCTCTTCTCTAAAGCTTTTATAAGTATGTCTCTTTCTTATAGAATATTCTAGTAAAATAGGACTAGATATTCTACTATTTCTTTACTACTTATATAAATATACTATAGTATAACCTAGTTTAGTACTCTTCTTATAAAAAGAAAGACGTTTAGTTCTATTACCTCTATTTATATTTAAATAAGTAGTAAGCTCTTTACTTTAATAAGCCTCTTATAAACCTTTTATAGCTCTTACTTATCTAGGTTTACTTTATCTAATACTTCTATATATTATATTAGGTTCCTCTCTTAAGTCCTTCTTCTTAAAGTCTCTAGGTAGTTCTTCTATTCTATAAGCGTAGTATTATACTTAAATCTTACTTCTTCTACTTCTTACTTCTCTTCTTACTTCTACCTTACTTTTTATAAGTATAGTATTACCTTCTTTGTCTTTATTAGTCTATCTCTTCTTCTCCTCTTTAGTTATATTACTATATATTTATAAGTGTTTTAGATTAGTTCCTCTAGCTTAGACATTTAGAACTTTCTCTTAAAAGTAGCTACTTATAGGTTAAGATATAAGTCAATTAGTATATAGTCTACTTTAACTTCTAAGTTCTAAACTAGAGTAGCTTTATATATCTCTATTACTACTTATAAGTATCTTAATTATTATATAGAGAAGCTTCTTACTATTCTCTTTATATTCCCTTCTTTTAGTATAGTATAGTACTATACTAATGCTTTATATACTATTATACTTCTTATTACTACTACGTATATCTATCTTACTTAGTAGTAGTTTACTCTCTACGTTTTTCTAGTAAGTCTTATAAGTATAAAGGTCTATATTATAAGCTTCTTCTAGACTCTTTCTTAGTATACTTTCTAGTTTAGTTTCTTATTAAGCTCTACTCTTAGAAACCTTATATATTCGACTAGTATAAGCCTTATCTTCTTAAACTAGACCGTCTCTCTCTATAGTACTCTTATTCTTATAAAGTATATAAGTATCGTCTTCTCTAAGCTAAAAGCTATCTCTTACTTATTTACTTACTTATTATATACTCTCTAAGCTATTTTAAGTATTCTATAGTTTACTACTATACTTTTTAATATTATAAGTAGATTTATATTATTTATAAAGCCTACTATAATAAGCTTATTAATTCTTACTAGGTTCTTATATAGTATTAAGGTAAAGAGGATAAATAGTATTAGTAATAGTATTAATTCTTATAAAATACCTTATTTAAGGTCTCTTTTATCTACTAATTATCTATTAAAGAATAGTATAGCTCTTCGTCTAAAGAGGAAGCTCTCTATCTATATTACTACCTACTATAAAACCTCCTTCTTCTTTAATATATAAAGTAGCTATATATAGTCTACTTAGTTAAAAGCTTCTACTATATCTAGTTAGACTAGAGACATATAGCTCTTATTTTCTTATACTATATATATACTCTCTATTACTATTCTAATTACTAGCTTTATATTTTAGTACTTCTAGTTACCTATTTATAGCTCTAGTAGTATTACTATTTCCTCTATAAGCTATATAAGCCTTTATACTATTACTTTTTTAAGGATCTTATCTATAGTTAAGAGTAGTACTATTAGCTAGTAAGCTTCTACCTTACTCTACTTCTTAGTTATTTTACCTAGTTTTCTTAGTACTACTACTTTTATATAATAGAAGTAGAACAGAAAGTACTATAGATAGAAGCTCGCTTCTACTATTATAGTAAGTACTTTATAAAGCAGTTTATTATAAGCTTTTAAAAAGCTATTTACTAGTATATTAAATCTTAGCGCTTTCTATAGTACTAATCTTATAGCTATCTTAATATACTTCTTAGTTATATATTAGCTTACTAAGTGCCTCTTAGAGAAGCTCTTAGTATTCTAGTCTCTATTAGAAACGCTTAAGTAGTTAGCTATTAACTCTAGAAAGAACTTTTCTATAAGAATATAAGCCTTCTCTTAGTAGGTCTTACCTTTTATTCTATTAAGTAATATAAGTATTAGTAGTACTAGTACTTCTAGTCTTATATATCTTTTAAGGTATACTTACTTCTTAAGTATCTAGAGTTTCCTTTTATCCTTTACTATCTCTACTAGTACCTCCCTTTAGCTCTTTATCTTTATCTTTCTACTAACTATTTAAAGTTCTTAAAAAGTATTATTAAGCTATTACTTTAAGCTCTTTATTTAATACTTCTTCTAAGTCCTTTTATATCTCTTTACCTTCTTTAATACTTCTTTAACTTCTATATTCTACTAAGACTATACTCTCTCTTTATCTAGCTTCTAGAGTAGCGTTAAAGCCTTTACTATTTTTTAAAGATTCTCTATAAGTCTTTATACTACTCTCTTAAGTTTTTATATATTTTAAATTATAAGTATTTCTAAGTAAGAAGCTTCTACTTTAACTAAGATCTTATCTATTAGTCTTTAGCTAAATCTAGGCGTCTATAGTACCTTTCCCTCTTCTTCTACTTTTATTATAAGGAGTTAAGCTATATAGTCTAATCCTAGTAGGTTTAAAGACCTTTACTAGGTTACTATGTTCTTAGTAGAGAAGGTAAGGTTAATTATAGAGTTATAAGAGCTCTCTCTTCTCTATATAGCTTTATTATAGAGTATATCCCTCTCTAATATCTATAGTATAGTAAGTTTAAGAACGAGGTCTACGTTTCTATTATATCTCTTATATATATTCTATAAGAGGTAGTAAGTATTTAGATTATCTATTATAAGTGCTCTTCTTAGTCTTACTTACTAGAGTATATTCTTAATTAGTATCTACTCTATTTATAAGTTATAAACTAAGTAGACTATTATCTTATCTACTCTCTCTTCTATTATTATACTTACCTAGTTCTTACTTATAATATATATCTAGCTTACTTTTAAGTGTCTTTTATATATAAAGAGTACTACTACTCTATCTAACTAGATTATATTATATCTTAAGCTTAAGAAGTAGCTAAAAGAGTCTCTTATACTATTTTATACTAGTTCTTAGATTATTAATATATTATATTCCTCTTTATAATTTAAAGCTATATTAAGAGCTTCTAGTATCTTTCTTATATTCTAGTATAGTACTATTATACTTATAATAGTCTTATAGATAGAGTTTAGATTACTTCTATTTCTTCCTTATTTAGATCTCTTATTATACTAAAAGAGCTTCTTAGCCTTTCTAGAAACTAGATTAAGTTACTACTATTTATATATCCTACTTTATTTATATCTATTAGCCTCTCTAGTATAGATCCTTATCTTTACCTCTTTCTTAAGCTTTATAAGCTCTCTTTCTAGCTAAAGGTAAATAAGTAAGATATCTTTATCTTACTCTTCTTTAAGAGTCTTTATAGATTTATAAATATAGTTATCTTATTAAGATATTATTCTCTTACTTATTTATAATATTACTCCTCTATATAATACTCCTTTATAAATACTAGGTATCTTCCTCTATAATTCCTATACTTTACTAGGTATTCTTTTAGATCCTTCTTACTAGAGTACTCTTTCTTACTCTCTTTATACTTCTTATATATATACTAGGTGTACCTCTTATCTTATTTATAGAAGTATATTATATACCTCTACTTTTAGCACTTATAACACCTTTATACTACTACCTCTAAAACGTATCTTTTATATAAGAAGTATTATACCTTTTATAGTATTCCTTTTATATATAGCCTCTTTACTTCCTTTATTATTACTACTTTAAAGATATAGTTCCTTTAAGCTAGTCCCTTCTATTCTTAACGCTTTCTATATCTATTTCCTTATTATATAATCTTTAGTATTCTTATACTAGAAGCTTAAGAGATACTTTATAATATACTCCTTATCTTATTCTTAAGTATATTTACTAAAGCTCTTTTTATAAATACTACTAACGTTCTTACTACTATTACTATTCCTTATTTAAATACCTTCTTTACCTAGCTATTATCTTATATATATCCTATCTACTTCTCTTCTTTAAACCTTATTATAATATCCTTACTCTAAAGCTTTTAAGCTACTATTATACCTATCTCGTATTCGCCTATATTTATAGCTCTAATTACCTCTTTTAGTAATAGCTTATCCTTCTCTTTATCTATCTCTATTACTTAGACTATAATCTCTCTTATATATTTAGCTAGTACTATATATTCCCTTTATAGTATAGTTACTACCTCTCTCTATAGTCTCTTAGTTCTAGCTCTCTTTACCTATATTAGACTACGCTTCTTTATTCCTCCTATTCTCTTAACTATAATAGTAAGCTCCTCTCTTAGAATTCTATATATAATTATATTATCCTCTCTTTTTCTAGTTCTTCTATACTTAAGCACTTTTTCTACTACTTTAATAATTACTTTAATACCTCTCTCCTCTATTACTAAGTCGAGTATTATTTAGATTAGACCCTTCTCTATTACGTCTACGTAGTCTAATACTCCCTTCTATCCTCTTATACTCTACTCTCCTTAGTTTATTATACTATCTTTATTAGTTACTAGTACTCTAGAGAGGGGAATAGAGGCTCTCTATAAGCCTCTCTTTTTCCTACTACTACTACTACTATAATTATTTAACATAATCGTAGAGTACTTTAGTCTCTTTCTAGACTATCTAATAATCGTCTAAACATATTTCAAGGCTTTTAGAGTTACTTTGTTAATTCTAAAAAAGTTTTTTATATAGATAATATATTAACGAGATAGTAGTATAAAAATAAAGAATAAAACAATTAGTTAGACAAGATAGATATAATTATAAGTAAACTATAAAGTTAATAACTTAAAAAACACTTCGCCTCTAAACTCTTACTAATCTAACTCTCTTTTAAACCTTCGTTTAATCCCTTCTTTACTTTTTAAAGCCTACGTTTAAACCTCTTTTACTTATAAGCCTCTATCTCTAATACTTTCCTACTACTTTCTAACTCTTAAATCAGATATAAATTAATTAAAATACGCTTTCTATTAGAATAAAACTTAGAAGCGAGCTCTTAGCTAAGTTATCACTATTTCTCAACCGAATATTATCTAACTCTACTCTAAACTTCTCTCGAACCTCTACTAGCGAATATTTAAAAAAAAAAAAAAAAAAAAAACTATAGTTATAGACTAAGTCTCTACTAGTATAAAGGTTAAAAGAGATAGAAGTTAAAAGAGAAAGAAGTGGAATTAGAAGAAGAATATATTAAAGAAACTTTTACTAACTTTAAAAGGTTACTTTTCAAGTATAGCTATACTTAGAGAGATACTAGAATTAGAAGAGTTCTTTTATATATAGAATAAAATAAGATTATATCTTAGCTCTAAAACGCGTCTACTACTCTTAAGAGATACTAGAATTATAACTTCGCTAAGATAGTAAATAATCTTTTAGCTATAAATAAGAAGATCTGCTAAAACGCTAAGTTATAAGATATTAGCACTACGGTTTAGAATACCTCTCTATCTAGCTCTAAACTCCTTATAATACGACAGCGAATCGTTCTCTATTTTAGAAGTGGAATTAGAATTAGAAGATAAATAAGTTCTTAAGTACTCTAAAGAGAATAAGGCGGCTTATAAGCCTAAGTAATATAGTTTCTATAATAGTACTAATAAATGTTATACTTAAAACTATACTCTTTTTTAAACTTCAGTATTAAGCTTATTTAACTAGCTAAAACTGCCTCTTCTCTTATTATCCTAGACTTTAGATAATAATTTTAAACTTTAATAATATTTAATAATAACTCTTTTATTTTAACTAGCTGAAACTATCTCTTTTATTATCTCTAGATACTTAGATAATTTAATAAACTTTAGTAATAACTTTATATTTAACTAGCTAAAACGCTACTGACTCTAGTATAGAGTCTTATAATTATTACTTTCTTACTTTCTTTTACTTCTAGTAAAGCTAGAAGTTCTTTTTTCATCTAAATTCAACTTAGATATAAAATAGTACGCTCTTAAAAGGATAGTAACCTCTTAGCTAAGTTATTACTATCTATAATATTATTAACTTTTCGTTTCTAACTTCACTCTAAGTCCTCGCCGACTTAAGTTCAGATAAACTTACTTTCTTTTATATCTAGTATATTAAATATTTTATTTAAATTTAAATTAGATATAAATTAATATACTCTTAAAGTAAGCTCTTAATTAAGTTATTACTATTACTAATAATATTACCTCTTAACATTTACTTCTAACTCTATTCTAAATTCGTCTCTATCTCTACTTTAAACTTTTTAAACTTTTTAAACTTTTTAAACTTTTTACTTTTTCTAATCTACTAGATAGGATTAGACTATACTCTTTTAGCAAACGCGAATACTTATACTTTAATATTAAAGAATTAGAAATAAAGTCTCTTTTATAAATATCTACGAACTAGGTTAGATATAATTCAGATTCTACTTAGTATCTTATAAATAATTTTCAAGGTTTACTATATTATTTAAGAGACTTTTTTACTAAATATCTAGAAGAGCTAAGACTACTCTAACATCTCTCTAAATAGCTTAATATATAAGAATTAGATAAGAATTAAGTAAAAGAGTTAATTTATAAAACTTTATTAAATACTCTCTAATTCTAGTTACTCTTAATAAAGAACTTATAATAAAAACCTAAGATAAAATACTAACTAGTAGGAATATTCAAAATTAATAAAGTAAAGAACTAAGACTAAGTTACTACTAAAATAGAGCCTACTAACTCTCTCTAAGCTATAGCCTCTCCTTCCTCTAACTTATTATCCTCCTCTCTACTCTCCTAAGTATAAGGAGCCTAAATTAACTCTTTCTCTACCTCCTTCTTATAAGCACGCTTCTTATCTTAGCAACCTCCTATAACTAGCTTTAGAAAAGACGCTTATAAACTCTTTAGATAAGCTTTAAAGAAGACTTGAACCTAGGTTTAAATAGAGGTCCTACTCTCTATAGTATAATATAAGGACTATTAAATATTAGTAACTAAAACCGCTCTAATAAGTAAGAGGTACTTATAGCAACCTTAGTACAAAGCACCTAAGTCTCTTCTAGAAAGGTAAACTATATCTCTAAACTATTCTTTAATACCTCTATACTAGTAACAACTAATACCTTATCTAAGGCCTTAGTAGCCTTCTTAACCTCTCTCTTCTCCTTCTTACTCTTAAGCTTACTAAACTCCTTTCTAATAAACTATAATAACTACTTAAGTTAGAACGAATTTAATATACATTTAAGATTAAATTTACTAGGATATATATAATATTCTACTTAACATAGTACTTATACTTCTTCGACTTCAGCTTCTTAAAAGCGTATATATAATCTCTATTCCGAGATTTTACTTAAAAGCACTAAATATAGTAGACTTAGTAGGTAGCTAGAAGTATACTAGGAGAACATAGAAGAGGCATTTTACTATATTAGATTAGCTCTAAATTAGGTCTAATTAAGAAGAGAAGAACTTACTTTTATATATATATATATAATATATATATATATTCTAGAAGATAAGTTAGTATATAAGAATATACCTAATTAGAAGGTATTCTTATTATTTATATTATTTAGATAAAAAGAAAAGAAGAAGAGAAGTTAGAATTAGAGAAAAGTCACCTACTAATATACTACTTATAATAATAGCTATTACTTTATAATTATTATTTATTACTTAATAATTACTATTATAATATATAATAATAGTAAGAATATAATAACTCTATAGTAGTATACTGCTTTCTACCTAATAGCTAATTATTAGCCTCTCTTCTATTCATATCCTATTATTATATAGATAGTAGTAAATAAAAAGTAATTAGCTCTTAAATAATAATATTACTAGCTACTGATCTCACTCTAACTACTATATACTATAATAGTAGATAAATTATATTCTTTATAATAAAGAGATAAATAATACTCTAATTAACCTAATACTATACTAATTAATAACCGAAGACTCGAGATAAGTCTTTTTAAAGAAGAGAGGATATAATAGTACGCTATCCTAGATTATTATATAATAGCTAGATTATTATATAATAATACTATTCTAAATTATTAGTATTTATAAAACTACTAATACCTCTAAGTAGTACTAATACCTCTAATATCTCTAGGGCTAAGATTACGAATAACTAATACTTATATAAGCAAAGTACTAAAGGTATTAATATCTAATATTCATATATAAAAGAGATTAAGATTCAAATATTATATATTTAGCTTTCTAAAAGATCAGAGGTTATATATTTAGCTTTTCAGCTCTTACTATTTAGTATTAGCTATATTAGATAAGGCTTAGTTATTATTATTATTAGAACTTAAAAGCTTTCAAACTCTTATATATAGACGTTTATGTTTAGTATAAAAGAGAGATAGTTATTATTTTCTTCTATATTAGTGTCTAGTATCTATATACGTTATTCTACTATACGCACTCCTATATGCCTCTACTATAGTTGTGTGTATTTCGTGCTGTTATAGCCTTTCCTTACTTTTAAAGCTATTCTTTCTTATTATATCCTCTCTTTTAAGCGCTTCTAGTCTATTATATTCTATCTCTAGCCTTTAATATACCTATCTCTTCTAATTCTATACTTTTAACACGCCTATCTCTTCTACTTCTATATAAGGCTAATTTCCTTTCTATATCTAGCGAGAAGAATAGAAAGGTTTATATATTATCTTATAGAAGTGTATAAAGTAGATTAATAAGAGGTAAAGTAGGTCGGTTTATAAGAGATAAAGTAGGTTAGTTTATAAGAGGAGTTCCGTATTTAGCACTATCGCTCTCTTTTAAATAAACCTACTTTATTTAGGAGTACTCTTCTCTATCTAGCCACTTCTATCCTATACTGCTTACTCTTCTCTCTCTTCCTAGCCCCTCTTTTTAACCTTCTTAGCTACTCTAATCCTTCTTTTATAATTGTTCTTCCTTTCCTATCATAACTTGTCTATCATATTCTAAAGAGAGAGGGTATCCTTCCTTATCCTGATGCCTAGGATCGTTTAGGCGAGGAAATCTAAAACGCTGCATTAAACGCTAAAACACGCGTGGTATTTCACTTCTAACACCCATCGAAGTAAAGTCCAACTATAAATTAGATAAAAAATCGGAGAAATGACTTTCTTTCAGTCCTTCTTTTTCCCTTCCCATCGTTTGATTATCATTGTTGGGAACAGTTCTTCAAAAAATTAAAAATGATAATAATAATTAAAAATCTCTGAGCTTTGTCCAAAGATAATAGGGACTATCCTCAAGTACCTCAGAGGTGTTGTAGGGAAAGCTACACCTTGTCTACTCTCCTTCATCTACTGCCAACTGCTCCGTAAAACAGGTAGGCATCGGAACCACCGGTAAAGACAACCCCCAAAACTCACCAACCTCTCTTCGAAAGCATGTCATGGGGATGGCAGATGTGAAAGCACCATGACAAAACCCTCTTTGGCTGCCTCCAAAAGACCCCCTCACCATCACATCACCAAGAATAAGCCCGGCCAACCACCACCTCCCCAAAAAGAACCTGTGACACAAGCATAACTTCATCACATCACAAAAGCCAAACCCCCGGGTCCTTTGTGGCGCGGTTGCGGATATGGTGATTTTCACACCGCGAGTTTGATTTGTTGGAGATTCGGTCACCACCCCATACCCCCACTTCCACCTAGGTACATCGAGAGTACCTACTAAGAAGTATCCTGCACGATCCCAATATTCAGACAATACCATTTGTCCCTTCCCCTGCGTCTAAAAGGATCAGAATTCCCATTTTTGGGAGGGGGCTTAGGCGAACATGCACCCCTTGCGTAAAGGGGAGGGCGAAAAGTGTATGGGTCGAAGGAGGGGTAAGCCCAACGTTGATGTGAGGGAGGCGGGGCGAGAACACCACTTTGCTCCCCCCCGGAGCTCTGGGAGACCATCGATTGCGAAATGACATCGGATTTTGTTACTGCGGATATTGACGGTTGATGGTGATGCTGGGAAGGTGATACATCAGAAGCAACTTACTGTGCCCAACTGCCAACATTCTCCCGGGGGGGGGGGGGGGGAGAATCTCATGGTGTTCACACTTTAGAAACANCCCGGGGGGGGGGGGGGGTATCATTCCATTGTGATCACACTTGATAAACAAACAAGAGAACGAAGACGCGATGAATGATGGAAACATGACTGTGACCAACATCGAAATCCAAGAAAAGTCAATTAGTTTCTAGGGGCTCCTAGAGGACCCAACTACCATGTGTCCTACAAAATAGTAATGGTTAAGGATGCTTACACATGCGGTACACCTCATCCCAAAGTACAATCATACAGAAGCCCTAAAAGAAAGAATAGAAACTGACACACACCTCTTCGAGACTTCAATCCACCAGTGTATAAATAATACAAGTTGGTCTGAGGGTGCAGACAAGTCACTTCAGCTCCTCCAACCTCGAGTAATCGAAGTCATCCACCTCCACATTCTCCCACCCGGCACCGATCGAGTCTTCATGCTTCAAGACTGGTACATCGTCGAAACCATCGTTATTGGCTCTTCCCACACCATCCATAACATCGTGCTCCTGTGTGTCGTGAATCTCGTCCCATTCCTCAACCCCTCCATTATTATCATCTTCCTGATCTTGACATTCATCACCGCCCTGGCCATGGTCATTTCCAACTTGATTCTGATGGTCGGGCCAACCTGCATCTGCTTCAGCAGTACCAGGGGCCTCGACAACCCATTCAAGTTCCTTGACCCTTTCAACAACACCCCCTTCGGTGACCCGACTCCATTCGTGACCTTCTTCGATATCCATATTTCCTTGGCTATGCCGTGCATCATCACCAAGATCTTGCCAGCACTCTAGCTGCGGCGTTTCATTAGTAGGTAGATGAGCATAATTCCAAGATTGATCGTGGTCGAAACTCTCCGTGACGCTCCAAGTGTTGCCATGATGTGAGAGCTGAGAGCCATCAAAACCTGGTAGTCCATTGTTCGCGAGAAAGCTATCAATATTTACGCTCTCAGACCCGACCAATGTACTCTCACTATCCATAGTGGTGGCAGAGGCGAAAGAAAGGTTCTCAGATGGTATATCGAACCCATTCTGTCCATGGGGTTGTGAATAGGCCTCGAGAGTAAAACTCGGGTGCTGTGACCCAAATGGCGAATTGAGGCCCGCAGTGGCCGGCGGAGTGACGAGGCCAGTATTATGATGTTGAATAAAAGGATCTAAGATGTTTTGTTGCTGCTGATTAAGATCGTGGGTATTCTCGATAAACGAGTTAAAGTTCTGGCTCATAAGAGCATTCAAACGTTGCGTCTGACCTGGGTCGGGAGACATGCATTTCCGCCGTGCTAAACCTTGACAATCAAGGTATCGCCAAGTAGTCGAGCCTGACTCTCCTTCTCGAGATTGGCGAAAGGTCCATAGGATGATCGCACGTGTCACCCAAGGTACTCCAGATCCAACAGTAGATTGAACTTCTTGAAACATAGAAACTTCATTCAAAAGTGCTCGCGTAGTTTCTGGTGACGAGGAAGTTGGATCAAGAGCAATGTCTGTGAGAGCAGTGAACGCCTGTGCCCATGGCATTGCGGGAAATGGAGACTTCAAGCGTGTTTCTTGAGGCGACGAAGAGAGGACGTGGAGCGGGGATACATTCCTCTCTGTCGGCGGGTCAAAGGCTGGATCTCTACATAAGGCCCGAGGTTTGGAAAGGGTGGTGACAATTTGCCAGATATTGTGGTCAGGATTGCGATTGTTTCCTGGGATTGACATTTCGGTTCTGGAAACAAGCTCAGAACCTTTTGGGGGATGCATGGACATTAGTGAAAGCGATACGTCCATTTGAATTACATCGCAGGGTAATGATGATCGTAAAGATGTCGCCGTGTAAATGTTCTCAAAGTATGGGTAGCGTTGCCGCCAATTAGTGAGCGATTCTATGGAATCACGGGGTCGTTGATTGTGGAAGGTGGTGTATTTGTGGAACACAATTCCAGCACGGCATAGGTCCTGTTCGCCGCCATCCGTGCCAGCCGGAATAGGACCTGATGTAATTAATAGCCAGAAGAGTGCCGGCATGACAGATGAATGGGGAGTGATTTCGTCATAGTCGTCGTATCGTTTTCCGGGTAGTCTACCCTCTGAGAGAGCTTTTAGACACGGATCATTTTTGAAGGAATCCTGAAAGCCATTCTTGCGATCCTTGGACTCTGGGAAAAGCTGACGATCTGGTACCCATCAGCTTTGCTAAGAGGGTAACTTGAAATTGAGCTTACGTGCAGGGTGGCCTTTGAAGAAGGCCTTGAGAACCTGTATATGGCTGGAGACCTGCTTCCTGGAACGCCTCATAGATTCATCCGGTACTTCTCCTGGGGCGAGGCTTTCCAAGTATGAAATCCACAGATACTCTTTGATCAATTCGTTTCGCCCATGAGGTTTGCCCTGGTAAGAAAACTTCCGTCTGCCCATAAAAGGAATATAGAGCAACGCTGGAGTTGTTAGCCACTAGCGAGAGCAGAGAGGTACTCCCACTTACCATCTAGAAATGCCATTTCAAGTTGGTGTGGCCACTTTGCTTCTTTATTGTTTCCATCACGTACTTGACGAGCTCGGTATGCCTGATAGTGTTGGGATTCCACTATAGGATTTCGTTGGTAACTTCGCTCTCTTCTTCTCCGATGCCTTTCCCGTCGCTGTTCCCACGTCTGTGCTAAACATGGATTGGGAGGCAACGATGGAACCGTAGGGGTAGGACAGAGGGGATTTGCATATCTACCCAAATTGGAAACCCCCGGCGTGGACAGAAGTTGGCCCTTCTCGCAACAGTTGTACCTGCCCGCAAGACATGGCTCGCATTCGTTGCAGGGGATCTCTGTGTCAACTTCGAAATGGTCTACAGTATGCCCCTCCGTTTGTTGCTGGTAGTCCTTATTATCATGATATAAACCTACAGGAGCAAAAGAATGGAGTTGGGAATTGCCGTGAGATTCGGTCAGAGGCTGTCTTGATGCTGACTGTGAATACTCACTGGTGTCATCCAGTGAAAGTTGGCTAGATTCGTTCGAAGGCACCATCCAGCTATATCGTGCCATGGATTCGTGATTAAGAATGCTTTATGCGATCAACATTTGCAAACAAAGAGCTTCTGTTGGTTGGGTAGGAATGATATTGTAGTAAGAAATGCTTCAAGGAATGGCAGCGAACCTTTTGGGGACAAAAGAGAAATGCTAACAGGAAACGAGAAATGAGGGAGGAACTTCTCGGCTTATAGAAAGAAAGGCAACTCCCTCCCAGATCGACCCGGTCAAACGGGTTGCTAAGAAAAACAGCTTATGACATGACAGGAACCCCACCAGGGGGCTTCAACGGTAGTGGATCAGCCACTTTGAAGGAGAGCCAAGAGGTGTACCTACATCCAAGTATCTAAACGTTTTCTTTGAGTTGAGACGAGACAGGGGGGATTTCCTGGGAGTGAGAGTGGTCGAGTTCTGACCCGGTCATGCAAGGATATCCGTTTGCGGAGGAGAAAACAGCCGCGTGAACCCGCCCTCTCAACTGACAAAGGAATGCTTCATCTTGTGAAGTATGTGGCAATTTGCCTACACCAGCGCAGCCACTAGCAGCCTAGAGTAAACACGGTGAATCTGGCAACGGTTTGCCGGGATCTGGAATGCTGCAAATTGAGATCAGTCAAACCTGAAAATATCGTGGCAAAGAACATTGTTTCCATTGTTCCCCAGCCCATTGCACAAGGGTGGTTGTATTATCTAGACATTATTCAGACATTCCTTTCATGGCCAATTCTCTTATCGAGGGGTATCTCCGGATTGTGGGGCAGGGATATTGAAGATGAAGCTGCAAAAAGTACACCGCAGGACGCAGGTACACCCGTGGATTGGATGTTGGTAAGGGTCGCGTGCATTCGTAGCGCCGGTAAGGGAGGGCCGGGACCACCTCGTCCAATTGCAAAAAAATTGATAACGAGGGAGGCACCCATAGCGAAAAACACATCAGTCCTCCTCTCCATCGTTCCCTTCAATATTGATTTTTTTGCGGCCACCGCCAGTGAGCTTTTGCATTGCAACCTTACTCACCTGACTTCCTACCTTCTTTTGCATCTTTTCAATTTCTTCCTCTGCATCGAGAGAGTCATCGGAAGCGAATTCCAACACAAGACGACGTCCGAGGAGATGAGTATCCTTCAATGCCTCTATGGCATTCTCCGCCTCGCGAGCCGTGATGAAATCAGCGAAAGCAAATCCTCGAGCCGAGTGGTCGAACTTCTTGGGAACCCGAACCGATCGGAGTTGGCCATATGTTCCAAACAAAGCCCGAATGTCTTTCTTCGACGCTTCAAAAGGCAAGTTCTTAATGATGATCTTTGTTCGTTTGCCAGCGACCTTCTTAGCTCTGTCCTCCTTTCTCCGCTCTTCTGCAGCATCAACGCCTTTGTGCGATGTTTTGATCAAAAGCTTGTGATCCTCCAGGGTGTAACCATCCATTGCCTCTAAAGCAGCTTGAGCCTGAGCCTTTGTCTTGAACTCTAAGAAACCAAAGCCCATACTGAGAACTTGGCCAGGCTTTTTTGGGTCTGTCTTTGTGTTCACCCGCGCAGACATGAAGCCATCGAGAGGCTTGAATGTTTCAGTGAGACGAGCACTAGTGGTAGTAAAGTTGAGGTTTCGGACGAATAGAGTGGTAGTATCTGCACTGTCTGTGGCGTTCTCGCCCTCTAGAAGATCAGACGTGGAGATCTTCTGCTCTGCAGATTTCGCTGCATTCCGATCGGCACCTGAAACCGTGACGTTGCCGTTACTGCTTGTAAAGAGATTTTTCGGTGCTTTCTCAAGGTACAGAATAGAATCTTTCATGCGTCGATACGCTAGGCTACCAAATGCAGCTCTTGCATGTGTTGGCTGAGCAAACTCAACAATTGCAATGGTTCCGGTTGGTGGCATCAATACTCGTAGCACCTGGCCGAACTCTTCAAACAACTTTCGAAGCTCCTCAAGGGTCATACCATAGGGAAAGTTCTTGACTAGGATAGTGGTGTCGCCTCGCTCTTTCTTCTTGAAGGCGTCCAAGTCGATGCCATTTTTACTGAAGTATGACTTGGTCTCCTGGATGACAGTTGTTTCTGCAATTGCTTGCTTGACTCCAGCATCTGCAGATGTAGGGTCGAGTAATCCGGACTTTGAAACTCCCAGTCGTTCAGCAATAGAAGAATTGACGGCGTCTTGGTTCATATACAGCGAGTTCCAGTTGAAGGTAGCCGACGATGCCTCTGCTTTTTTCTTGATTTGTTTTTGCTTCTTAAGTGGCAACTTTGCAATTGCAAATTCGTCCAACTTGTTCTCCCGCTTCGCTGCTGCAGGTAAGATATGTAGCAGTCGTCCTTGAAAGGATTCACCATCAAGGTTGTGGAATGCTTCAGCAGCCGCAGTCGGATCAGTGTACTGAACCAGAACAAAGCCTTTACTTGTTCCTGTTCCATCCACCGCCAAGTGTACCTAAAGACTTGAGGTTAGCACAATCCAACCAAGCAATGTGGCATTTCAAGTCAAAAGATATTGTTTGCGTTCAGAAAATACGAAGCATCTACTAAAATAATCGTCCAGTTCACATCACATGCCTGAGCATAAGCTGTCCCTATCTGGATATTCATCAGGAAGCAAAGAAAGGAAAGGGGGGGAAATATTTGGCACGTACCTCTTCAAGCGACCCAAATGGTTCAAAGTGTTTTCGAAGATCATCCTCTGTGGCTGTATATGGAAGGTTTCGGACAAATAGGCGACCCTGTGCTGCTGATATGGCTTCCAAGATAGGATCTGCCTTTTCCTCCTGGTCTTCTTCAACTGGCAAGTTCTCATCTACATCTCGTAATGGCTCTTCGTCAAAAGGAGATGGCTCCACCGTTGATTCGACCACAGGTACTGCATTCGATAAATCCACGGTTCCGGTCCGAACTGCGGGAATATCGTCAGGGTCCATCAAATCCAGCAATCTGTTCGTCCGACTTCGAAGCCAATCATCGTCTGTAGCGGCGGCAGCAACATCAGGCATAGGTTCGTCGTCCGTCTGTGTTGGCTCTTCAACAGCAACGTTGGCAGGTAAGGCGACGGCAGGTGGGGCTTCCTTGGGCGGACTGCTCTTCCTCGCTTTCTTAGGAACAGACTCGTAATCATCGTCACTTTCTGCTTCTGGAACCTCGATTGCCTGGATCTTTGTGGGTGGTTCTTGCATGCCATCGTCTACGGAGCCAGCGGGCCATTTCTTCGTTTTTGATGCCGGTTGCATAACCTCCAAAAACTCCTGTAGCTTGGGGTCTGCCTCATCCAAGTCGCTTCTTTTTCTTTTGCTTGCAGCATTGAGCTCTATCTTCTCCGCGGCCGCTCTTTCTTTCCGACGGGAAGCTACATTCTCTCTTTCTTGCTCACGTTGTGCTTTCCTCGAGACCGGAAGAGTTTGATCTGATATCTTTATTTTTATTAGATGAAGCTCCAGCGGAGATGATGAGGCCACTTACAGGTCGCGCAAGCTCTACTCCAATCTTGGACATTCGAATGAATGTGCGATTGAAATACTTGACTGCCTTGGAAGCATCCTCTGGGGTTTTGTATCCGACATATCCAATTCTTCGATGCGCGATCAATTTTGCGTCGGTGATGGGCGACTGTGCGCTGAAATGTTTCTTGAAATCATCTTCGGAGATGGCAGGTGGAAGACCTTTGATGAAGATTCTGGAGGACTCCATGATGGTTGGTATGATAGTTGAAAGGCAGGGAATCAAGACATTTCTGTAGAGTTGTAAATTTGGGTTTTGATGCTAGAAAAAGAAAATAAAAGTTCTCGCACTAGTAGTGACCGCCCCGCACCTTAAAGCGGCAAGGTAAGAAACGCCTAAAAGTGCCGCGCCAATCGGACAGGCCATCCCTGCAAAGGCGGAGGTTATTGTTTTGATCTGATCTTCCATAAAATACGAATAGAGACCAACAAACACACTGATTCTCTGCCTCAGAAATCTCTGTGTATCACACGAATCAAACCTGATCCAATACACACTACCACAAGGTATGACATGACAATGCGCCAACCTCGGTACTAGCGACTAACTTCTTTGACAGTCCACCTGAACCTCACCGACTACATCACCACAAACCCTTTAGATCGGCTTTCTAGTGACCCTTAGCACATCTTCAGACAAGGGCATATTCCTCTTACCCCTCCAAACCAAACAACCCACCAAAAGCAATCCAACAAGATGGCATCTGAGAAGGGAACAACAATGAAGGAGAAGCTTGAGGGTATGTCGCATAACCCCTTTGACCACAAGGCTGGGCGCCCGCCAGATCGGACAAGTTCAGAACCAAGGCTAACATGCTTTATCTTATAGCGCAAATCAAGTCTGCCGATATGGTAAGGCCCTTAATACCCCGCCATACGCCACCTTGATTATAGATGCGATAGGCGGATGCTGATACTTTAAACAGACTGAGGACATGCAGCAGGAGGCTATTGATGTTGGTATGTTGAAACATAGGGGTTCCGTGATATTTATTTCGCATTCAGAAACTAACTGCCCCTTAAGCTCAAGCAGGCATGACCAAGTACACAATCGAGAAGGTAATCATTACCCCTCAGCTAATCTAATCTCCTACAAGCATCGCTGACCCAGCAACAGGACATTGCTCAATACATCAAGAAGACCGTATGTCCACACGACTCCAGAAATCAGCAAAGATACTAACCTTCACAGTTTGATGAGCGAAAGGGACCTACATGGCACTGCATCGTCGGTCGCAACTTTGGATCCTTTGTCACCCACGAAACCAAGCACTTCATCTACTTCTACCTCGGGCACTGCGCTATCCTCCTCTTCAAGACCCAGTAATCGAACCTCTATAAGCACGAAAGCTCGGCCGGAACCCAGACCCTTACAAACTACAAGTTGACGTTACTTTTGAAGATGGCGTGGATAGGATATTTGAAGGAATGGGCAAATTGGAGACGGGAAGGAGAGGTGTGATACACTTTGCGGATGTATCTGCAGGGGCGAAAATGGATATGGATAATGATCTGCGATGCTATGGATGTTACTGGTGTTCATGGTTATAGGGAAGGGATACCTTGGGCGAAGATACGTCACAAAGTTACCTTATGAATGAAAAAAAAATGATTCCACACCAGTCCTTTCCTATTGAAAGTGGAGTTGCAGAAAGCGCAACACCTCAGTTAAGCAATTTTCCATTTACATGTTACAGACTCTGGGTTTCATCTTCATCTTTTATTTTCCCTGCAAGTCTTTTGAGATTTTCCGTCGAAAAGAAGTCAGCTAGGTATTGAGAAGCCTTCAAGTTCGTACCGGCCTATCTCGCTCATTTATTTTACTTTCTAGGGTAATTCAGGCGAGTTACCCTAAACACGTAGAACAATTTAAGATATTAACTCGGCTCTCTTAGAACAATTGCATACTCTTCCAGTAGATCGCAATAACCCAGCTAAATAATCTTCCATTTGATTCAGAGCTTTCTTCCGTTGCTTCTCTTATCTCTTCTACTATGCCTACGTTCTTCCTTCTCAATTTTCCTAAAACTCTTGACGAATTTCTATTGCGAAAGAAGCCATGCAATCAAATACTCTAACACCTTAATCAAGAAATTCCCTTTTTCCACGATACAAACTCCACCTAATTCATTCTCTCCTTCCTCCTTTTCGATTTCTTTACAACTCCTTGCAACATATTAAAGAGCGAGTCAACCAAGCACAGGGTGTAACACGACACTCTAGCACTTTTTCTATCCATGTTATGCATTTCAGATATCTTCCTCTGTGTCTTTTGCCTTCTTCCTTTCTTCTTTCCCCTTTCCAAAAAATAATCACCTGGCTTGTGATGCACACTACCTGCAAGTCAAGTGACACTTGGTTTGAGTCTTGAATTTCCAAGTCTTGGAAATAATCATTATCACCAAAAGCCAAGTCACAGAGCCAAGAACAAGAAAACCAAGTACTAAAATTAAAGACAGCGCCTCCCCCTACAATCAAGAACGAAATCACCCGAAACTTTAAATCAAGGGTTCAAGTTCCAAATAACCCTGGAAAGAAAATGCTGCCTAGGATCTTCCACCTGCTTCTCTCCCTGCTGAGAAAATAAAAGAAGAGAAAAGAAAGCATCGCCTGAAACTCTGTTCTTACTCTGTATGCAGATTCCAAGACAAATGAAATTACTTAAACAAAGTTAGGACGAGATATCCCTCTTACTAAATTCCATGTAACTTTGATCGCTCAAACAGCCTGAAAATTGAAGCTAAGCAAAAGAAGTTGCAACGACTCTGTTAATGCTTGTAAGCTCTTTTGAATAAAAATATTGTCCAAACCAGCTGGGATAATTCCACATTTTGAACTTCATTTAACCTACCTAGTAGAGTCCAGGACAGTAGACAAATATTTCCCCAGTACCTTTGGTAGAGTCAATCTTCTAATCTTTCTCCAACAGTAAGAATCCCGAGCTATACTCTTCGTACACCACCTCCTTTTATTACTTCATGTAACCCCATTCATTCTCCTGGATTGTGTAGGAAAGTTGAACTCCAAATTCTCGATTCTTTTAAGGTTCTTGGAGAAAGGATGGAATCCTTTTGGACTTTTATCCATTACTTACAAAAGTAAGGTGTACCTAGATAAAGGCTCAACTGTTTTATTTGAAGAAACTGGTAAACCGCGAGCAATAACATGATACAGCACGTTACTAGAAAATTACTTTCTGGTTACATCTCATGAAATAGAAATAGAAGTCAATGGCAAATACTCTTCGTTTCTATAACACTTCATTGTCCATGTACCTTCTTTGACAAATTAGGAAGTTATATTGTGCCAAACCTGAACCCTTTATACATCAACTAGCCATGATTCTTATAGAATGCTTCAATGGCAACCGCAACCTCCTCGGGCGCCTCCTCAGCAAGGAAGTGTCCAACATCATTGACCAAACCCTTGAGCTCCAATTTACTCTTTCCCATAAACAGTTGCCAATCCTTGATATTGCCTCTACTTCCACTACTGAGAAATAACGAAGAGTAAAGGACGAGAGCATCAGAATCCATCTTCCTCCCTTCTCCTTGGTCCTTCCCCTCCTCTTCAAGATCTTCATACGCACCAGCACGATAGTCATCACATGAGGCCCGAACAACATGCTCATATTTAAAGAAATTTCCATAGATATTATCGGCATCATCTTCCTTCAGCTTTGCGAGCCCAACCTCACTTTTCCCACTCCAGCGATCAATACAAGAGCGAACGTAATTCTCTCCGCCGAAGCCCTTGATCATTGCAGTCGCAAGTTCGATATTGGCAAGAAATGCCCAATGGTAGAATCCAACCGCAGCGGATGGAACTTGAAATTTTTTCCATTGAACTGTAGCTGGCATGATGTCTAGGAGGATTGTGCCGCTGATTTTGAATCGAAGATCGTTTGGGGCATCAACTGCGAGACGGTGACATACTCGAGCTCCTCTGTCGTGACCTGCGAGGAGGATAGATTGTGGTGTATGTGTTTGTGGAAGAAGGGAATGAAGTGTGTCTAGGATGACTTTTCCAACGTTGCGTTTGTTATGGGGCACCGACAAGGGGGAAGAGCGACCATATCCGGGGAGCTTGATGGTTAGTTTGAGATTGGAAATGAGTGGTGAGACATACATCTGGAATAAAAAGTGGAATATCCTTTAGAAGAAGAGAAATCACCTAGACACCAACGGTCAACGAGCCCCTATTTTTTCGCAAAAGATTTACTTACATGTCTCCACCTAAAATGGGTTGCAATTGAGTCAGTGAAAACGCGATCTCAGGTATCGAGGCACGATGGAGATTATTCAACGTACATGAAGTTACTTCAGAACAGTGAGTAAGTACTGGGGCCAAGCCATTCTAGCAGACTTACGTTTGAGGATATCCATGCAGAAGTACCAAAATTTGGGTACCAGCCATTATATTTTCGAGGCCTCGATGGTAGTAGAAAACCCCATCCTTCGTGGTGGTACTGATGTTAGATTCCAGTCCCAAATCCGTCATAAGTTTGATGTCAACAGACGATTCGGTCACGCAAGTAACATCCCAGGTTATTCCCATGTTTGAAATACCGATTTTGAATAGAAATATGGTATGAGACTTGGTGTTGCAACGAATTCCGATGCTATTCGCAAGGTGACGATGGTTAAGTGAAGTTTTCCACGCCCTTCGCTTGTAGAGCTGCAAACGATCAAACCGGGAGTTGTCAAAATTGACCACGGAACACAAACACAAGTACCGACGGCCAGCTTCGTCGCAGATAGCAAGTACCACCTGTAAATTCGGAAGACGGGCGATAAAGAAGATCGGAGGGTTCGCAAGAAGCTGAGAACCGGAAGCCGGTATATGCACGTCATACCGGGGCCAAGTCTGATTTGAAATCCATGCTATTCTAGGGGCGGATTGACAGTTTTCGGGTGTGGGACCGTGGTCTGAAACCTGGCGTTGCCAAGCCCGCTAGGCCTAATTAGTAAATCACGTGCTTACCCTATCAAAAAAAAGTATAGATAGCTTTAAATTAATAACATAATTTTTTAAAGTATCTAAGTATACTTTTAACTATAACTATAGTTATAAACTATCTATTTCTTATCTCTAAAAAGCTTTAAATTAATTAATCTATCTTTTATATTTATCTTTATAAATATTAAAGTTATATAAAACTAGAAATAAGATAAATTATACTCTTAGAGTTTCTAATAAGTCTATCTTTTATTCTATACTGTTTACTTCTCTCTACTACTCTTCTAAAAGCTTTAAAATACTTTAATAATATATACTAATTACTCTTTAATATATAAAATTTAATTTTAAGTCTAATATATTTATTAGAATAGAAAGTACTTTATAAATAACTACTCTACTACTAATAATCTAGATTCTACTAAGTACTTTTAGTATATACTCTAGATAGTCTTATATGCTTAATATATATAGA
>LLCB01000151.1:0-135970 GCA_001414345.1 Hymenoscyphus infarciens | reverse complement strand
AATAGAGACTTACGTAGTACTACTACTTAAAATATTAACTTATCTAGTAAAATAAAGACTTATATAGTACTACTACTTAAAATATAGAGTTATATAGTACTACTACTTAAATTATAGACTTACGTAGAACTACTACTTAAAATATAGATTTACATAGTACTACTACTAAAAATATAGATTTACGTAGTACTACTACTTAAAATATAGACTTACATAGTAGTACTACTTAAATATATAGACTTACGTAGTAATACTACTTAAAATATAGACTTACGTAGTACTACTACTTAAAGTATAGACTTACGTAGTACTACTACTTAAATTATTGAGTTATATAGTACTACTACTTAAATTATAGATTTATATAGTACTACTACTTAAAATATTAGCTTATCTAGTAAAATAAAGACTTATATAGTACTACTACTTAAAACTTTAACTAGTCTAGTAAAATAAAGACTTACGTAGTATATGACGGCATGCCGTCATCCTAGATAGCTAGGAGTACCTGCCACATATGGGGTTTCGGCAGTTGTTGTCTTATATGGTCTGTTTTAGAAAGGTTACGTAGGTTTAAGCTTTTATATTAGCCGAGGTTGTTCGGTTTCGGACCCTTTTGTACTGTCTAAACCTCTTGTATATAGTAGCCTACTCCTAGAGTAGAGAGGGATAGTTTTTCCTTTTCTTTTGTATCAGAGCCTAGTATCTACTCACGTTATTCAGTCTCGAACGCACTCCTATATGCCTCTTCTCTTATAGTATGTATTTCGTGCCGTTACATAAAAAGGAAAAACTCTTCTTCGCCGGTGACGGCATTTATAATATCTCTTTCGAGCTTATCGTCGCTTTTATTTCGAATTCGAAGTCAGACAACATACCTTTCGCTTCAGGCCAGAATCAGACCCAAACAACGACATCCTCAAATAGCCGGGATTCCAGAGATCTCCCAGACGGCTAGTAACACCAGGGTTTAGTATCTATACAGATAGCTAGTAAAAAGCGTGTTTTATACGTTAAGGAAGCAAGATATGCTAAGTATCCTCGAAGCTTCTAATAACCCTCTCTATATAGAGACTACTATACATAGGTTCAGTAAATAAGTCGACTTACTAAAAAGTCATTACAAAGGCTTCTAAATCTGCTCTTACCCCCCCCCCCCCTATTCGATATTATATTAACAGTTCCACTAAATAGTATTAAGCTACCTTTCAAAGCCACCCCTCTTTCCAAAAGCCGCCTAAATAGCATCTATACACTAAGATCTAGAAGATCTCAACAAAACAATAATAATAATCGAAGAGACTAGCAAGACTTCTTAAATACAGACTAGATATAGTCGGTTATATATACTTTAGAAGTAGAAAATTAAGAAACAAAGGATCAGCTAGCTAAACTAGAAAGGAGAGTAAGCGAACTTATAATTTAAAGTTAATAAAGTCAACATCTTGTTTCGCTTTCGAACCCTCCTTCGAACCCTCCTTAATCCAACCCTCTTTTAAACCTTTAATCAAACCCTCTTCTGCTTCCAAGCCCGAATTCATACCCCTTTCAGCAAAGGGACGTAGCTACCCCTAATACCTTCTAATATTCTATCCCTACCTAACACAGCACCGAAGCCCCTTTAAATACCTCTTAACAAAAAAGTAAGATAACTAAAAAGATCAAACCTTTAGATAACAGCATTTTACCTATATACCGACAATAGAAGATATTAGTATAAGATAGGCTCTATATAAATACTAATTATTACAACTCCCCTCTAACCTAAAAAGCCCTTATTTAGGGTATAATAACTAGACTAGCTAAGAACTACCTAGAGCCTAGATACAAGTTAGAGTTAGACCTTGCTTTTAAAGATTAAGAAGATATAGTTACTCTTTTAGATACCTACTTTTTAACTAGTTATAAGACAGAGGATACTTAAAACGCTTTTAGATCCTTACAAATAGAATAAGAAGACGCTAAAGAAACTTTTATCGATTTTAAGAGTCGCTTTTTAAATATAACTATACTTAGAAGTATACTAGAATTAGAATAGTTCTTTTAAATATAAGATAAGATTACACTATAGCTCTAAAACTTAGCTACTTTAAAAAAGAGATAATAAAACTATAACTTTATTAAAATAGTAGCTAATCTTTTAGCTTTAGATAAGAAGATATACTAAAATACTAAGTTATATACTTTAGTCTAAAATACCCCTCTCTCTTTGTTTAATTTAGCTTTAAACTCTTTATAATCTAATAACAAATCTTCTACTACTTTTAGAGAAGTAGAATCAGAATTAGAAGATAAATAAGTCTTTAAGTACTCTAAAAGGAATAAGGCAGCCTATAAGCCTAAGTAACATAGTTTCTACGATAGTATTAATATATGTTATACTTAAAACTATACCTCTTTTTATTATCTTAAACTTTAGATAGTATTCTTAACTTTAGTAATAACTCTTTTAACTAGCTAAAACTACTTAACAACTTTAGAAACAACTTCGTCTTTAACTATCTAAAACACTACTAACTCTAATATAGAGTCTTATATTCTTTACTTTCTTTTTACTTCTAGCTAAGCTAGAAGTTTTATTTAAATTTAAATTAGATATGAATTAGTACGCTCTTAAAGTAAGCTCTTAACTGAGTTATTACTATTACCTACAATATTACCTCTTGATATTCGCCTTTAACTTTACTTTAAACTTTTTCTACTTTAAACTTTTTTTACTTTAAACTTTTCCTAATTTTTACTTTAAACTTTTTCTAACCTACTAGACAGATTAGACTATACTCTTTTAGTAAATACGAATACTTACTTTAATATAGAAGGATTAGAACGAAGTCTCTCTTTTATAAGTATCTATAGATTAGTTTAGTTATGATTTAGACCTAAAACTAACGTCTTGCTTATAACAAATTATAATAAATAAAGTATCTATAAACTTAGGTTAGCTATAATTTAGACCCTAATCTACCTTCTTACTTATAATAAAATTACTAAATATAATAAATATTATAATACTTTCACTATCTTAATTCAACCTTAAATAATAAGAGATAGATAGACTTAAGAACAAGTCTTTTTTAAGAGAGAGGGATATAATAGTATACTATTATCCTAGATAGCTAGGAGTACCTACTATATATAGAGTTTTAGTAGTTATTATCTTATATAGTCTATTTTAGGAAGGTTATATAAGTTTAAGCTTTTATATTAGCCGAGGTTATTCGGTTTTAGACCCTTTTATACTATCTAAACCTCTTATATATAGTAGCCTACTCTTAGAGTAGAGAGGGATAGTTTTTCCTTTTCTTCCGTATTAGAGCCTAGTATCTACTCATGTTATTCAGTCTTGAACGCACTTCCATATACCTCTTCTCCTGTAGTATATATTTCGTGCCGTTATATAGTACTACTAGTTAAAACTTTAACTTACCTAGTAGAATAAAGACTTACGTAGTACTACTACTTAAAATAGAGACTTACGTAGTAGTACTACTTAAAATATAGACTTACTTAGTAGAATAAAGACTTATATAGTACTACTACTTAAAATATTAACTTATCTAGTAAAATAAAGACTTATATAGTACTACTACTTAAAACTTTAACTTACCTAGTAGAATAAAGACTTACGTAGTACTACTAGTTAAAACTTTAACTTACCTAGTAGAATAAAGACTTATATAGTACTACTACGTAAAATAGAGACTTATATAATACTATTACTTAAAATATTAACTTATCTAGTAGAATAAAGACTTATATAGTACTACTACTAAAAAGATAGACTTATATAGTACTACTACTAAAAAGATAGACTTACGTAGTACTACTACTTAAATTATAGATTTACGTAGTACTACTATTTAAAATATAGACTTACGTAGTACTACTACTTAATATATAGATTTATATAGTACTACTACTTAATATATAGATTTATATAGTAGTAATACTTAAAATATAGACTTATATAGTACTTATAATTAAAATATAGACTTATATAGTACTACTATCTAACTAGCTCTATTCTTTATTTCTTAATTTCTTAGTATACTCTATAAATCCTCTTCTCTATCTTTTATAATACTTAATTTACTTCCTCCTCTACCTCTTCCTTAATAATATTTACTTTCTCCTCTACTTCTATATTAAGCTCTTATACTTCTTTCTTAGTAGTATCCCTCTCTTAGCCTAACTTAATCTCTACTCCTTCTATCTCTTATTACCCTCCTTTACTCTCCTTATATAAAGGACCTTTATCTACTTAAAGTATTCTATCTTCTTTAACCTCTTTTAATAATATGTCTTATAATGTTATAGAAATCTCTTATATTTTTTTAAGGTACTCTATTAAAAGTATCTATTATAATAATTAAGTATAATAAAGATAGTTCTATTAATTAAGTATTTATTTTTAATTAATATATAGTATATAATTATAAAGCTAGTAGAAGAAGGGTTTTAAGTATAGAGTCTAATAGTTAGTTAAGCTAAGTTTAAAGTATATACTAATAACTAATAGAGCCTTTAGAGTTTTGCTCTTATAGAGTAGATAGTTAGATAGAAGAAAGGTAGGATCTTTAAGCTAATTCTAGTACTAAAATAAATACTTTAGATATAATAGTTATAAATATATATTTATTATATTATATAGTTTTTAAAATAATTTAAAAGCTTATAAGATAAGAGGTAATTAGGGTTCTTAGTAATTAAGAGGTAATTGAGAGGTTATATAAGTAGTATAAAGTACTAAAATTAAAAATCTTATTAATATATATATAAATCCTATCTATAATTATAAATTATAATCTATAGTCCTAGTCTAATTAGAACCGAAACCTACTACTTTCTAATATCCTAATCTACTGTTTTATAAGCCCTAGCTCTTAATTCCTTACTATTTATAATAATACTTTTATAAATAACTTAAAGATAGAGAATCCTTAGAATTCTTAGAATTCTTAGAATCCTTAAAATCCTTATACTTTCTCTTCTTTAGAAGCTTTATATAAGGAATACTAAGTCGCTTAAAAAGAGCTTAAACTATAGCTTACTAATTCTCTATAATTACTCTTTCTATAATAACCCTAACTATCTCTTAATATATACCTAATAGATTTAAAGAGTATTTAAGATTAGAGTTATAACCTCTTTAAAACAAAGGAATTAAAGAAGTAGTATAAGACTTTTAAGACGTATATAAGTATAACTAATTATATAGGTTAAGTATATATTAGATATATTACTAAACTAATTCTTAATCTATTTTTAGGTTAGTATAAGATATATAAGTTAAGACGTACTTATAATGTCTTAGCTTATAAAGGTTCTAGTACTAATATATACTAAGCTCTAGGATTATAGGTACTTAAGTAGTATAAGGGGTATTTATATATATATATAGAACTAAGGAAAGTAAAAAGATAATATTATTAAAATCCTTGATATCTTAATTTTAAGTAATATTAGCTAAATCTTAAATAGCTTTCTTAAAGTTATTTAGATCTTATACTTAGTTAGAAATCGTTATTTACTCTAAAAGTATTATTATTTAGTTAGAAAGTATTATTATTATTATTTTAATCTTAGAATAAAGCTAAGATCTATATATAGTAGTAGAGCTATAGTTTTTATAAAGTTGTTTTTATACTATAAGATTATCTTTAGAAGGTAGGAAAGCTAGGGAAGCTAGAGAAGCTAGGAGAGTAGAATCGTCTAAAGTTAGAGAAGCTAGAGAAGTAGAATCGTCTAAAGTTAGAGAAGCTAGAGGAGTAGAATCCTTTAAAGTTAGAGAGGTTAGAGGAAAAGCTAGGTATATGAAATTAGGCTTAATATCTCTATAGAGAATTCGTATCTAAAAACGTCCTTCTCTAAGAGAAAGAGAAGCGGGAGAGGGAGAAGAGTTATCTTACTTATCTAGGTTATTCTTAATCCTCTCCTCCTTAATATACTTAGAGTATCTTAGCTAAAAACCTAGGTCTTCCTTATATTAGAGTAGAGAGAAGTCCTTAGAAAAATAGAATCTATATTAAATAAAGCTCTCTTTTATTTCTTAGAGTACTTAGGAAGTTATTATAAATAATTAACTAGAGTCTATAATTTAGGTTATAAAGTTGCTAAATAAATACTAAAATCTAAAAAGGATAGGGATTTAGAAGAGAGAAAGAGAAGAAGTATTTATTTACTTAAATATAGAAGTTATATATAGAAGTTATATAAATAGTAGTCGGTATTAACGTCTAGGTTCTGATTCTATAGAGAACCTGGTTTCTATAGCGAGTCCTTATATAGGGATTCTAGCCTTATTATATCTTATCTACGACTTACAACGTAGTATAACTAGGCTCTCAGGGGACTATAGGACATATGCTAGAGGTAGACTCGGTCTGACTCGGCCTGTGCTCTTCGAGTAGTAATAAGAAGAGTAAAGTAGTGACTACTACTCTACTCTACAGTACTTATTTAATACGCTAATTCTAAATACGTTTTTCTCCCGGATTTATCATTCTAATCCCGTTTCATATCAATTATTACCATTTCCTTTTTTTTCGAGCCTCTGGTTCTCTCTCGCTAAATATCAAATCTCACTCTCTCATCTTCCGTTGTATTGTCACCCTCTCTTACTCAAATGAGGAAAGGCCTTTTCAATAGAAGTTCAGAAGATATTTGTCGACAGGAATACTTCAACTAGTAAACAATCAATCACTGAAAGTAACTGCCTTTTTTCTTTTTAGTACTCGCAAATATAGTAATACTTACTCTCTCTAGAGAAGAAGTACCGAGTAGTATAACAACTTGATATAATATAGTATAAGAGTATAAGTTTCTCTACGATATAAGATTTTACACTAAAAATCGCTAAAACACATTATAAATACTCTTCTATAGTACTGTATAATTATATTAAAACTATATTTACTAATTATACTAATTACTAAACCGAGTATATAACTATAAGTGTTCTATATAATGAATTATTAATACTCCGAAAGAGCTTATTTTAAATAAGCTTAAAGTAGACCGAGTATAAATTCTTTTGCTTTTATAGGATTTTATATATAAAATCAGCTTAAATGCTTAATATTCTACTATAACGAACTTTAACTAGATATAAAATCAAGAATAGAGATCTTAAAACTTAATTCTAAGAATATAAAAGATAGATATCTTAAGTTTAAATATAGTTTAAATATATTAAACGTTTATTAAATCGCTATAGAATATATAGTTCTATACGCCGAGTAGTATATTTTAGCTGTTTTTAGTATAAAAAGTCTAAAAATAGCTGTATTATACGGAAACTTTTACTCTGAAACTAGTAGTACTTGAAATTAGTAGAAGAGAATATAAAATCTTTATATATAACTTATAGCTTATCTACGAGCAACCTATCGCTTACTTATAGCTTACTCATAGCTCACCTACGACTTATCTACTCTTTACTCGTAGCTTATCTCGTAGTATCTTATAAACCTACTAAAACTACAACTACTATAGACAGACTTAGATACTAATACTTTTATATCGATAAATTATTAATAATCGGCTCTCGATATACTTCGATACTCTTTTACTCTAATACGATTAGCGCGATATATCGTTAGTAAAAAAGAGACGATTATCGACCTATATCGGTTTTTTAAGCTAAACTATATAAGATAATTTCTTCTTTTTAATTCTAAAAGCTAATTTTCTTTTATATAAAGACTACACTAATAACAAATCTAGTTTGAATACTTTAAGCTAAGTATTATATTAATAATCAGCATATAGCTTTGCTTAAAGTCAAGCCTATAGATTCTATTAGCTGCCGGCACTATTTAGCGATCATATAACTCGATATATTGATATATATCGATGTATCGTATATATCCGATATATCATCATTTAAGTTCTACTCGATACAATAATCGTCAGTGACCCCCTCGATATTTTATCGATAGTATCAGTGCCCAAGTCTGACCACAGATCACAAATTCCCAACCCGCTTCCCAACACTCTTCTCTCCCTATCCTCTCGCTCTCTCATACATAACCACACCACAACAAAACCCCCTTCTCACCTCTTCCCATCACAACTGCAACCACAACTACAACCACAACCACAACCACAACCCCAAGTCCCCAACCTCTTCTCTTCTAACCAACTCACAACACTCCCACCCCCACCCCAATCTCTCTATTTTCAGTTATTATCTATTTCTATTATATCACACCTCCTCTCTGCCCTCTCCTCTCTCCTCTCTCTAATATTTCCTCTCTAACATCCCCTCTCTAATATTCCCTCTCCTCTACTCTAACATCCCCTACTACACTACACTACACTACAGTACACACTACACCACACCACACCACACCACACCACAGCAAAGGCAAAGAAAAAAAAAGAAAAGAGAAAAAAATGCAAAAAAAAAAAAAAATGCAAAAAATACACAACCAAAAACCCCTCAACAAGTTAACAAAAACTACCACAGCCCACGCCAGTGTGCGCAGGGGTAAGGGACAAGATGCATAGAGGCTAGCTAGGTAGGTACGATGTCGAGGTTAGATCGTTCCTTCCCTCTCATCTCAACCTCACCTCTCTCCTCAACCCTAGATCCATGCCACTTCATATTAAGAGCGTGGAAAAGAAAAAAGGACACCAGGAGAGAGGACACAAGGAGGGAAACCACGACCCCTGTGCCAGGCCCAAAATCCCTTAATCCCCCTCCCTCCGTCCTGTTGAAAACGAGTTGGGGTTGGGCATCTTCGACTGGAAATATCACGTACCTCACACGCTTCCTCCCGCCCAATATCACAGCTCAACTCGAGATAGGAACTCATCAAGTTATCGTATTCCATCTGAGGTCATCCTTTCATTTTCAACATTTACTTCATCCCCCCCTTCTCCCTGCTCTCTCTACGTAAAACACCAAGTTTCAACTCCAATGCTCCAACGCTGTAATAGCGCCCAGAAAATGCCCATGATTTACCCCTCCCATCAAGCAAGCACACTTGGAGCTGATCTGATATCTTTCTGACCTCTGTACTCTTGAGACGCGTCTTTCCTTTCTATCAACTAGAGCCCGCTCATACCCCCGCAACATCAGGTAACCTAACAGCGATATCACCCGATTGAGTAATGTACCGAACCCAAGGGAGGGAAGGGTATTGCAGCTAAAAATCAAAGTCAGTGATGATTTCAAAGAAAATGGGAGATTCATGAGATCCCAAAAAGGCGATCGCGCAACATACCTTTGGCTCAATAATCTTCAAATACCTCACCTGAATCCCACTAGTCGTAAAATACGGAATCTCAAACTTAACACTAATCGGTCTCTTCGCCCCTTTTCCCCCCACACCCCCCATACTCCCTCCAAACCCACCCGTCATCCCGCCCCCATGTTCATCATCCCCCTTCACACTAGGCAGCCCCAGCTCCGCTCGCATAAGGAACTCCTTATTCCCCCCAAACTGCTTAATCTTCCAAACAATAGCGCTCTGCTCAGGCGCATAATGTACACTCCCAATATTCGTGCGGAACCTCGGACTATCCGCATCTTCCGGAACAGGGACAATGATTTCCACATTATTGGCGGTACTGCGCCGTTTGAATTGCGCTTTGGCTTTCAGCATGTATTCGATTCGTGAGCCAGAGTGCGATTCGACGATGCATTCTACCCAGATGAGGGGTTTGACTTGGGTGTTTAGACGGTAGGACATTAGTTCGAATTCTCCGTCTGGGGGAATGAAGGATATCGTTCTATCGTTTTCGAAGCGTGAAAGCCGGACGCATTGGTGGAATTTCACGTCTTCCATTTCGATTGCTTTTCCTCGTGTTGCGCGACCGGTGGTTTCGAACATTACTTTGTCGTTGAGACCGAGCCGTAATTCGGGCATGCCGGAGAGATAGCATTTCATTTTTACAGCACCCAGGATTTCGGAGCGCAGGACGTTGCCGTTGGAGGAGACTAGAAGATTGAGAGATTCCACAACATCCAGGAATACCTCGTTCTTGCGATATCGAATGCCTTCTGAGCGCCAGGAGACGGCGTTGGTCACTGCGATTGGCGGTCTTGCTTGTGGCCTGGCTTGGATATCTAGTTTATGTGATTCTTGGGTGATGTATTCTTGTAGGATCTTGGACTCGGTGGTTTGGGGGTAGCCGAAGTCCATCATTTCGTCGAGGAGTTCGTAGATGATGACGAAGTTGTCGCGTATGGATTCTTCTTCTAGCTCTTTGAAATACTCGGTGAAGACTTCGACGAGTTTGTGGAGGAAGAGGAGGATCTCGGCGGCGTTTGAGTTTCGTTTTGTGAGGGCGAGGAGGTAGAGGTTGTTGTGTCTGATGTAGAGGTACTGGCAAACATATCAGCATATGCCATGTTCCCTTCCTCCACTATTATCCTATGGCATACATTGATTCCTTCGTCGGAGAAACATGGTGGCACGGCGGAACTTTCTTCTTCTGCCTCACTTAGTAGTATTGGGAATTTCTCGACGGCGGACATGGGGATGTCTCCTCTGTAATTCCGAGCCAAGAGCGTCTGCCAAGTGTGGTTAATGAGGTGGTTCACCAGTATCAAGATCTGCGAAAGAAGGTACCTTGCCCTTTAGGTCGAGGAAGAAGAGAGCGGAGGCCATGTTGATGATGGTTTAGGGAGAGGATTGAGGGATGAGATTAAAAGCCAGCTGGCCAAGGGAAATAAATCAGAAAACCTGTAGCATTCGTAGAGGTGGAATGAGGAGATGAAAGGTGTTGTAGAAGACAGAATTGGGTGGTGTTCTTACTCTCCCTAACACCCCACGTTGCCGTTATTCAGATTGAAGCTTATTGCGGTGGAATAGCCGCGTGGCCCACGGTTTTCCCGAGCTGACATAAACACCCTAATTCAGACTAGCGCATCTTGGCAGAATTTTCCGTTATCAAAAGATTCTTCGTCCCCCAACTTCCTCTTTTCTTTCTTTTCTTTCCAACGCGCCCTTTTAGACAGTGCAGCTCAACATATAAGGCATAACCGACTTGGCATTCTGTCAAGTCTCCCTTGCCTTCCTATTGATGAAGTTAGCGATTTCGCGGTGCGGAGACGGAGCATGAGGTACCATAAGAGCTGGCCAGGCATTGTGTGCAAACACAACGGGTTGCTTGGGCGGCGTCAGAGGGACCATACAAACTATTATCATCTACTTGTCCCACAGGATAGAGACTTTACTCGAGGTATCAATCTGGCATTGGGATTTCTGTTGATGGTGGTCATTTCCTGACCATGACTCCTGGGGTGGAGTTCTTGAAAGAGAATTTGGCTTGGCTATCGCATTTGAGGTTGTTCAAAGTGCAAATACCGACGCCTATGTCAAGTTCTTTTGCTAGTCCCCCTAAGAATCTACTCTCTTCGTCTCGAAGTCCTTTGGATTCTTTCCAAAGTTCAAAAGGAGCAACTTCTCTGTTGCGAAAGCCAATCTTCGGCTCCTTCATCCTTCATTAACCCATTCTAAGGTTATCTGCCCAAGACGTGAGTGGCAAGACCCAAGGCATGGCAACCCCAGTATATCCTCGTCTCATGACCCTTTTAATTAATTATCCTCCACTTTATATACCAATTTATGAAGAGTTTCATAACCCTTTCACGTGCCCCTCTCCCTCTCCCTCTCCCTCTCCCTTTTAGCCCCCACCTCACGGGCACCCAATGGTCGCATCGGTTCATTCGGTTGCATGTGATCAGCTTCCTTGTGGGGTGCGAATCGGCCTGCAGGTTCGCAGGTAAGACTTCGTGCAGACTTCACAGAAAGGTCACCTCATCCTCTCCTCCTGACTCGACTTTCTCAAGCAGGTACGAAGGCATGAATTGCCTAGTCCTACCTTAGTCCTACCTAGGTAGTGGAAATGCTTGCTTGATCCGCCGTCGCTTTTACTTCCGTATTATAATTATAATCCCATCAGCAGCCACGAAAGATTTCCCCCTTGGCCGATCCAAAACTCCACGGGCAACAACTCCTACAATCGCCTCCCAAACCCAAACCCCGCGGGCCATCCGCCATCCGCCATCCGCCATCCGCCATCCATCATCGCATCCAACATTGACCGCCAACAGTCTCTAGAACTGAACAACGACAATCTGTCAACCACCTCATCCTCTCTCTACCCACTAATGTCTTGCTATCTGGCGACAATAATTATACCCATCTCCATCCGATCAACCACCGATTAACACCCCATAATATCCTTTTCGCGAGCGCGCCTCTCGCTGCAATCCCCTCGCAAAGATGGAACAGGATCACATGCCATTCGAAAAACCACCGTCCTACGCCCAGTCTCACGATCCTCAATCTCTTCACCTTCCCTCCGTACCCGCAACCGATCCACCACCTCCCACAGTCCATCATGAGCGAACCCTCCCTCCTCTTCCCCCCGCTCCATACCGACCCGAGGAACAATTCGCATGGCCTTCTTCCAATCCTTTGACGGCCTATTACAAACCCGGTCCTTCGCAACTATCGCCAAAGAATAATACGAGCGAATCGCCGACGGGAATGGATTTGGATAGGAGTGAGAGCCGGGGGAGGAGGGGGGGAAGTGTCTTGTCGATTGATGATCCGGACGTGAGGCTTGCGGCGGAGGCTTTGGGGGATTTACGGGCTGGTATGCTATTATATTCGACTTTACTTCTTTGTATATGCTAATTGTTTAAATCAGACTTCGTCCAATCCCCTCCCCAAAATAGCCTATCATTACCCTCAAATTCCCCCTCAAACGCCCAACGAAGTCACCAACCCGAGCCCCTCCTCTCCCTCCTAACAACCTCCCACCCCCTCCTGGGAACCGCAATCGGCGGCTCTCTCTCCGCCTACTCGGCCTCAAAAAACTACAGTCCACGCTTCAAGTCCTCCGCAGAATTCCTAGAAAACAGGTTCACACCCGTTGTAAACACGATTACATCCGTCAACCGCATAACGGGTGTAGAAGGAGGAGTCCGTTGGTTCCTGGGGGGTAGAAGACCAAAGCATCATCAAAACCCAGAGAGAGAGAACACAGGGTCGAATAAACGGAGAAAAGTAGACAATGACGCAGATGAGGAAAGCGATCGCAATATTTCGAGGGATCCATACCCCGTGCATAGACAAGAACTCCAACACCGGCAACGAGCACCAAGTCATGCTTCCAATGCGGAAAGTTTACCAGCCTACGACGATTATCGAAGTCCCAGCTACGAAGATGCACAACAAGCCCTCATCCCAACGCAGGCCCCCTCCTCCGAAATCGCAGAATCAAGTTCCTCGTCATGGCAATCCCGCTTAGTCCTCTCCACATCCGGTCTCAGCGTCGCCATGTCCGAGGAGAGTCTTCGTTCTCTAAAGTACTGTCTAGGCTGGTTGCGATGGGCGAATGAACATATTGGCAAGGTGATATTGGCGCTAAAAGCTGTGTTGGAGGAGTATGAACATCCCAGTAGGGCCGATCAGACCGGTAGGATTGGGGAAGGGGCTGAGCAGACGGGACAAATGGTTGTAAGGAGCGATGTCGAGCGTGTGGTTTTACATGCTAAAATTGCGGAGCTGAAGAAAGATGTTCTTAAAACTCTTAAGAATGTGGTGGATATTGTTTCAAAGTACGCGGGTGGTGCGCTGCCTGATAATGCGAAGATATTAGTTCGCCGACATCTCACATCATTACCTCAACGTTTCCGGCTGGCGAATGCTGGCTTGGATGGGTCTGGTAGTGGGAATGCGCGCCATTTAGAGCAGGGAGACGCAGAGGTAACGGATGGTGCCAACAGAGTATTACTCCTTGCGAAGGAGGGTCTCGATATGATGGCTCAGGTCAGTGGGGTGCTGGATGGCACGATTGTTAGTGCGGAGGAGTGGTGTGAGAGATTGGGGATGAAGAAGAGGGAGGAGGCTGAGGGTAGGACACCTACTGAGGCGCGTGAGAATGGGGGAGGGGATGTGGAGAAGAGTCCTGTGATGGGGGAGCATGCTGAGTATCCTGCGAGGGGGAGGGAGGAGTATCCTGATCCTGAATTGGAGGGAAGATATCAGTATGAGGATTCGAAGATGGGTTGAGATTCGAGTTCTTCCACTTGGTTTCTATGATGGGTGATGGGGCCGAGTGACTTGATCCAGAGGAAGGTATGGAGTTTGAGGGAGGATTCGAGAAAAACTCGAATGCCCTCATCTAGGTTGCTTAGGGAGCTTTTTTCGTTGTTCTTTGCGTTGTTGGCATTCTTCTCCTTTCCACATTGTATGAATACGTTTACTTTTGTTCTTTACAAAAAAACGACTTGGTCGTCTTGGCGTTTTATCTTTGGGGTGGATGGATCTTGGTAGGGATGGAAATCTTCTGGGGGAACAAGGGAAAGTGTGGTTTTTCTCTCTCTCTCTCTGGGATATAAGGAAGGGAGTGTTTTTCTGTGTTTGGCCGTTTTTATACATATACCACTTAACTATTTTTCTTTTTGTTTACTTTTTCTGGATTGGGGTTGGGATGGGATGGGATATAGGCACGAAGAGGGGTGTTGTTGGAAGAGTGAAAGAGGGACGAAAGATGGGGGGGGGGTTTGAAATGAGATTTGAGTGTATCTAGCTGTTGATAGCGTGAGATGGCTTTAGATAGTGGATAATGGAAATTCTTGAATACCTGGGGTTTGTATTACAAGTTGTAGTGCAGCGTTTTCTTCTTTTCTATTGTGTCATGTTTCCCCCTTTCTTTCTATCTTTCTTTCTTTCTGTCTTGTCTTTTTTGTCTCGTGTCTTGAGATTGACATCTGGCGTACACTAGCTTCTTCTTTTTCTCGGTCCTAGTGGAATCACCAGTCTTTCGTTGATCTAGAAAAAGACAGCGTTTATTCCTTTCTTCCTGATTTAGGAGTCCTACTTTTAATCTCATCGTAGTCTTGTATGCCTCCTCTCATTAATTCTTCCTAATTTCTGCATTGAACCTTTTTGTCTTGTTTCTCCTTTTATCCTTCTCTTGGGGATTTGGGATGGGGAGGGTGCTTATTCTTTTCTTGGATGGGGTGGATGAGCGTCTTCTCTTTGGATGGGGTGGATGAGCTTCTTCTCTTTCGTTTGAACGCGTGATGGTTCAAACGTGTGGTACTGGGGCTCTTATTTGGTTGAAGGGTTGCTTTTTTGTTGGTTCGGGGCTTTCTCCTTGTTTCTTCTAGTGGGGGCTTTTTTCTTATGAGATGAGTTGCTTTGCTCTGTTTTTCATTCTTTATTATCTTGAATGTGAGAGAGATGGAAGTTGGAAGGTCTGGTTTTTCATGTGTGGGGGATGGGGATAGGGTGGACTCTCTGTATGTGCATCTTCTTTCTTCTAGTGTTTGCTCATCCCTTCTTGTTGTCATGAGATAGACCGTGTATCTTGGGATTCTTTTTTTTGTTGTTGTTTTTTGGAAATGAAATGAATTGTGGGACGGAGGAGGAAGTAGGGAGAGTTTTGAAAGAGGGGGTGGGATATTTATCTCCGCCCTCTCTCTTCCCTTCCCCAATCTCTTCCTGATTGATTCTCTTGCCATTTTCTGATCGGCCAACTTGAGAGTTTTGACTGAGATACTAAGACACTCTATAACCTCACACCTTCATAACACACTCTGATCTTCGGGACTACGCACTTCAAGAGGCAACCCCCCCTGTCGTCTCGAAAACAAAGATGGACCCCCACGACGAAGAAAGAGACGAGGACGTATATGAGAATGAGAAACAGGAGCATGAGGCTCAAGGACCTGGAAATCCCTCGAGGTCGGGACAAAATGATGCCGGGGTATCGGATATCGAGGACCATGAACCACATCAACACCAAGACAGCGCTGCGTCTCGACTGCCTGGACGAAGCTTTCCTCTAGAAGCGGGGGTTGTGGGGTTAGGTTTGAGTTTTGGGGGCGAAGAAGGTGGTCATTTTGGACAGTCTGGTGTTTCGCCTCCAGGCAATTCTGAGGATGCTGGAATGAGGAGTGGTGATGGAGAACTACGCTCAGCTGCCTCCTCGCCTCGAGTATCCAACCAGCCACTTTCTCAGGAACGAGAGAGTACGGGATCAGATCCGGAGGGACATGCTGGGCACGAACCTGATGCAGAAGTTCTTGGACAGCTAATCCCAGACATCGACGAGCCTGAAGCATTTAATCCCGAGGAGTACGAGGAAAATCCTGGTGAGTTTGATGATGGGTATTATGAGGAACAGGCGGAGGAACTTGGGTCGGGAATTGCGGAGTTGAAATTAGAGGATTCCCCGGACGGAGAAGAGCGAAGGGAGAGTGGGTTGGGTAATGGTGTTGGCGATGAACTCCCAGAACCAGCGGACGATGATCTTCAAACATCTCGACCTGAAGAGTGTGATCCTGTTTCTTTCTACGATAATCAGCAAGAAATTGCGACGAATGCGGGGTTATATGACGAGGACGAAAACGACGAGGTGGGGGAGGAAAACGAAGACAATGGGAGTGATGAGGATGAGGGAAACACAGAATTGACTCCAAGTTGTTTCCCGGCCAATCAAGAGGATTTTCATGAACACGACAGTTCTCAGGAAACTGGAGACTCTCCACAAGCTCAAAATGCACGCACTTCCAGCAAAGAAGGGACTCCTCAAGCCACTTCATCGCGTGAAAACTTGAGCTCAGAGACACAATTTTCCGGAAATCCAAACAGCGGAGGTGGAGCTGGCTTTGATGATGATAACCCTGCGCAGCAAAACGAACAAACAGAGTCGACCCCTCAATCCCACGATTTGACCGCAGAGCATTCAAGTCCACAATTTACATCGTCAAATCAAGATCAACCTGTCAATCCAGCTTTCTCTCCGGCTGTTAATCAAACCATTCAACAAAATGATGAAGCCAGCTCAGGTACTACCCTACAAGAGCCATCTCCTGATGGGACCCCTTCTATATCACGACATACCCATTTTCGAGGAGGCGTAGGTGGCGAAGATAGTGAAATGGGGCCACTTGCTCGTTCCCCAAGGGACGGTACTTCAACTGGCGGAAGTACCGCACCCGATAGAATCACTAGCCCAACACGAGAGGCTGAAGCAGGCCCTAGTACATCAGGAAATAGAGCTGTGAGTCCAGGTGGCGATGGATTTCTGCCACAAGCTGGATCCCAATCACAAAATACTCCCACAACTCAACCTGAAGTTGATAATCCGCAACAAGAATCCTCCTCTGCTGCACCCGATCCTCAAAACGTGGGCGCGAATCCAACAGTGCAACCAAGTATACCACAAAATACAGGAGGGGGCCAGACTCCCCGCCCAAGATTCCGAAGGTTCATCTCTTTTTGTTACAGGAATGTGGGTACCATTTGCCTCTTAACGCTTTTTGCGACTTTGTTCATCTATTTTTTCGTCGCGATTGGGACTGGGGCACTGGGCTCTGGCAAGAAAAGGAAAAGCAAGCCAGCAAAAAGAGATTTGTCGACGGGAGGCAAAGTAGCGTTGGGACTGGCATTCATTCCACTCTTGGGCTTTCTGGTGGTAACGGGGTGTTATCGCAAGCAAGAGATCTTGACTTGGGCAATGGGAATAAGGAGATACCAAGGACTGCTTTCGCAACGGCCCGGGGGAACGAGCCATGGAGGGCACGGGGTGATGAGAGGTAGTGGTCGAGAACAGGATATTGAAAGGGGGGATGGAACTAGAATCAATGTTGCCCCTAACGATATTCCTCTCGACAATCGTCTGAGCCAGGCCGAGGGAAACCATCGTGGTCCCGTCAACCAACAGAACAAGCGTAATGCCAATGTCCAAGGAGTTGTAGAAAGCGAGGGTATCGAAATGATGCCACGAGGTCGTTTCCGCTCAAAACGTGAAGGTGTAACTTTTCGTCCTTCCCTGAGCTCAAATGGCAGGGAACTCGAAGTTGAAGAAACAGTTGCTTGCACACCACAAAACCATGACGACGTTACAGAGGGATCCGCAGGTCAAAGAAATGGCCCCCATCAAGCATTCTCTTCTGGCATTCCAAACACCAGGAACCTAGGAACCGCTTCAGGGGCGCGACCATCACCAGCTTCAAGATCCCAACTTTTCAGAGATTGGTGTCGTAGGAATGAGAGACTCTCTGGCTTCTACTTGTTCCTTGGAGCGCTTTTTGTCCCATTCGGAGTCCTTGCGATCTTGGGCGCGACTGGACATTTGGGCTCCAAGAGAAAAGCCCAGTCAGCAAAAAGATCTCTTTCTTCAGAAGACAAAACACAGTTGGCGGTGGGAATTCTTCTAGCTCTTCTGTTTCTGGTAGCAGTAGGGCGTAGGATATACAAGGACTGTGGTGTTTCTCGGCAAGGGGGAGACAGTAGACACCAAGCACCGCATACACAGCCGCCTCTACAACCATCCAGTGGAATATCAAGTCATGGGAGAGGAGATGGGGTGGTAGGCGGTGAAAGCCTACAACAAGACTTGGAAAGCGGGATGGGCACCGGAATTAATACTGCTCCTGACGATATCCCTCCCATGGATCTTCCAACCCGGGTTGAGGGAAACAATCATGATAATTCAGCTCGGGGCACCATTCTGTCCGGCCCAACGCTTACGGCGCCACAAAATAGCCTAACAGTAAATAACTCCCTCAGCCAAAGAGCAGCAACCCAACTACAAACCCAAACATCACAAGACCAAAGTCAGCCAGCCCAAGACGAAGATCAACCCTCTCTTGGTCCCACGAAATTCGAAAAATGTAAGCGGTGTGGCGTGGAAGCGTTTTATGTTACCGTATTCATCATTGGGGTATTCTTCTTCATACTGCTAGTGTTGTCGCTGTCTGGAGTGCGCTTCAAAGGAAGTGAAACCTCGTATTCGGCGGGAGTCTTGGCAGGATTGTCGATTGTATGTCTTGCAGTTCTTGCCATTCTATTTCTATATGGATGGTGGCTATTCAAAAGATATTTTACTCCGAAAAGAGGGAGGATTAGACAACGACAGCCACCCGCACCACGTATCGAGAGATCAAGCAGTGAAGCAGGGGGCCAGGTGCGAAGAGGCAGAAGTACACAACGAGACCAGGAAAGAGGGCAGAGAATTGGAATTACTCCCAATCATGCGCATCGGAACGAGGGAATTGAAACCACTTCTACCAATTTTCCTGTCGATGATGCCACTGGGACCGAAAGCAACAATCGCGACTATTCAGCTCGGGAGAGCATCTTATCGAGTCCAGCAATTCCAGTGCCACCAAATAGCATAGCGGGAAATAACTTTGGAGGTCGAGGACCAACTTTGCCTCTCCCTAGTTTCAACTCAATGGATTTTGCTAGACCTCCGTCAACCTCGACATCGAGTGCCCCACACACGACTCCTAAACCTCCCTCAAACAGAGCTACCCCGAGGAATAAGAATGGCAGACACAACCATTCAATTTCCAACAACAACTCGAGCTCTCCATCTACGTCTGGAAGGAGGAACATGAGCCATGGAAGAGCGGAGACCAACAATATTGATGGTTCATTCAGCGGTTCAAGCTCAAGCAGATCCATTGTTAGTGATTAAGAGTTTCGCTTGCTTCTCGACATCAACATACCTTTTCTTGCCACCTCAACTCCCTTGCACACACATCAACACGAAAGATGCCTGGCCCCGGCCCCCCAAAGCAATCGAGAGAGATGCCACGGGACAGAGGAGAAGCATATGCAGGGAGTAATGGAATGAATGGAAACGGATAAAACGGATATCCAAAATTGTATCTTAGTTAACGCAAATACTAAAAATGAAGAATTGAGAAGCTGATAACGATACTAAGAAGACGCTATCACGGATATATCATTTTCAGGCATATATAACATATTGGAAGGCGGACCCGGAAGAGGGCATTTCCAATCTTTGCAGCAAGCAACAACTTCACCAGAGATAGCGCCAGACCAATTTCACCTCAATCTTACGACCTCCACCAGCTGCTGGAATTTGGACCATTCACGGCCCCGAATTTCTTTGAACTCATAACCTCAATAGTTCTAGTTGAAGTGCTCTTGGTTGAGAACTGTGAAGTGCCATCCCAGGAAAGTAAAATTAGCGAATTTAGTGCTTGGGGTTTTACAAGCTGTCGTACTGGATTTTGGTCTTACTCCGATACGGGTCAGACGGAAAGAGCAAAATGGCGACGAGAGATACCGAAAAACAAGGCGAATCGGGACCTTCCAAGCAAGATGGGAAGAGTTCAGAATCACAGGAGAAGCGATCGACCAACAAAATTCAAGGCGAGCCGGAAAGAGGTAGATCTCCAGTACAAGTGGCGAACAGAGGACCGTTGCTGAGGCAGAGATCCAGCAGTGGAGGCATGAGGGGAAGAAGACCAAGCGTGCAAGCAGAGGAACCGTTGAGGGATAGATCAGCCAGCGGGAGAGGAAGCCCGATAAGACGGGGCAGATCACGGGAACGAGACGTGAAAATAGAGGAGGGAGTAGCTGCAAATTCTCCTATAGCTCACGGCGCGATCGTCAATCCTGCAAAGGTAGCTGAGGAAAACAGTCCTGATGGTTCGATACCTCAAAGCATGTCGTCCCAGCCCAAACAGCAATAACCCGGATACGAACGAGTCACAATACCTTCACTTCCTTTCGACTCCGAAAATTTCGGGAATCCTACTTCCAGCTCGTCTTTTAAAATAAGGTGCACCCACCGTGAATGCAGCGACAAGAACAGCTCCCGAATCTCCATCAAACACAATCTCCACAACTAAAGATAATGGCATACAAAACACACCCCAACAGCAATCAGCGCCTACCACCACTACCGCGAAACACGGTGATCTAGGCCTTGGATCTACGCATAGCAAGAGAACAATAGGGCCAAAAACGAGTCTGAGGTCGTAAACTTCTATAGGCCCTCCAGGATCGCTGGTGTAGGGCCTATTTGGCAACTCGGTGGTAGTTTCCTCGAAGTGCGAAGAGAGAAGGTCACGAACCTGAAACTCTGGTTCAATTTTGCCGCATTTCATAGTGATAGCGCTTTTGATAAGAAACTTTCAGCAATGAAACTTTCGTAGCATAGACAATACCATTAAATTTCCTATCGAGACATGGAAAGAAGAATTCAAGGGAGCAATCTAATTGAGGTTTTCTATCAAACAACGTGCCTAGCAAGCCTTCTCGGCCCATCCAAAATACAATTTCCAGATGTTGATCCTCAATACTCCACCTCGCTTAAACCTGCTCACTTCTAAATTCTACTTGACCCTTCCAAGCCAACATCTGAACAGTCTCATGAACCCATTCACGTCCCTCTTGAGTCTCCCATTCTTTCCAAGCTTTGTCCCATCCCTCAATCTGCTCTTTCGTTCCCATTCCCAGCTCGAGAGACCTCTCAGCCGGCTCACCAGGAGAGCATGGTCCTCCGACAGGTTGAGTAACTACCCAGAATTAGCACAAAGTCTCAATCCCAAGTGAAAATAGACAGTTCGTACTTTTTAACTCCCCTTTCTCTGCTTCAACTCTCCTGAATCCTGCCTCCAACGCAAGCGCTGCCAGTTCATCGCCCGCATGCGGATGCGTGCCCGCCCGAGAATGGGCAGACTCAGCATGCTTCCACCAATCCAAAACCCCTTCAATCTCCGGTTTGAAACTCGTGCTATTGGTATTGCAATCACAAAGAGCCACTAGGCCTCCCTTCTTGCAAACTCGGTACATCTCCTTGAGAGCTTGCAAAGGTCCCGGGTGACCGATATGCATGATTGTACAGTGCGAATGTATGATGTCGAAGGTACCATCCGGGGAATCCAACTTCAAAGCGTTTCCAGCCTGAAATTTTAGATTTGGGAAATCAGATGGAGAGTAAGCAAAGTCGAAGAGTGGCGAGGAGGTTGATATCAGTGTGAAGACTAGGTTGGTGTCATTTTCACTTTCCCCCCGCAAAAGAGAAATTTTCACTTACCTGTAAGTTCAAGTTCAGACAGTTCTCGTTCGACATTATGACCCTGGTATCCTTCGGCCGAGCGTAGGGCTTCGTTGAAAACGAGCGCGACGAAAATGGTTTGATCGCTGCATTCAACGGGGCTTTAGATCTTACGGCTTTCTTCTGTCGTTGGACCTTCCTCCGGGAGACCCTCCAATCTATACCTTTCCTGATGAGCTATCTCCTGCCAAATCCAACGGACAAACGTGGTTGGGGATATCTAATCGGTGTAGCCCACGAGGAAGTCGCCAAACGAGATGAACAATTGCAAAATGGTATCAAGCCGGAGACAATGGATTTTACACAACAGTAAGTTTGCCCTCCTTCAATCTCTGGTTGAAGTGGGCCTCAAGTTTCACGAATGGCTCGGGTCTTAATGAATGAATAACAGTTGTATGGAGGCGAGACTGGATAAAAAACCCCTTCCGCAAGAAATGAAACAATCCCACGTAACCCTCCTAATCCAAGCCGGTGCAGACACAACAGCAAGCTCTTTAGCCGCCCTCCTCCGTTCCCTTCTAACTCACCCGACCGTTCTCGAAAAGGCCCGAAAGGAAATTGACGACGCATTCCAAAACTCTTGCATCTCATCGCCGGTCAAATTCCAGGAGACTCTTGATCACCTCCCCTACTTCGTAGCTTGTATAAAGGAATCTATACGTTTAAACCCTCCTACAAGTTTTCGTAAGCCAGCCTCGCTCATTATTTCGTGTGTCGGGGCTCTTGCCCCTCCATAGGAAAGAAAAGCTCTAACAGGAAATAACAGTCTTCTCTCGAGTGATCCCCAAAGGCGGAAAGGTCATTGATGGTCACTTCATTCCCGGTGGAGCAGATGTAACAACACTTGCCCGCATTGTCCAAAAAAGCCCATTCTATATGCCCCAGATCCCGAGTCTTACCGTCCAGAATGCTGGCTCGACCGCCAAAGAGAGTACGACGAGGCAAGCTTTATTTTCGGAATTGGATCGCGTGTATGCTTAGGAAAAGACCTTTCGCTTATGGAGAGGTATAAGCTTGTCCCGGAGGTAAGTTAACTCAAAAGAAGAAAGAGATTGGATTAGGGATAGGTTTTGCTAACATGCTTTATTTTCCTACAGATTATCCGAACCTTTGATATTGAACTTGTGAATGCGGGTGAATTTCAGAACGCGGGACAGGTGGTTTACCTAGAGAACTGCATAGCGAAATTTACTCCACGCCTAACTTGAACTTATTTTGCCTCTAGACAAAAGTCCATGGCCTAGAAAAAGCGCAGGTGGGCTTCTACTTTTGATGAAGAGCCAATCTCAACATCACATCGATAGAGGATCCATATTAGAGTTGATGGCGTCGAAATAGACTTGCTTGCAGGAAGGAATATTTTGCTTAGAGGTTTTCATTTTTGCAAGACAGTTCGAGGTGTAAAGAATCAATTCAACAAAAAATTGACATTCAAATCGTTTCAAGTAGTGAGAGAAAACTTTCCACCTCAGTGAAAACAATTCTGGTTCGCCTTCAAATAGCACAATAGAAACGCAGTCGTGTAAAGAGAGCTTGATGCCAAGGTCCCTTTGCTTGGGGTGTCGTAAATCGAAGCAATTTAGCAAGGGTTAACGTGATGGTGCCATATGGCAGTTTGAGATGTGAAGAAAAAGTGCAAGAACCTTAGACTGAAGGTAACGAAAGCCACAGTGAAAACGCCAAAATCTGCCCCTGACAACGTAGAATGATATCTGAGAATGAGTGTGTTCATCAGTGCCTCGGCGGTATATCTGCCCCATGGTATTGATATGTTCGTCTTGTAATGAAGTCCAATATTGGATTTCTTCCACGGCCTGTGCATTTTCGCCCGAAGTTCGCTTGGAAGGAGAGTAAGGGTATCATAGCTTGCTCGTCGCCGTTCGTGGGTAGAAAAGGAAGATTCATTATTTTCAGTTTCCTCCTACGCGCATCGTTCATCGTATTAATCTTGTTCTTGCTAGCTCAGCGATAAGGGGGCTATGCTCCCCGCAAATTAGCGAAAGATAGGGGCACGACCGTATTCAAGATCAACTAAGGCGTCACTCGTAGAGCCTTGTGGGTTGTCGGGGTCGACGTAAATGGTAGTGACCATTCCTCTTCCAGGTTCTCCTATAGAACGTTAAGACGGAAAGTAAGCGGGACGTTCAGAGATTTACATACGTCCTGAAGGTCTTGGATGAGCCCGCCAAGTTTTTCCATACCATGCCCTATCTTCCATTAATACCCTATGAAGCGCATCCTGGTCTCCACAAGAGAATGCCACCAACGATACCCCAATCGGTAGAATCCCTCCCAATCCTTTATGCGTAGCATCATGCGACGAAGAACTTCTCCGGTAGTTGTTTGGCAGCAGTTGATCAATCCAGCTAGCAGCTCGAACATCGAGGTGCGGTTGATCGCCTGCATGCTCTAGGCGGGTAATGTGGTGATCATGAGAGAAAGTGAGGGGATGCCAATCGTCCTCGATATCCGCTTGATCCATGTTCTTCAGGCTGGCATCCCCTCTAGCGGTAAAGAATAGGTCGAATCGGTTGCAATAAAAGACGGTAGCGGCTCTGTAGTATTCCGGAAACACACCTGTAGAGGTATTGTAAATTCTTCCATCTGCCACTGCAGGAATTATGTCTCGCGAGCTCCAGGCATAATCGGTTGCAACGCTTACGACACCATCGGTCCATCGATACACCCGACCCGGATTTTGCTGAAAGAATCCCCTAACCTCCCTTGGCGGACGCCATCGTCCATCCACATATCGTGCTTGAATGGAGCCTTCATGTTCTGGGTCATCGTTTGTAGGTAGTTCGTTGCAAATGAAGAGAAAGCTTGTTCGTGCTGATTGGGAGGAGGCAGACTTGGACGAGGATCCTTGCAGCTTCGGGCCGTGGCCGCGTGATGATCTCTGAAGCCGTTAAGACCCTTTTAAGACAACACAAAGTCCAGCAGTTAGAAAACTTACCTGCTTAGTAGCCATTTAGGGACTTGCCTCAGTGACAAAGCGGTAGTTGTATCTATTCAGTATAGACATGATGTGGAGAGGCACCCTGTGGTATAGATACGCCTATCATCTGGGGCTCGACTGGCCGTAAGCAATGAGGAGTTCTCGGAGAGATTGTATTGATGCCCGATAATAGTGAAAAGGGTCCTCGTGATGATATTCATTGGACTATGGTGTGTTTATGGAGGAAGATCCCGGCAGTAAAAGCGTGGCTGCTTCACGGTGTGCAGCTTTAGTCGGTAAAAACTGAACAGAAGCAAATGGCGACATGATATCAACGCCTCCAAAGTGGATGATCTGCGCCAATCCGGCAATATTTGTGCGAGACCAATCCCATAATGGAACTGCCAACACATAGATACACCCCTCCGTACTGAACAGTGGACTACTTTGGTTCATATAGAGCGTAAATAAGGTCTCCTGACACGTCTGGAATCCATGAAGGGCCTCGGTCGCAATTATCCCAAGTGTCTGAACAATGGCGAGCGGGTAGACTCTGCGGACTGTCCTTGGGTGGTCGCCAATTTGGTGTTAAGTATGGGAGTGGCAACGAGTCGGAGAAAGCCACATACATGCATTGATTATGAAGAGATGGAGTAGAGGAAATACCAGACACTGGAGGTGCCTTACAAGGCAGTTGCCGTGGAGTAGGGAGCAGGCAAATGGTGCAGCCACTCGGCTTGATAGATGTTCAGATAATGCGCCCCGGCTGGAGGATAATTGAACACTAGTCGCCTTGGAAGCTCTGAAGGCAAAAGAATAAACCCAATCTTACCATTTTTGTAAGAATGCAGCACCTTGGGGCCCTCAGAGGCGAAGGAAGGTGGTGTTGCCTTCTTTTGGATTCGTTCATGCACCCTGAGAGAGACCTACAAGGGGGCGCTGTCTGGACACGAGAAAGAGAAGCAGTCCGGCACCAAGTCGGAAGAATTTGGAAAATGCGGCTCTGCGTTCAAATCAGGAGCCTTCGGGGTATAATTAGAGGTCCGACCCTCGTTGAAAGCGAAAACTATGACCGAGTGGTGTACGTGGGAGGGAATTTGATTTGACAGTCATCCGTGGTGCGCTTGTATTGGCACAAGTGGTGTGGATGGCGATCGGACGAATCAGATTCCTTTTCATCTTGAGCCTGCAGATGTTTAGCGACCTTCAAAAATTTGGAAGGGAGGTATCGTGGGTAGCAAGATGGCACCTATACGGTACTTACTGGGTGTAGAAGGGGGATGTTTTATCTTTCCATTTCTGATTTATTAGTCGATTTTCAAGAGTCAATTCCGGAGGGTGGGAGTCCTTTCTTATGTTTTGAAAAGCTGCAGTTTTGCAAGGATCATTTGCCATTGCATGCACCTCACTCAGCACTCTCAGTAATCGGGCGAGAGAGCTATCATTTTCTCACTTAGCCTGGTTGCCTCGTTTTGGGAGCATTTGCCTCGCTCCTTTTGAGAAAGAAACAGCCCGCATGGCCACCTTCAAGTTGGGGCGCGTCCAATAAAACAGAGAATGGCCGGGCTATGCAGAAAATATCTGCAGGTGATGGCAACGAGTATTGGCATCACTTTTTCCAACCTCCAGTGTCGCCAAAGCGAACCACGTTCGATGCGGTTCCGCCTCGAGAGAAGGTCGCGGTCAATTTAAGCTTCATCATTTGGAGGCTAAAAATGTGGGTCTATAAGGCGATATTGAACAGATGCTTCGCCTCAGTTAGGAGCGGTCAATACGGTACATGTGGCACAGCCGCTCATTGGGCCGTCCTACGGGGAATGCTCCGCTGGGAAACATGATTTAAAGGTCGACATTGTCCTCCTCAGTCCCATGATGCTTGAGGGATGGCTGTAGCATCTGCTGCAGAATCCCTTCCCGTTCCAGGAAGTGTTGAAAGCACTGACTGGTTCGAGAATGTTTGACGCGGTTTTTCTGTCATGCTGGGAGCTATCCTATGTTTCGATTCATAGAGGCTTCTATCCAAGGGGTTCATGCCGCGGCGACTTTCCACGCGCAAAATTTGGAGCTCGAACTATAGTGGCCCGTCAGCAACGGCAAGTGTCTTCTCCGTGTGGTTTATCCTCGGCCGACTCCATTACTGGTGAGAATGAACGAAAACGAGAACCGCTGCGGTGAAGAATTATAATTTGGAGATGAGTATATACAGGCTGACCATCAAAATTGGGAACTTGAAGCTAGTTAGCATAAAACAGAGACTTGAGCACTTGACGAACAGGCACAGCCATATAGGTTTACTCCAAAGAAGACGAAAGAAGTGACAGCGAATTCAATTTCGCGTTCATATCAACGATCGGGGACAATGCGGAGCATGGTTTCGCAGAGAGGTTTGATGGCATGAGTATGTCGTTGTCGATGGGGAAGTTTTGTCTTCATTGAGCTAGAGCAAGTGGAGCGCGGCAGCTTCGAGCACGTGATTCACCCCAAGGGGAAGCTATTCAGCCCCTCTTTTCTTGCTGGCTTGATTTTAAAGTTTTGGAAATGACTACTCTCTTATCTATAGACTAAAAGGCGTTTATTATAAGATACGCGTATTACGATTCCAGGTCTTATAACTAACTTAGAGAGAACTCTATATTATTTTTATTTTAGTTTTATAGTCGCTCTTTTATAAACTAACTAATTACATTATAGAGAGAGTAGAGTAGGCCGGTTTTTACTAGAGTACTTAAAAGCTTTTAGTAATAGCTTTAATACTAAACGTCTATTTATAATACTCTCTTTTATATTAGTAATATCGTAGTTAATTTTTTTTACTATCTAAAAAAGAATTATATAGCTAGATCGCTATAATCTTCTCTTATATTTCCTATATAACTAACTCTAGATTATTATAATAGCTTAATAATAAAAAACTCTCTTTTAATTAAATAATTAAAATCTATATAAATCTCTCTTTAGCTATTCTTATACTTTATATATAGACGTGTTTAATAGTCTAGTTAGAAACTATTTTTATTTAGAGTAGTATTAGACTAAGATCTAGGTAGCTTTAAACTATAGTTTAAGAGTACTAAGATATTAAAATCTAAAGTAATAGATATAGAGAAGTAAGTATCTAGATATAATAGCGTAAACCTAGAAACGTTCGCTATTGCTAATATATTCTTATATAATTAATCTACCTTAACTATAAGTAAGCGGTTATTTATATACTTATATATATATAGAAGTTAGTATATATAATATACTTCTAGAAAGCTTATATCTTTTTAAAAGCTTTTTTAGTAGCTTTTAAGACTTTTTTTTTAAAGACTTTTAAAGAAGAAAAAGAAGAATAAGAGAGTATAAAAGTATTAGTAGAAGTAGATAAAAGAAACTTAGCTTATATACTTATATTCTAATATTATAAGCTAACTTAGACTAAAATAAACATTTTTTAGTAAAGCTTCTTAAATATAAGATTATAAGTAAATTATTATTTACTTTAGTAGAGTTTAAAGAATAAGATAATTATTTAATTATTTAGTTATATTAGAGCTAGAAATAATAGATTAGAACCGCGTTCTTCTAAATTACGTAAGATATAAGAATAACTAAAGTAATAGCTATAATAGAGCGATATAACTTCTAATATAACGATTATATTATAAAAGAACTTTTAATTAACTAGAGTATATATATAGAATAGTTTTATATATAGTTTTTAATTATTTACTAGTCGTAGAATTCTAAAAAGAAGAGTAGTTGTTAAATAGTATTAATAAGTTAAAATAATATAATTTATAAATAGTAATTTAAGACTTTTTAGAAAATATATAGTTATAAGAATAAGATCTTAAGTTAGTATCTTTTTAAAATAAGTAAAAGAGCTAATTATATTAGTATAACTTATAGTCATAAAAGCGATGTAAAAAGAGTTATATTATCGTTCGTATATACCGAGTAAAGCTAGCTACGATGACTACTTAAGTAGCTTCTAAGCGAGTGTACGTATACCTACGTATACTAATCTAAATCGCTATTTACCTCTTAAATATATACTGACACTAGCACTTCTTTAAAATAATAGAAGTTACTTAAAACTATTAAAAATCATATATCTAATCTAACTAATCAGAGCTCTCTATTCCTTATTCTCGACTAATAAGAAGGCTCTATTTTAGTCTCTTATTTCGTTCTACCTATTCTATAAGGTTAATATCTAGCTTATTAGTATCGATCAACTTTTATAGGGTATTATAGTAACTCTTTTTAGTTATAGCATTTATAGGATTACTTTTACCGTCGATTTATTTAATCTTATTAATCTCTCTTAATTTATACACTTCTTATAAGTATATAACGTTAATTATTAGTTACTTCTCCTTAGTTATATCTAATTTAGTTATATATTTATAAATAGACTTTAAATTAGTATATACTATAAGTAGTATCTTAAATCCTAAGATGCTTTTAAAAGTCGATTTTATTAAAGCTATAGCGTTAAATCTAAAGCTTATTATATATAATTCTAATACTAAAACACTATAAGTAACTCTCTTATACTTAGTAGAAGACTAATATAAGATATTAGTATTATTATCTTTATTTATAAGAGTAATAACGTAACCGATTTATAACGATAAGTCCTTATTATTAGTAAATAATCCATTAATAAAAGTATATAATTTTAGAGAAGATTTATCTAATTTAACGAATTTAAGTTCTTTTAAGAGATTGTTAATTTACTATTAAATTCGCTTATTAAGAAGTAAAATATCGTTATCTTAAGAATCAATAGTTTAAATAGTATATAATAAGTCGAAAGCAGCCTTAGGCTAGGATACTATAGCTAAGTATACCTCTCTAGTATATTATATAATATATTAATCTTTAGTATCTATTATATATAATATTCTTTTTATATTAGATATCTTAGATAGAGTCTTTTATACTAAATCTAAGTATTTTACGTAATCCTAAGTAAGAGATATAAAGCTATTATAATACTTAGTAATTAGCTCTCTATTAAATTTGATTAGATAGTTAATAGTAAGCTCTTCTCTTTCTTTAGATATAAATCCAGCTTCGTTAATAGTAAGCTCTTCTTTATTAGTAAAAGCGTTATTAGCGAGTATAAGAGTATTATTAGTTTAAAGGCCTACTATACTAAAAGAGGTATCTAACTTTACTTACTCGTTATACTAGTATAATTTAGTATATAAAAGACAGGGGTTAAAAGTTAACTATTCTATTATAAGCCTTATAATATAGTGTTTATAGTATGTTATAAACTAGTGATTACTAGCTTTTAGAATACTATATAATAGTCTAATTACCTCGAAGAATATATCTTCTTATTAGAGATAACCTTTAGAAGAGTATATAAAGAATTTCTAATTTAAGTTAATTAACAATTATATATATACTTAAGTAATATCTTAAATAAACACTTATAAGCTTAGAAGTATTATAATAAGTATAAGGATTATTCTCTAGCTTACTCTTTAAATAGTAGGCGCCTAGGTAAGTACTAGTAACTTCCTAGTATTATTATATACTTAGATAACTAATCTTAACTTTATAAAAGTAAGTATTATACTCTTAAATTTAATATTATCTATAAAGTAAGATCTAAATATTCTAATATTAAGAGGTAACTTCTTTTAGATAATAATCTTAAAAACACCTTAATTAGTTAATCTATTAATCTTCTTTTATTATAATTTAATATATATTATACTATTATTAGCTATAAATACTTCAACGTTATAAGGTTTACTTAAATTAGTAAGAAAAGTTCTAACATCTTTAAGAGTAATATAGTTAAAATCGTTTATAAAAGTGTTTAACTATGAGAATAATACTTTAAAAGACCTATTTAGAAGTCTTAAATACTTTTAAGGCTATCTACGTCTATACTTCTAGAGAGGTTCTAATATAGCTTCTAGAATATCGGTGTTTTAGTAGATTTATGACTATTAAAGTCGGTATTAGAGAGAAGGTGAATGTTATTTAATATCCTGCTTACTCTATTACTTAAAAATTCCCCCTTTTTTATAGGGTTATAGTATCGTTTTAGATAGTACTATACTAGAAACTTCCTTAGTTACTAGTACTATTCTAGAAGTTTTAGAAGTTTTAATAAAGTATAGCTTTATAACTATAGATTAAAACTTTATAAGACTACTTAGTAGTACTACGATATAGTTCTTATTCTTAATTCCTTAAAAGATAAAAGGTCTTATTTAAGACTTTATATACTCTCTCTATACTAAAACATCTAAATTTAAGAGTAAGTTCTTAACTCGGTTAATCAGTCTATTTTATATATTAAGAGCTTCTTTAACTTAATAAGATATAATCTACTTTTATACCTCTTAAGTAGCCTTTTTATAAGTCTTAGATCTTATAGAAATCGGTTATAAAGGTACGTTAGTTATAGTTATTCGAGTATATACCCTATATACTAATAGAGTAGAGACTAGTCTATTTAGACCTACTATATTATTAATTACTTTAAAAGCTATTTAAAGTATTAAACTTTATAAGAGATATAGCTCTTGTTTATATATAATATTATATACCTATTAAATCGGTCTATAATAACGTTCTACTATACTAATTAAATTATATATCTTAACTAGTATAGTTTTTACTATAGTATCTATTTTAGTAGCGGAGTATACAAAGTCCTTTTTAATAAAGTTTATCTTAGTATTTATAATAATATAATTAGAGGGTCTAAGATATATATTAATCTAATATCTTTAGAAAACCTTCTATATAGTCGTTGCTTTTATATCTAGTAAAAAGTTACCTACTTAATATCTTATTACTTCGTCTATATAGTATAAGACTACCTGTTTATTAAGGAAGAAAGTATTAATTAAAATACTATAATTAAATTCAAAGTCGTTATAAAGAGTGAACTTAAACCAGCCTAGTAAACTACTATGCTTTTAATAGTATTCGTAGAATTTAGTAAGATGTCAAAGGATGTCTTAGTTAATATAATACTCGGCTCTTTCTAGTATATGTTATAATCTTAGTACTAATAAGTAGCTAAATTACTTATAAAGTCTTTAAATATTAATATCTATAAGAAAGGTTAAGTACTCTTATATAAAGTTATATATAGCTTCATCTTAGAGTAGAAAAGGGTATCTAAATCGTTATATAATAGAGAACCTCTTAACTTCTATCTCTTTCTTATTCTCTTAGATAAGTACGTTTTAAAGATTATTTAGAGTAATATTTAAGTTATCTATATTATTAATATAAAAGATAAAAGGAGTATTAGATTATACTATATAGAATTTAGCTTTTCTAATCAGTATGTCAATTATTATTAATTCTAAAGATAGAGTATATCTTTTACTAAACTAGATATTAAATTAACTCTTTATACCTTTATTAATTAAGATACTTTTAATAAGTTTAATATATATAAGATATTATTTATATCCTATACTTAACTTTCGAGCTACCTTAGTATCGATTATTATACTAAAGAAGTTCTCTTTTACATATCTTTTAGCTATTATTATAAATACTTCTTTTATAAATTCGTATATAACGTTAGAAGTGTTATTTAAGTTATTTAGGTTTTGTAAGATATATCTATTAATAATATATCTTTATACTAAACTTATTAAATTTATAGTAAGTTATTTAGTATTTAGATCGTTAATAAATTCTATAGAAGTAATATTATAATAGATAACTTCTTTATCTAAACTAGTATCTAATAAGTAACTATCTTTTTTTAATAGAGTAATAGCGTAAAGTGTCTCTAATATCTCTTCCTTCTAAGTACTCTAAGTATATACTATATTTATATTATATACCTTTCTAGTATACTTATCTTACTTACTTTTAAAGTGTCTAGAATTCTTATTAGTTTATTTAGCAAAGTAACAGTCCTACTCTTCTTAACTATAATTCTAAGATAAATAGTTATCTTTTCTATATATATAATATATTCTCTTCTTTTTATATTAATTTATATTATTAAATTTATTTGTATTATATTGTCTACTCTTATAAAAGTACCTCTTAGTTATTATAGTTTCGTTTATAACTATCTCTAAGTAAACTTTTATATAAGATTAGATCGAACTTTATAAGAGAGTAATAGTATTAGAAATCGAAGGGTTTTAAGATAAGGTTAATATTATAATAGTATAATCTAGAACCTTTTTATAAGCTAAAATTAGCTTATTTAAAAACTAACTATTAGTATAAAAGTTAGTAAGAAGGGAAAATCTTAGTAAATTAAGTCTTAATAATATATCTTTAAAAGAGCTTAATATTAATACTCTAGATACTTATATTATCTCTTATAAATTAATATTATTCTATTTAAATAATTAGCCTCTTTTATAAAGTTTATCTTTAAAGTATTATTATATAAATATAGATAAAACTTTAAAAGATTAATTAATATTTTTATTAAAAAGCGTAGTATAGAAGTAATTTAAAGCGTTACCTTTTAGTATAGTTAGGAAGGTAAGAGAGTAAATCGCTAGTAATACTCTACTTCTTTTATATATATTCTTAAATATTATAACTTTAATTATAAAATTATCTTCTTTTCTACTATACTTTTAATTATTCTTATATACCTTTATAAGAGTGCCTAATATATAAGAGTAGTCTTAACCCTTTTAAGAATTTTATAAAGTTAACTCTAGTTTAAAATATACTATATTTATTTATATTAGTAGTCTTCTACTAAAATTATTCTATTATTAATTATATTCTAGATATTTAAAGGTATTATCGAAATCGTTACTACTAGTATCTTTACTAAATTAATAGGATATAAAAAAGAAGGTCTAGTTATCTTTTAGTAGACCTAAAGGTTAGATTAGAGATTATACTAGATTACTTAGGTCTTTCTTTTTAGTTAGTAGGATTAAAGTCGTCGAAGGTGTCGGTTGTTATAACGATGTTAGTTATTATTATTATTATATAGTAGATGCTTATAAAGCTTCGTCTCTAACCTTTGTCTTAGATTAGGTGTTTTAAGTAATATTTTCAGCTTAAGGTTATTATTATAGAGGTTATAGAGGTTGTAGTTATTATTACTATAGCTTTTATTATCTTTTAGTATATTCTAGTATATATTTATAACAAGATCTAAAGACTCTATTACTAGTATCTCCTCTTAATACTATAGCTTTTAATTCTTTGTCTAACTACTTAGTTTAGTTAACCTTAATAGTAGTATTATATAATACCTAAGACATAAGTATTTTATACCTATTCGTCTTAACCTATATACCTCTTCTTTAAAGCGTTTATTATAACTTAGTATTTATAGATCAGTGGATTTTAGTAAATTTATCTTAATCTTATTCTTTAAAGTCTACTTAAAATTCGTCTTAAAGAAGAAGGTCTTCGTTCTTTCCTTTAGTATACTCTTCTTCTCTTTTAGTAGTAAAAATCGTCTCTTCTATCTATATTAACTTTAGCTTTAATACTAGCTTTAGAGCCTGTTTTAGTATTAAAGTTAAAGCTTCTAAAGTCGTTGGAATCAGTATTAGTGTATCTATTATATTATAGATATTATAGATATTATAGATATTATAGATATTATAGATAAATTTAGATATTATTAAAAGTCTATTTATACTTTACTTAGTAGGTGAAAGAGAATTCAGGTTTTAGATAAATAAGTGTTTTAGAAAGTATGAATTATCTTAGAGAATAATAGAAGGTTAAGGAAGTTATTAGAATAATATTAAGAGATTAGTATTAGTAATTAATACTTCTTATATTAAGAAGCGTTTATAGTATATTATTATGAATTTAGATAGTAGAAGGAACCATAATCTATGAAGAGGAGTCTACTAGTAATATCGAGTTTACTTTTATATAAGTATATCTATAGTAGAAATATACAAAGTAACTAAGTATCTAATCTATACGTCTACTAATTAGTATTAGTATAACTTATAGTTATAAAAGCGATATAAAAAGAGTTATATTATCGTTCGTATATACTAAGTAAAGCTAGCTACGATAACTACTTAAGTAGCCTCTAAGCGAGTATACGTGTACCTACGTATACTAATCCGAATCGCTATTTACCTCTTAAATATATACCGACAAATTATCTAGAATCTACTAGATTTCTTTTTAGTATAAAAGAGTAGTTATTAAAATATTTATACTCTAAATTAATATATTAAAACTAAATAGACGCTTAGTATTAAAGCTATTATTATAATCTCTTAGACTCTACTAAAAAAGAACACGTTTCTTAGTAATCTATTATAATAATACTATAATAAATCTAGTTATTTTTTCTTTTATTTTATAAAAATTATTAAAGTAGTTTATTAGTAGTAGAGACTAAGAATATAAGATAATAATTTCTTAGTTTCTTAGCTTTTGGAAGTAAGAAATCTTATTCTCTAAAATCGTTAGTTTATTATTTATTAAGTAGATCGAGTAAAAATACTTAGTTAGAATAATAGTTATTTTTATAGAGTTAAAGAGTTTAGCTTTAATTTTATTCTATTAATTTATAATAGTATTTTAAAATCTATTCTTATTTATTATATTATATCTCTAGTAACTTCTAGAGTAATAACTATTTTATCTATATTACTTTTATTTTAATAATAAGAAGTTTATTTAAAAAGTTATTTTATATCTCTCGCTTATTTTTAAAAACAACTTCTTAAACGTTTTCTATATTAATTTATAAAGAAATCTTTTTATAAATAAGCTATAATACTAGTTTAAAATAACTTTTAAATTATCTATAATATTAAATAATAGTTATCTAGAGATAAACCTTTTTTTAAATAGCTTATTAGAAAGATAAAATTTATAAAAATCTAAAAATAGTAATTAGAAATAAAATTATAAAAAGTTTAGTTATCTAGAAAAGTAATTTCAAGTAATAACTTATTAATTAAACCTTTATCTATTAAGTTTCTCTAAGTAATTCTAAGACTAATAATAGCAAAGCTCTCTTTTTATTATTATAAAAGTAATATAAATTATAAAATAGAAATAGTAACTTTAGTTTAATTAAGAGTATATATCTATTTTAAAAGAAAATAGAAAATAAAATAGAGAGTTCTAAAACAACTCTTAGATAATCTAAGAAAATAATAGTTCTACTATTAAAGATGTCGGTATATATTCAAGGGGTAAATAGCGATTCGGATTAGTATACGTGGGTATACGTATACTTGTTTAGAGGCTACTTAAGTAGGCATTATAGCTAGCTTTACTTAGTATATACGAATAATAATATAACTCTTTTTATATTACTTTTATGATTATAAGTTATACTAATACTAATTAGTAGACGTATAGATTAGATTAGATACTTAGTTACTTTATATATTTCTACTATAAGTATGCTTATATAAAAGTAAACTCGATATTACTAGTAGACTCCCCTTCTTTAATTATAATTCCTTTTATTATTTAAACTTTTAATAATAAACTATAAACACTTCTTAAGATAGGAAGCGCTGATTATAAATACTAACCTTCTACTAACTCTTTACTAACCTCTAAGAGACCTCTTAACCTTCTACCTTCTTTTAAAGAGACCTCTTAAACGCCTACTATATATAAAATCGTTAGTACTAATACTTTTAATTCAATAAACTATAAACGCTTTTTAAGATAAGAAGCGCTAATTACTACCCCCGACCTCCTACCTCTCTCTAAGATAATTTATACTATCTAAGATATCTGAAACCTAATAACAATATCTATTATAATATAGCAGATATACTAACCCTAATAAAAGAGATAATATATACTATTAAAAGAGAAGAGAAGTATACTAAAAGAGAGAACAAAGACCTTCTTCTTTAGAATAAATTTTAAATAGACTTTAAGAGATAGAATTAAGATAACTTTACTAAAATCTACTAATCTACTACTACTAAGTTATAATAAACACTTTATAGAAGAGGTATATAAGTTAAGATAGATAGATATAAGATACTTATATCTTAGATACTATATAATACTACTACTAAGGTTAATAAAACTAGGTAGTTAGACGAAGAATTAAGAGATATAGTATTTAGAGAAGCTAGTACTAGAGTTTTTAGATTCTATTATAAATATATAGTAGAATACGTTAAAAGATAATAAAAGCTATAGTAATAATAACTATAATAATAATATTTAGCCTTCTTAGATACTACTAGTAATTACTTTAACAATCTCGCTAACTCTACTAACCTAGGTCTATTATATACTACCTAAACTTAAGATAACGAAAGTAATTACTTCAACGATCCCGCTAACGACCCTACTAACCTAGGTCTATTATATACCGCTTAAACTCAAGATGACGAAGATAATAAAGTCAGGAATAAGAACTATATTATAGTACTACTAGGCAGTCCTATAAAGTTTTAACCTATAGTTATAAAACTATACTCTTTTAAAACTTCTTAAACTTTTAGAATAGTACTAGTAAATAGAGAAGTTTCTAGGACAGTACTATTAAATAATCTAACACTATAATCTTATAAAAAGAGAGGAACTTTTAAGCCTTAGAGTAGATAGAAAGTATACTAGAGTAGATAAGATATTAGGTAACATTTACCCTCTCTCTAATATTAACTTCGTTAGTTATAGATTCGTTAAAATACTAATATCCTAGAACCCCTTTTAGAACCGCCCCAGGGTTATTTAAAAGCTTATTAAGATACTAATATCCTAGAACTACTATCGGACCCTCTCTAGAAGCGCGGACGTGCCTAACTCTAGTAAGATATTAAATAATAGACCCTCTCTCAATGTCGACTTTATTATTCACTCTCTCTCTAATATCAACTTCGTTAGTTATAGATTCGCTAGAATACTAATATCCTAGAACCTCTATTAGACTCTCTCTAGAAGCGCAGACGTAGTCGACCTCGAAAGTATCTAAGGTCTCTAAGCAACTTCGAATTTAAAGTATTATTCTAGGAGTTAGACACTTTTATCACCTTTAAAGATGTTAAAACCTTTATCTCTAGTTTAAGTAATAGTGATAACTTTAATATTCTCGCTAAACGTCTAGAGTATAATTAGCGATAAGACAATCCTAGTAGAGGCCTACTAATATAAAGAAATATATACTTTAATCTAGGTTAATATATGTAGAATAGAGTAAGAGGTAATAAGGGCTCTTATTTAGTCGAAGATAATAGATAGAGGGTTATAATTAGTTAGATAGGAGATTTTAATAATTTTTAGAGTACTAACTTCTATTATTTTAAAGAAGTGCTAGTATTAGTATATATTTAAAGGGTAAATAGCAATTTAGATTAGTATACGTGGGTATATATACACTCGCTTAGAGGCTACTTAAGTAGGCATCGTAGCTAGCTTTACTTAGTATATATAAACGATAATATAACTCTTTTTACATCGCTTTTATAACTATAAGTTATACTAACAAAAGACTCTCTACTAGTTACTCTTCTTTTAGTCTTAATTTTTAAACTATCTCTTAATTAGACTAATTCTTAAGAATCTTAAATTATTTAAAATATCTTCGAGATTATTCTATACTTATAAAATAGTTACTAAGATTATCTTAGTATTCTAGAACTATTCTAAGAGAGTTCTAAAAACTAGGCATATAGACTACTAGTATAAAAGATTTTAGAATTTTAGAATTTTAGTTCTTTAACTCTATACTATAGTTTAAAGCTATATAAATATCTTTCTCTTCTATTATTACTATATAAACCTTAGAAGAACTTTTACTAGAATAATCGCTTTTAATACTTTATATTCTTATAATATTAGTATTAACGCTCTAGAATTAATACTAAGTATAAAAAAGAGTTTATATACTATCTCTACTTTCTACTCTTAGATATTCTATTTTTTATAAAAGTCTTCTAGAATAGTTTAAACTTTATAAAAATATTTAAAAAAAGTCTAGAAAATATAGAACTATATAAAGCTTATTTCTAATTCTATAATCTCTTTTATAACTATAATATTTTAGAGAACTAGTTAGTAGAATCTCTACTATCTATAATAAACTATTATATAACTATCTTTTAATTATTTTAACTATTAAGTAACTTATTTAAGATAATTAAGAAGTTATACTAATCTTTACTAAAGTAAGATTTTCTTTAAGCTAGCTAGAATCCGCTCTTAAAATACTAACGCTCTTTTTAATAAAGACGAGTATAAACAACGGTTATACTAGAATAAGACGTCTAGAATAGTATACTCTTTATTAGTACTAGAACCTTAGTAAAGTAGCTTCTAATAACTATAAACCTCGAGAAAAGAAATATTCTCTTATTAATATTAAGAGTCTCTATTATAGAGAGATTAAAGAGTGTAGTTTTATAGATATCTAGAGAGCTTCTAATTAACTTTAGAATCTTAGATAATTTATAAAGAATTAATCTATATATATAAAACATAAAACCTTCGAGTAATACTAATAGTTTCTTAAAATATTCTTAGTAGGTTTTCTATAGAAATCTCTTATTTAAAAGCCTCTAAGCGAACTATTATTAATTTAAGAAACTATACTTAGCTCTACTAGTAGCTTAAAGTCTATAAAGAGATAAACTAGTTATATATTATTTCTATTATTTAAGTCTAAGTTTATAATAGAAAAAACTCTAATTAGTAATTAATAATTACTAGGAAAGTTCTAGTTATAAGAAGTATAACTATTAATACTTAAATTATAATATCTATCTAACTAAAATATTTGAATAATAATAAAACATAAGTATACTAATCTATAAACCTCGGTTTACTTTCTATATATTAGTTCGACTTTCGTATTTTATACTCCGTTCTAATACTAGTTTATATTCTAGAGACTATTAAGCTTCTAAGCGTAAAATAGTATATAGCGAAGTAGAAAACTATACTTTTAGTTAATAGTATACTAGTTATTTAAAAGTATAAACTACTAGAGATTTCTAAATATTTAGTAGTATAAATAGTATAATATTATAGAAATAAGTAAAAGTTTATTAGTTAGTTAAAAGAGATTACGCTATTCTATTCTAACGCTAGTAGAGGCTTCTAAGATACTAAGAGCGCTACTATATAATTAGCTCTCTTATTCTTCTATTTACTCTACTAGAAGCGTTTTAAAATCCTTTTATATTATATATATATATTATTATATTTCAGAATACTAATACTCTAGAAACTATAGATATAACTTAAATAGTTACTTAAAAGTGTCTAATACTTATAAAACACTTAAATATATACTTAACTACTTAAACTAATAGAACTAATAAAAATATTAACTTCTCTAAAAAGTAGAAATAATCTTAGTTTTATCTTTTTAAGATATCTTCTAATAAGAGATATATTATAAAGCTATTAAGAGTTTATTATAAAAGCTTAATAATTATTATATAAGAGCTATACTCTTAATACTAATAGTAAGTACGATTATAAGAGCTTTTATATATAGAAGTTATCTTACTATATTACGAATTTCTTTTATATACTAGGTATAATATTAGTATACTTAATATATCTAGTATACTTAGTATACTTAAGCCTTAAGTATACTATTATAATACTAGTTATAATAGAGATAATAGCTATTATACTTTTTACTAGCTATACTAAGTATACTAAGTATACTAGATATACTAGTAGTTTAAGTTTATACTACTATTTTAAATATCTCTACTTATCTCTATCTACTTACTTATCTACTTTTATATATCTATATACGCTATCTATATACTCTATCTATATACTCTATCTATATAAGTGATATTCTAGAAAGTAAACTTTAGCTTAATCACTTAATTTATTACTTACTTTTTTAATTTATTATAGTTTTATAGAGCTAGGTAGTATATAAAGAGATAGAAGACTAGTTATATAATCGTATACTTCTAGGAGTTAAATAGCGAGTTAGCTTTAGTATTATAGTCAGCTAGTAAGTTAGCCTTAGTACTCTTAGTATTAGAGTTAAGAAGCGAGTTAGCCTTAGTATCGTAGTTAGCTAGTAAGTTAGCCTTAGTACTACTAGTATTAGAGATTAGATAGTAGATTAGCTTTAGCGCTAAGCTTACTAAAGCTATTCTACTAAATAAATTCATAATATAATATATACTTAAATAATATATTCTCTTTCTTAAGCTTAGTATATAAGATTAGTAACTTAATTAGTATAAGTAGTATTTCTAAAATACTAAGAGATATATAATATTCTAATACTTTTAATAAGTACGATCTAATAACTCTCTAGCTAAACGTATTAGCTCTAATAACTTATAATAGAAAAAGAGAGTCTTACGTAACCTCTTTTCTCTCTATATATAGTAGAGTTTTCACCTCTAAATATAAAACTTCTTAGAGCGTTTTTAACTTAAAAATATATTATATAACTCTTACTTTTATATATACTAAAATAGCTAGTAAGAGATTAAGAAAGTATTCTCTTATATTAAGAATAGAGAGTACGTAATTAAGAACTTCTACTAAGAATAAGAGATACTAGAGATAAAAGATAAAACTATTATAATTAAAAAGTATTCGCGAATTTAATCTAATTTTAGAATATAATTAAGTATAAGAAGCTAGAGAATTAGACGTAGAAAAGTAATAAGAGATTACTATAGAATTTAATAGATGTACTATATAGAGAAAGCTTAGTAATTATAATATATAAGTTCTACTTATAAAAGTTAGAATAGCTTCTTTTAATCTACTCTCTACTACTCTAGAATAGATACCTCTTAATTTAATACTTTTAATACTACTACTACTACTTCTTAAAGTATCTATTATAGTCTACTAATTAATAGAACGTAATAAAATTAGATACTAGATAATATAGAATAATAGATAGAAGTTTATAAGTAGAATACTAAAGACCTTAGTATAAGAGTTTTATAAAAATTAATAGAAGAGTATACTAGAAGAACCTATACCTAGCGTAAAAACAGAGAGAAAGCGCTAGCCTAATTAGATAATTAGTATACGATTAAGAAAAGTTCTTAGATTTAAGCTTTTTAAGCTTTAAATTAACTAAATTAACTAAATTAACTTTTTAGACGCTTTATTCAATCGTACGTAGTTTATAAGCTTTATTTACCTTTTTCACCTAGTTTTATATCTTTATAGCCTCTTAATATAAATTCACTTTTTTAAATAAGACTAATCCTTTTTAGAAAGGTAGTAGCGATTGTTTTCTAGTAAGAGTGAATATGTTGAAATTTCGCTAATTTTATACGCTAGCATGGTACCTATGCTAGCGTTGGGACAGAATAGCGTTTCCCGTTAAAAGAGAGAGAAGAGTAGAAGGACTTCCATTTTGTCTAAATAACTACCAGTCACGTGGTCACTCTAGAACCCCCCGGGGGGCAGGTCCACGTACGTAGTTTAGGATCATCTAGTTTAGGATCATCTAGTTTATTCATAGCTAAAGATTGAGTATCACTCTATACTAAACATCTAAAGTAGGAAGAACTTCACAAAGTAGCTATAGAAAACAAAGAAACTTCCTGAATAGATTCATTCCCCGTCTAATACGGATATATATAGCATACCATACCCTGGCACCGGCGTACACTTCGAGATCCTTTCCTTACAACGATCAGCCTATTACATCTTACAGAACCGAGATTCTCTTCCTCGGCTACTTTCCCGAAGCCTCAATTTTCTCAAAGCTGATGACCCTCAATGCACCCGTCGACAGTTCATCTAAAGAGGAAGCGGAGTGGCTATTGGCTTAAACACAACGTAGTAGGAAGTGACCATGCGTAGGCTCATAGAAGCAATAACAAACATATGAAGCAATTTTGGAATGATGATAAACATTATCCGAGACCTTCGTTATTCGCCTAGGCCATCTCAGACAAGACTTTCAATTACCCGAAGTCTTTCGAACAATTAATTTTCCGAGCATTTCTCGAACAATATCCTCAATTACCCAAAACCTTTGGAACAAATGCAACACCCAACAATCTCATTCTTCCAGAACCTCTAGAACAATCCTCCAATCGTTCCAAGCAATTCCGAGCAATAAAAGTGACTCAAAGGACAGTGGGCACAGTTCAAACCGAGAAAATGTACCCGCTAAAAATTGTATTTTCCGATCAACCAGCCGCTATAAAACCTCTCAACAATACTATAGAAGTGATTCCTGCGGATTGCTGTTATAAGCCCACCACGCAAAAAGCAGGAGGCACCCCAAAAATATCAAAACACCAAGTTCCACCAGCTCCCTCCGAGCCTTCACTTGCTCATGTGCATCCTGGTTCCTGAGTCTCTCCTCATCCCCCCGTATCAAGTGTCGAGCCCATTGTTCATCCTTCCATTGTTGTATCCACGCGTCGGAAACCCTTTGTGCGTTACGAGTAGGAGCGGTTGAGATTTCAGGATTCGAATGGCGTCTTTTGGTAGTGTGAGGTGGAGTCTTGCTCATCGGCCGCTTCTGTGTCTGAATATTGAAAGATACGCGTCTGGACGGGATTCGGGTTGCTAAACATGTTAGCCTTGAGGAAATGGCAGTTCTGGTGTGTGAATTACCAGTCTGGTTTGCATTCCAAAGATTGAACGTCTGAGTTTGACGTGGAGGACGCTCTTCAGTATGCGTTGATGGTGAGGCTGGCGTTGCAGCAGCTGGGGCAGTAGTGCCATATGAAGAGGGAGCATCTTGGGATGGAGTGACAGGTGCTGGACGAATTGTCTCTCCATTGCAAGCGGTCAAGGGGTGGTCAACGATTGCACGAGCTGCCATTGGACAAGGAAGATGGACTTATGATTGATAACCAGTGAGATATAGAGCGTAGAAGCGAGTGGAACGATACTCAAGAATGTAACGAATGTAGTTGTTTTGAGGAAGAGACGGAGATGAAAGCCGGAGAGGTGACATTTAAGTAGGTAAACAGATATGGTCTTGGTTACCCCTTCCCCTAAACCAAGATTCCCGCATCAGGTTCGTACCTGCCTACCCAACTCGTTGTTCCAACTTTCTCGGGGAATGCAACATAATTAACCTAAATACTTGGGGCAATTTTAAATATTGTCCTAGATGGTTGAAAACAATGAAGTTCGATTGTCCCAAAGTATTTAGGGTAATATGGTTTTTTTTTGTCTATCGCGAGGGAATGCACCACCAAAAAGCTGTTTTGAAGCACTCGAGTATTTCAAAGACCTCCGCAAGACACCCGAGACGAAAATTGCTGAATTTTTGAACTCTCTAATTTGCTTGAGTGCCGGCTTGTGGTGGACCTTAAATGCACCCCGTACTATGCACATGTGCCAGTGAAGACAAGAAGCATGAAAAATAGATGTCGGGTACTTGGTGCTACGCATGCTAGATTTCGAGGTCAGCAAAAGCCACTACCTAGCTTGAAAAAGAATTCTCGTGCGCGAGGTTCGAAGTTACAGTTCAGACTTGGGGTCTGTAGTCCTGGCTTCCTTGGATAATTTCACCCACTTCGGGACTCTCAATTCTCTAAAAGTACTTGGATAGAGCTCTGACGCACTTGCAACTGTCATTCGGAAATTAGGAGTGTTGATGAGGCTTCCTTTCAATCTCGAATTGATAAACACTTATAAAAAAAAAACTCTTTTTGGTGAGTTATCGGGGGTGATTCGTGCTCGCGCGATGATTTTGTGGAAAGGGGGACAAGTCCTAGTAGATAGAACCTCGAAAGAAATGTACCTCGTGTATTTGGCGAGAACTTTGACAATTACCAGGCTGAGTCTAAATCCCAGAATTTTGACTTGACTAGAGAACCCACCTCTATTCCTGGAGGTCTAATCGATAGTTTTTCATTTTGTTTTTCGCAAACCCTACGATTGCCTCTCATCGCCTTATTGTGCCGCTCTTTTCTCGCCTCAAACCACGACATGTTCTTAAGAGAGCTGGGACCTGCTCTCCATACACATAACTTCCCCTGCATCGTATGAAATAGCCTAGGTAAGCAAAAGCATTGTTTGAGAACGTCAAGGAGAACAACAAACCCGCCTTCTCGATTTTCCTCGATACTTCTGAACAATACCTTTCATTGCTCCGGCCTATTTTGCACAAGGAAAAGGAAGTTGGTATATGGAGAGCATGCTCGGATCTCTTTACCGGGGGGGGGGGGGGGGGGTAGAAGGCGAAGAGGATGTGAATGTTGAGTATGGTTGAGGGAAAGAGCATCTGAGATGACAAACCAATGTCAGATTCGGTGAAAAGGTAAAGTTCGAGGTTGTAGACAGAGGAAGGAATGGACTTGGGTCTATGACTCTATGTCTTGGAAGGCGAAAATGTGGAGCTACCGGTAAACCATGGAAGGCTGCAGGTGAGGTGGAACGGAATATTTCTAACTGGGTATTTGTTCAGTCAAGAACCCACGCCGAATTTCTCATGAGTATTCCAAGCTAGCTACCGAATATGAATTGGCATTGAATTTGGACAGGCGACAAGCTTAGAATCTGACCTTTGGAACTTATCCTAAAGATCGGGGGAATATGGGGGTTAGCAGCTCGATAGGTCTTTGAACTCTTGAGACTCGGCATTCTCAAGATTCGGAAATTTCCTAATATCGGATTAGGTGCTACGAAGCAAGTTTGATGGGCAGGAGCGATGGAGCTTTAAAGACATATAGATAAGGTAGCTTACCTAGCCTCGTTACTTGGCGACTAGTGAGGATTTAGAGGTTCTTTCCCATACAGGTACTTTGCATCGTTCAAGAAATCAATGACTGCTCCCAACCTTGACTTCTGATGGTTATCAAATTTTGAAGGGAAAATGCCGAGTGAGGCTCAAATTGGCCGGACTTGGTAAGGGGCATATTTCTGTTGACAAACCTGTACTAACCATATCATTATTCAGGGTCAAAGTCGTGGAGAGCCTCATGCTTTGTTGAGACCTCAGGGAGCTAGCTTGGGGCACTCAAGATTCTCGTGGCACTGAAGAAACCGCGGGGTTTTTTCACCGCCCACTACTAATCGCCTGGCAGAAAAAGAAATCCCCTCAAGATTTCCCCTTCACCAAAGCCATAAATCAATACCTCCCAAATTTCGCAAAATGGCGAACTCAACTCCCAAACCAATCCACACCCTCGTCCTCGACGCCGGCCCAATAATCAAAAACGATCCCCCCGTCTCAACCCTCCTCTCCCAAGCCGAAGTCCTCTACACCATCCCTGCCGTCATCGAAGAAATTCGCGACCCCGTCACCAGATCCCGAGTCGAGAACACATTAAAGCCATTCATAACATGTCGTTCCCCGAAGCCTGCGAGTATCAAGATTATTACGGATTTTGCGCGGAGAACGGGTGATTTGGAGGTGCTGAGTCGGCCGGATATACATTTGATGGCTTTGAGTTATGAGTTGGAAGTTGAGAGGAATCAGGGGGATTGGAGGTTGAGGAGTGTGCCGGGGCAGAAGAGGTTGAATGGGGCGCCTCCTGTTGTTGGGGAGGTGAAGGAGGTGAAGGGGGAGGATATGATGGTGGCAGAGGCAGAGGTGGTAGTTGGAAGTTCTGAGGAGCCAAAGAAGGAAATTGAATTGGAGACTTCTACGACCGAGGAATCGAGTGCGAAGGAAGAAGATATACCTGTGTTGGAAGAGCAGCTTGCAGCGACTACAATTTCTCCAGCAGATGCTCTCATCCAAGGAACCACCGAACCACAAGCAACCCTCGAAAAACCCACAACCCCAACTCAAGAACGCGAAACCACTCCCGAATTACTCGAAGAAGCCCAAAATTCCGCCTCTGAAGACACCGACGACGAAGGCTGGATCACCCCCGCAAACCTCGCAGAACACAAGGCAAAAGACGCAAACGGCCTCGCAGAACCGGAAGCCGAAATAAAAATAATGCAAGTAGCAACCATAACCTCCGACTTCGCCATGCAAAACGTCATGCTACGTATGAACCTAAACCTCCTCGCGCCCTCACTCCAGCGAATCCGCCAACTCAAAACCTGGGTCCTGCGATGCCACGCCTGTTTCTTCATCTCCCGGGACATGACAAAACAATTCTGCACCCGCTGTGGAAAGCCTACATTAATACGAACAAGTTGTTCGACGGATAAAGATGGGAATTTCCAGGTCCACTTGAAAAAGAATATGCAATGGAATACGAGGGGCAATGTTTATAGTATTCCGAAACCGGTGGCGGGGACTTCGAATGGGAAGTTGGTTGCTGGGGGCGGGAAGGGGGGGTGGGGACAGGGGTTAATTCTGGCGGAGGATCAGAAGGAGTATGTGCAGGCTACTACTAATGCGAGGAGACGAAAAGAAAAGGATCTTATGGATGAGGATTATCTTCCTAATATTCTGAGTGGGGATAGAGGGAGAGGGGGTGGGAGGACGAAGGTTGGGGCGGGGAAGAATGTTAATTCTAAGAAGAGGAATAAGTAGAAGGGAATACATGGCATCTATAGAATTTGGAGTTTGGTGTATAAGAGAAAAATTCGGGCGGGGAAAAGATCAGGTTTTACATAGAGATCCAATTTGCAAATGAATCTCTTGATTTTTGATGTGTTTTTGTTTTGGCATTTTGTAAAAATCAAACATGTGCCTGTCCAAACGCCAAACAGCGAAAAGAGGCTGTAGAAACGCCATTCGTAATACCGCAATGTGCCCTTCCATATTTGATTGCGAAATGAATTCCCACACCAGACAGACAGAGACCCTCGAAAGAGGTCACCGGGCGCGAGACTGCCTCCGACCCTTTTCATAGTCGACCGTCACCTTGATCCAAATCCCACAATCAATCCATCATTCTTGTCATTCTCATCATTCTCCTGTCCCGAAGATTGCTGTGCCTGAAATCTACTGTCCTAGAACGACTCGGCTCTCTGAAAAAAGACGTATTAGCCTCCATCTTCTCCCCTCTCCTCTTGTCTACTGCCCAAATTTCAAAATTATGCTCCCCTGGTATTTGCAGCCCCGCGCAATTCTAGTCATGCCCCATTCTCCCTCCCCATCTCTCCCCACTGCTCTCCTCTCCTCCCATCCAATCTCACACTCCGGGGCAAGGAAAACTCACTCTGCTGCGTCAAAAGCAATCCATATCTCTTCTTCAGCGTCACGCGATGTCGCGAGTACTTGTCGTCGGGGGAGAAACGCGCGGGGTGTGCGGATTTGGTGACTTCGCCCGAGACGACCTTTTGGAGGGTGTAGATGCGCTTTCCGGCGGGGTCCATGGTGTACATTAGATGCATGTTTGCGGTTTCTTTTTGGGAGACTCTGTGGGGGGTTAGTAGGGTGTTGGAGAGGAGGGGAGGATTGGTTTTGGGGAGAAGAGGAATTGGGAGGAGGGGAGTGGAGGAGCAGGGAGCTTGGGGAGATTAAGAGATTGGAATGGGGGGAGACGTACCTTTGGGTGGAGTGGTGGTGGGATTGAATTGATTTGGCGTAAGATTCGAGATACTTGAAATGGTTTTTTTTGCTCTGGTGTTTTTGCGAAAGGTGCAGGGGTAGCTAAATTGCCGGGCGGGGAACGGATTGGGGTTAGCGCCAGTGCACTGAAGGCGTGATTCGGTCGCCGTATAAAACTCAATCGCAACTCTTCCTCAAATCGCCTGGAACTTGGTATTTTTATATTAATCATCTATTCCTCAAGCAAGTTGTTTTCATTCCCTCGTTTTGTGATTTTATTCATACGGAGATTTTTTTAACGCGAAGGGCGCAGTTTAGTAAGCGAGGTGACCTTTGAAGAGCGTCAGCATTTCAGCCTCGCTTCTTCTCACTTTACATTCTTTCTTAACCTGTAAATCTTTGCTTTGCCTCTGTGCCCTATTGTTTTGTCCGCAATTTTGTTTCTCCAAAATGAGTCTTGTCCAAGACCATAGTCTCGTTTCTGAAATCCCCGGGGAATTCCCCGAGTCCCCAGCAACCCACCATCAGATTCACATCGAAGAACTTGAAGCTTCCCCCCAACCAAAAGCCTCTTTCCTCTCACTTCCCCGGGAACTGCGAGATCAAATTTACATCCTCCTCTTCTGTCGTGCAACACCTATATACCCCAGTTCCCGTTCGAATGTCACGTTTTACATCAACCTCCTCCTCACAAACCGGCAACTCTACACTGAAGCAATACCCATCCTCTACTCCCTAAACACCTTCCAAATTCGCGGTTCTCCGTCATGGAAAGCGTCTGAGTTCCTCAATCTCCTAGCCGGACGACGTAGAGACCTCTCTTCCTTTTCCGCCCATGCCATCCCCTCCTCGCGATCACCCCAAACAATCTGTCTCGCCCATCTCTCACTCAAACGTCTCTACATCCCTTCCCACGGAATCAACCTCTCCCTCTTAAAATACCTACTCTCACTTCTAAAACATTTCCCGAATTTGGAGTATTTAGAGGTTGTATTCTTGGGTGTTAGGGGAATGAAGGATATGGATTTCGTCAATGTTGTAAGGTTATTGAAGGATAGGAGGATGGGGGTGGAATGTGTGTTGAGGAAGAGGATTGGGTATTTGAAGTGTGAGGATTTGAGCTGGATGGTTGAGGAGAGGCCGTGTGGGAATTGGGTTAGGGTTGAGGGGGAGGGACATGTTTGGAGGAATGGGGAGGGGGTTGAGAGGGTTGCTGAGGTTGTGGTGGTTGTGCAGAGGTTGGATGTGTAGGTTTTTTAAGAAAGTGAGAGGTTGGTGCGGGGAATTTCTCGGGCTTGGCTGGGGTTTGAGGGAGTGGTGTATGCTTGGTATAGGGTTCCTTTTATCTTTCTTCTTGGGACGTGTCACTTTCATGGAGAACTTCCAGTGTGTAGCATTTAGGTTGATTTCTTTGGATGTTGGCGTCGAAAATATCCGTGGAGCCATGGTGAAGGAAGGAACTGGATTGATTGTCATATTGCGCCATTTAAGTAAAAAGATAAGTATGTGCTAGAAAGAAAAATGAAATAATGAATATTTAACCGTGGGGTCAGAACCTCCAAAGAGGACAATATCCAACGCAAAGTTATCCACAACCACTTCGCGTGAGGGTTATACGGCAACAAGAGCACTGCATGGAATTTTCATGTCCCTTTTCCTTCTAAATACTCGGTGCGCGAATTCCATGGCGTTACATTTCTGGCACCGGTGACGAAACGGCGGCATCATGCAATAGAAAAACAATCTCTAGAATTTACATATGATCATATTTTCTACATGCGGCAGTACAAACGAACAAAACATATTCCAAAAATGTATTAAAGAAGTCTCTTCTCCGGGTTTTCATTTCATCACCATCACCATCACTTGGAGCTGTGGTCTTTGTAAGATGTAACTAGATAGGTCGATCACGCGACTAAGGTCGCTCCTAAATAGCGATGTAGAGCGGAAATTTAGGAGCGGCGGGAGGAAATGGAAGGGTGGAAGGGGGAAGTTTCAATAATCTTCTTATTAGTCTTTACATCCTCCATAGACTATAGGCCCATGGTCCTACAATTAAAGTTCTCTAAATAGTGACGAAAAAAAAACATAATCAAAAACCAAATCATCTCAGAAAATAATATTTTGGTTAGTGACAGACCACCTCATTCATCACTTCATTCCCTTAATGAGGTGAATAGATGTATATGGGTAGTTGAGCGAGCTACAGAGGTCCCAAACATACCAGTCTTTAGCAAATCATATTAAACGAAGTAAAATTTCACCTCTCTCTCAATTCCCAACCCACCGCACTGGCAGTTATCTACTAGGTAAGTTATATAATAAGCTTCTTCTATTCTTTTAAATCTAGATTTATCATTCGTACTATTTATTATTCGTATCCTATTTTCTTCTAACTAGAAAGAATTAGACTTTTCTACTATAACTAATAGAATAGCTATAAATATATTCTAAATTTAATCTCTTACTCTTTCTATCTAAGCTTTAGTCTCTAGAAACTAGAGTATATAAATAAGAGTAAACTATACTTAGTAGAGAATTATAATATAATAGCTACTTTTACTGCTAATTACTACTTCTCTCTAATTATCTACTAAGTAGAAAATATATTAAAGTAGACTTTATAACCCTCTAGCCGTATCTTATTATCGCGCGCGGCCTCTAAAGAGTGTCTCGGGGTAGGCCGCGTATACGTGAGATGAACTTCTCAGCTAAATGTTTGAAGGTACCGTGGTATTGACTTACACATGTCATCCTACCAAGTTTTTTCGTGCAACCTCTTCTAGCATTTTCTTTTCAACTGTTCTGCTCCCTTTAAGCAAGACAGGTACGCTATTTTCAGCTATTCTTTTGATTTCTTGTTCTAGGCTCGATCTTCCTCGTCTTAAAGAAACGTGAACAAGGAACCGAGACGTGGCGAGGAGACATTTCTACCAAAATGCTATAGAAGAAACTTTCCAAGAACTCAAGAAGTACAGAAATCAAACACAGCGGAAACGAAATATGCATTATTCAAAATTCTAAATCTTCCCAACTGTGAAAAAGGCGATAAATCATCGGGCAGATATCTACCTTAAAGCAAGCAACTCCACCAACGCCAGATCATGTCCCCAAAAAGCAGAAGTAGACAATAAATACCCAGGAAGATTTTCCGGCTACTTCTAATAAGATAGAGCCAGTGTTTGATATATATATAAAAAAGATAAAGTAGGTTCCAACATCCCTCGATGTAGTGATTTTTCAACTCGAAACTAAATTCCGAGGATTGAATTCCAACGCCCCCTCCCCAAGCCAACCCCAAATAGACTTTTTATGGTCAAGTGGGAGAATCCGTGGCGCTTGTAAAACGAAGAAGACGATTGAGATTCCAGGTCATTTCCAGGATCTCGTCCACAAATTCCGGAAGCTTGAAGTATCCTCTATATCGAATAGGTGGGGATTCTTCTTCATGAACCGATATCCATATCTCTGAGACGTAAGATTTTGATTGTCGGTCTTTCCGTGGTCTACGGTGGAACCGACGTGCGACTCTACCGGACGAGCCGTCGAAGTTTCGAGCGCCCTAATAGCATAGGGAGAGAGTGAAGAGTGCTTTGGGGCGGATCGATACCGGCACTTTTGACGATAAATATCTTTCTGGATATGATGGTGTTGAACAAATTCCGACCCCGTCCAAATAGAATCTTCCTGAAAAATGGCCTAGACTGGCTGCCACGAGATCAGAAGACCTTTGCAGGTCTTCTCTGTTTTATATAATGATAAATTGAAATTGAAATTGTGCAGAATATCTCTCTTTCATAGATCAAGTAAATCGCAAACTCTACATCCCAATATTTTGAAATGAATATTTTCCAAATTTGAAGTCGAGGCTCTGCCCCGTATTTTTGTGAAGGTGTGGCCATCAGAGCAGCAATAGATGGAGCTCATGCAAAGATAGAAGCTCATCAGACACCAGTCTGTGGTAACTCCCATCTCTCCGGAAGATACGATCGAAACCGCTCAACCAAAACATTCGTAGTACAAACACAAACCGGAATCTGATCAATCAAAAGATAAGTATGCTCATGTTCCTCGCCAGGAGACTCAAAGCACATATGACAGCGATTCGCACTGAACATGCAAAAACCCCACACGATCAATATGCTCATGCAAATAGCCCCATAAGCGATGGGATCCAGACCAGTCTTGTCGAATTCCGGATCTTCGGCGAGACTTTTATGGAGCATGAGAATGTCTTTTGCGTGAATTAATGCTGAGGTTGAGGCGTGGGAATTTGCCCATGCGGCGGCAGATTTTGCTCGCTTGTCTTGCATGTCTTTGTGTTTGTCGTTTAGTTCTACGACGTTGGTGACGGCGTTGAAGTCTTTTGCTGTGTTTCTGATGGAGCGGATGTCTGTGTCGAGGTGGATGCCGAGAACGTGGTAGAGCAGAAGAGCGTCGAATATGAGCGTTTTCACTCGTCGGATGATTATATTTTGCCAATCTGGATGTGAATGGTCTTCGTAACCACGGTAGTAACGGAGTAGTGGATGCTGGTCCTCGTCTAGACCCGTAATATCGAAACCTTGGGAGACCATTTGATCGAGTCGGAATTTCAACCCGTCAAGTTCTCTTCTCCAGTTTTCGCGAAATGACTCCACGGCGGCTCGAAGTTCTGGTGGCCCTTGATATAGTTGCCGAATTTTTAGGTGCATTGCGTACATACAAAGTTGTATGTCTTCGATAAAAATTACTCCAGTGTTTGCTTCCTCATTTGAAGTCAGTTCCATAATCATGTTAGACACAGAATCGTAAGATCTAGACGCTGGCTCAAGCGGTAGGCGGTTTTCCCAAATGAGAAGACCATCCGAGTCCCAGAGCGCAAAAGAAACCTGGGGTGGAAAGTGAAGATCTTCCAAGGCCAGCATTGGTGGTTGGTCCCGAAGTAGACTGAGAGAACAGTCGAGCTTGAATAGATACAATGCCAGCCTAAACATTTTTAGCTTATGAACCATGGGTGGTTGTACGTGTACACTTACCTCGACCTTATACCGACTCTTACTACATGCATTGGAAGAAAATATCCTGGTCTATCATCGTCCATTACTGTTTCTGGTTTGAAGAAACCCGCTTCCCGAAGGGCTGTGACGAGAAGACTGAGAAGCAACATGGACTTGGATACCGTTCTTTCGACCTGTCATGATGATGTTAGAAGCAGCGATGATAGTCGAGGAAATCATCTTGAAAGACAAAGCACGCTTAGGAGGGACTTACGCCGGCGTGGAAAGTAAAGATAACACTCAGCAATGCTGCCTGGCATAACTCGCTGGGTAAGCCTCCATCAAAACGATCAATTGAAGACTTTTGGCACTACAGTGACATCACATTAGCAATTTTGACCTCCAATCCAAGAATGCCTTGTACTGACGAGCATGGGGGGTAGTTTGGAAATCAAATAGCCCTGCATTGCAAGAGCCCAAAGCCTCGACGCGGCACTTCCATACAGCCAAGCTCCATTCATCTTCATTGCACAAACCAGTATCACACTTTCATTCTCCTCCGCATGACTTGGTCGATGCACAATTGGCCACCGATGATGAAAATATGTGTAATAAGCATCCATATATTTCTCTTCCAGATCCGAAGGACAGAATGGTGGACTGAGAGCATCCACGTCATCACTCTTCGGGGTCTTGATCAGGGGGCTCAATGGTTCGTCTTTTCGGATTTTCACATTCATCCAGTCCACCACGCTTAGTTTTCCGAAGGGATTGTGTGTTGGGGAATCTTTGGCTAGTAGCAGGCTATCGACTGTTGGCATGGGCGTCTCGTACATGCTCATCCCGCCATGGCTCGGCTGGAATAAGAGATCATCGTGCTGCTGGATGACCACATTATCATTGAGATGGTTGTCATTCTCTGATGCCCGGCTTTCTGGCGAGGGGTTTTGGGTAGCATCACTGGAGCTTTCACTGGCCGGGCTCTGCTTGTCCCTCTCGTACTTGCAATCAATGCCTTTGGACGCACATTTGGCACACGGCTGGTTGCCATCACACTTGATCTTGCCTTTGTGACACGTGATGCAGGCCCTTTTGCTTCGACCTGAAGGTGTGGGCTTATACTCGTCTCCGTGACGAAGTATGTGCCGCTGAAGACTGTCGCTATTGCGTAGTCAGCATCCAAAGGTCACAAGGCCAGAAGCGAGGGGGGGGGGGGGGGGGGGGGGGGGGGGGGTGAGAGCCGTATATGTTATGTTACCTTCGGTTGAACTTTTGTTGACAGACAGTACAAATGAAGAGCGATTCGGCAGGGATATGTGTACGCTCATGGCGATTCAGGTGCTCTTTCCGAGCGAAGTTCTTCTCACACCCATCGAACTTGCAGTGCCATCGTACACTGCTGTCGGCGGTTGTGGTTGTAGCGGGAGGGGCGTCCATTGGTGCAGGTGTAGGTAGCCTTTGCTCGTAGGTGTCGGGTCGTAGGTAGGTACCTACTAGTACACACCGCTTTAGGAAGTGGATGCAATAAAGCGGGCTTGTGGGGATTGCGGGATTGCGGGATTGCGGGATGGGGCACCGAGGGATTGTGGGATTCTGGTAAGTATCAAGTAACCGTCACATTCACAATGTGACTGCCCTGACTGCCGAATAGGGTAGTGTTGGTAGGGGAGAAAAAGAGTTCAACCAAATCTCAACAGCTCAGAGCGCAGGGAAACGATGCAAGACAGTGTGAAGCCGGGCGGGGTTGTGAAGGGGAGCCGGTGGGAGAAGAAGAGGGCGCTGCTTGGTGGGAGCCGTGGGAGCCGATATGTTTTGCAATCCAGATCCTGACTCAGCAGCTTATTAATAATTAATAGGGCCTCGTTCCCGTCAGCCAATGAGAGCCCATCAGCATTTCTCACTACCTTCTTGGCGTCTGCTGCTCAAGTATCACCCAAACCCAAATTCTCCCACCGGCATCAGATCTGATGAATGCGGACCTACCTATATACCTAGGTATATTGTGTAACTGTAAGTGGGTCGAGACTCTTCGGAATCCCGCTTCCTCTCCCTACTCTACCACTCCCCATACAATTCTTTGGCGAACCACCCTGTCTGTCTGATTCAATATGGAGGGGTTCTTTCGTCATTCGTGGTGGGGTCGAGCGTTGGAAGTGTTGAGTATATAATATCATAGGCAGCTGTTCTGGCACACTCAATTTCCCCTCCAACTTACTCACAGAAAGATCCTTCTTCTACAACATCCTACCTCATCAAACCACAGTCGCATGCAACCTTTCAAATCTCAAAATACCCTCGCAAACACTCTTCAAGATGGTTGAATTGAAAAACGTCATCCACGTGGGAGTAAGTAGCTATACATCTCACAGCATCAAAATGCTTGGGTGCTGACAAGTGTAGGCTGCTGGTGCCTTGGGAGCACCTGTCTTGACTGCCCTCCTCGAATCGGGCAAATTCAACATCACAGTTCTCACTCGCGAATCTTCCACATCAACCTTCCCATCATCAGTCAAGGTCGTCAAAGCCGACTATTCTGTATGTCTACCCTTCAGTATTAAAAAATAACTCCGCTCCTCGTCTAAAACTCACACCTCCTTAGTCTGTTGAATCACTCACTGCCGCTTTCAAAGGCCAAGATGCTGTCGTCTCCACCGTAGGAACTGACGGATTACTCGGACAAACCTTATTCGCTGATGCTGCCATCGCTGCTGGAGTCAAGAGATTCATTCCTTCAGAATTTGGTTCCAACCTCGCCAACCCACTCACCGCTGCCCTCCCCATCTTCGGCTTCAAGATTGCAACTCGCAAACACATTGAAGCCAAGGTTGCTGGCGGGGCCGAGCTCACATACTCGTACATCCAAAATGGACCTTTCCTCGACTGGGGTCTCCAAGTCGGCTTTCTCGTTGACCTAAAGAGCGGCAAGCCAAAGGTCTTCGATGGCGGAGACCAACTCTTCAGCACCACCACGTTAGCATCCATCGCAACCGCTATCGTCGGAGTCCTCTCACATCCTGAAGAGACCAAGAACCGAGATGTTTACATCCAAGATCTCGCCATCTCGCAAAACAAGATTCTAGAGATCGCACGAAAGGTTAAGCCTGAGAAAGCACAGGAACCAGTTCCACTCAAGACTGCTGATACCAAGGCAGCCTCCGATGCTGCTCTTGCGAAGGGTGATTTCAGTGCTGCCGTTATGGTTCCATATCTCTTCTCATCAATCTTTGGTGAGGGACATGGTAGCCTTTACCCCAAGTTGAATAACGAGCTTTTGGGACTTAAGGGAAAGACTGAGGCTGATGTTGCGGAAATTGTCAAGGCTGTCTTGGCTTAGGTGGGATACCCAAATGTTTGTAATAGTTAAAAAAAAGATCGCTTTAGCATAGAGTAGATACTTAGAATGGAAATTTTCTTCCTCCTCCTTTCTTCCCTTTGAAAGTGTTCTAGACTCTCGTGATTTTACGAATTCCAGGCCTAATTTGAGAGAGGTTAATTAGATTTAGACACTGTTTAGATTAGATTATTTCAAGGATTATTTTAGAGATTATAATATAATCTCAAATAATCTCTATAATACAAACACGCTAGTAGATTTTAAGGATTATTAAATAATCTTAATTAATCTCTTACTAAAATAAATTCTACTCGATTTTAACTAGAATTAAGATTATATACTCTTAGTACTCTATATATCTATACCTCTACTACTACTACTACTACTTACTATAGAGCGATACCGCCTATAATTACTCTACTATAGATATATATTCTAAGACGGAATTAGCTAGAGCTATCTCTTATACTTATAGATTAGCTATCTTAGTAGAAGATTATAAAAGATAGAAGCTTAGAGCTTATATAATTTATAATTTAAATATGTAATACTTAAGTGAGGTAAATTAATATCTATAGAGGTGTCTAATAGTTTAGATTATTATTCTAAAGATTAAGATTATTATTAATTCTTTTAAATAATCTTAAATAATTCTAAATAATCTTTAAGATAATCCTCTCTAAATAATCTAATTTAAATAGAGCTTTAATATACTCTTTGAAAAAAAAAACTTTCTAGAAAGAATAGATAATTTAAAAGATCTAAGCTAGGTAATCGTAGAACTAATCTTAGAGATATAATTCTTTTAGTTCCTTAGTAGAGTGTCTAATTATAAAAGCTAAGAGATATAGTAAATCTTAAACTATAGTTTTCTATTCTCTTACTCTCTTATACTCTTACTCTCTTATTCTATTCTTCTATATATTACGTATACTAAGAGAGTATAGAAGAGAGTAGAAGAAGAATAAGAGTAAAACAAGTAAAGAAGAGAGTAGAAGATAAGAAAGTAAGTAAATATTCTAGGTAAAGGTTTTTTCTAACGTAGATAAGAGAAGTTTAAAGTAAATATTTCTCTTACTCTTTCTCTCTTCTCTCTTTCTCTCTTCTCTCCTTCTCTCTTCTCTCTTCCTCTCTTTCTTATTCTCTCTTATTTATCTAAAAATAATAGAAAGAAGAGAATATAAGAGTTAGATAATAGAGAATAAGAATTCGATAATAAGAAGGCGATATTACGACTATATACGTAATACTCGTTCTCTCTCTCTATTCTCTAATTAGTTACTATAGTTAAGAACTTAAAATAAAAAATATTATATTTATTCTTATGAAAAGTAATACTTTACGATTAGCGAATTACGATTTAGTTGTTTTCGACTTTTAGTATATACGAGATATTATATAGTTAGTTATAAGTTAAGCTTCTCTTTTAATAATATTTTATAAACTATATGTTTTATAATACTATATCTACTAAAAGTTAATATAAGAGAAATAAATAATAAAAACTTACTTATTATACTATTACTATCTTATTTTTAAAGTTATTAATATAGCTGAAAATATCTTCTAAATATATACTTTTAAAAGCTAAAAATATACTTAAAAAGTCTAATAAATCGTTATATAGAAGGATTCTTAACTGTTTAAAACACTTCTAAAATATCTCTTTTTTTATAAAATCTCTCTCTAAATCAACGACGATAAAGCTTATTATAAGTAATATAAGAGTATTTATATAACGGCATGCCGTTATCCTAGATAGCTGGGAGTACCTGCTATATATAGGGTTTCGGCAGTTGTTGTCTTATATTATCTGTTTTAGGAAGGTTACGTAGGTTTAGGCTTTTGTATTAGCCGACGTATAACGTTGGTCGGTTTCGGACCCTTTTGTACTATCCGAACCTCTTGTATATAGCAGCCTACTCTTAGAGTAGAAGAGGGATAGTTTTTCCTTTTCTTCTGTATTAGAGCCTAGTATCTACTCACGTTATTCAGTCTCGAACGCACTCTCATATACCTCTTCTCCTGTAGTATATATTTCGTACTATTATAATTTATAAGTATAAGTAGTATACTATTAGACCTCTTAAGAAATTATTTAGAATTAAGAGCTATTAAAAGAGTACTTGTAATAAAAGAGATATTAAGCTCTTAATCTTATACTCTATTCTATTTTATTATATTAGATAAATTAAAAGTAGCCTCTATAGTAAGAGATACTTTTTAAGTAGTATTATAAGAGTATTAGTAGCTCTTCTAAGTATAGAGAGTAGTAGTAATAAAGATATAACTAAAGAGAATAAAGATAATAAGAACGCGAATAAAGATAAGATAGAGAATAAGATAGAAGTAGTATATAATAATATAATAGAGAGAATTAATTAAGAGAATATTATAAATAAGAGGAAAGAGAAAGAGAATAAAGAGTAAGAGAATTAAGAGATTAAGATAGAAGCTATAATATATTAGATTAAAAGAGCTAAGGTTTATAAGTAGAGACTTAAAGAGTTCTAAGTAATAAAGAAGAATTAAGAGACCTAAAAGACTTTTATATATAAGAAGAGAAGATAATATAAGAGAGAGGCGATAGAGAGAGAGAATAGTATAAGAGTAAGAGATAAGAATAATACCTCTTTATTTATATCTATAAATACCTCTTTCTTCTTAAATAGCGTATCTATAAATAGCTATATAAAAGACTAATTAGCTAGCGCTTAAGTAAGAAAGAGATCTAGATTAAGAGCTATTTATAAACCTTCTTCTTTTTTAAATACTATTTGAAATACTGTCTAAAAGAGCTCTTATAAAGAGATAGAAAAACTAATAGTTCTATTATCTCTTTAGTTATTCTTATACTCTACGTGATTTAGTAGAACGCGGTTCTAATCTTATATTTCTAGCTCTAACGCGACTAAATATTTAAATTATTATCTTATTCTTTAAACTCTACTAATATATCTAATAATATAGAAATTTAATAATAATTTACCTATAATCTTATATTTAAAAAGCTCTACTAAAAAAAGAATTATTTCAGCGTAAGTTAGCTTATAATACGCGCTTATCTAACTTCTACTACTTCGACTACTTCTACTACTTCCACTGCTACTTTTATACTCTTTTATACTTCTTTTTAATTAATATACCTCCTCTAGAATAGCGTAAAGCTAATACTACTCCTAGTACGAAAAAGTCTACTAAAAGAGTCTTAAAAGCTACTAAAAAAGTTCTTAAAAAGACCTCTTAAGTACGCCTTATAGACGTGTTTCTTAACTAGAAAGAATTCTATAAAATAGAAGTTATTAAGAGAGTAGAAGAGATTAAATAAAGAAGTAGAAAGAGATTTACCTCTATTATATATAGAGTAAGTATAAATAGCTTTAATTTAGATTTTAAGATCTTAGTACTTCTAAACTAGCTTAGTAGTATCGTAGTTCGAAGCTATCTAGATTTTAGTCTAAAACTACTTTAAATAAGAGTAGTTTTAAACTAGACTACTAAACACGTCTATATATAGAGTATAAGAATAACTAAAGAGATATATAATAATATCTATAAATAGTAAGCTTAATATAGTAAACGTTAATAAATTACCTAATCTAGATAATAACCTTTATATTATAATCTATTAGTATATTACTACTTTAAAAGTAAATATCTAAGAAGAGATTCTTATTTTTAAAAAGCTATCTAAGATATAAAGATATATTCTAAGATAGCTAATATTAGTAATTTAGCTAGCTAGAAGAATATAAAGAAGATACTTACTTTTAAAGAAGTTTAAGATAAGAAGGTAATATAGATTAAGATTATAGCTAACTATAATTTAGACTATAATACTAATTACTATCTTATAGTACTAATAGTAAAGAAGACGATAGCTACTACTAAAAAGAGTTCTAAATCTAAAAAGGTTATATATATATATATAAAGAGAAGAGCGTAGAGAATAATTCTAAGAGTAATATCTCTATTATATTAGATTACGCTATTCTATTCTAACGCTAGTAGAAGTCTCTAGTATACTAAGAGCGCTACTACGTAATACGCTCTCTTATTCTTCTATTCACTCTACTAGAAGTATTTTACTCTTTTAGAATAGAATAGTGTTTCCTATTATACTAAATATAATAGCCTTTAATAACTACTCTTATTTATTATTCTTTAAGTATAATAGACTTTATAAGATAGCTATATAAGAACTTAGTTAATCTTTAGTAGAAGATATACTCTTAGTATATTATATAGAATAAATACTATAGATTAAATACTATAAACGAGACTCTTAAGCTTTTATAAATATATAAATTAACGTTTAAGATATACTATAATCTTATAAAGAATAAGAGATAAGAGAGTAGTATTTTACTTAGAGTATAGAAGAGAGTAAAAGCTCTTATATCTAAATTTAAATTAGTAAATAAAAGAGATAATATTCTATCTCTAAAATAAGTAAATTAAATAAAGAAGATAGTTAGAGAAAGAGTAAAAAGAGAGAGTATAGAGAGAGATAATAGAGATAATAATTATAAAGATAAAGTAGAGACTTAAAATAATACTAATACTATATAAAAAGAGAGAGAGAAAGAAGAATTAGATAAACTATAAAGAGTAGAATAAAAGAAAATTATAATAATCTTAATAAGTCTTTTAATATTAGATATTAATTATTTATAGTATTTATTATATTTATAAAGAAGAAATTAGCTTATTTAGTTAAGTTTACGAATTTCTATAATCTTTTAAAGATATTAGAAAGCTAGACTATTATATTAAAAGTATAGTAGTTAATATTAAGAATTTATAAAAGAGGTTTAGTACGTCTAGATTAGATATAGTACTTATAAAGCCTTAAAGAAAAGTAAGACTAAGAGTAGTAAAACACGGGTTCTACGAACTTCAATTCTTAATAATTATAGCTATTATACTAACTTCTACTCTATTATATACTAGTATAAGCTTTAATAAACGCTTTAAGTATATAATTAAAGCTAGAGATACTTTTATTACTTATAGGTTTATTATCTAGAGTTTATTATCTAGTCTTTCTTTAAACTAATTTTAGTAGAGTAAATAGACTATATCTATCTCTTTACTAAACGTCTATAATAACTCACTTATAACGTTAAATATTAGTATAAGCTAGTAGATAGACGTATTTAAGACATTAGAGAGTACTCTACTATTATCTCTAGTATTAAAGAGAGAATATTCTATAGCTAGCTTAAAAGAATAATCTCTTACTTTAATTATATATATAAGCTTCTTAGAGACTATTATAGAGTACTAGTATAGCTTCTTCCTTTCTTAAATAAATATAATAAAGGCTTTAATATAAATAGTAATCTTTAGAATAGTTATACTTAGTAGAGAGTATATCTAGAGTATTATAATTTATAAGATAAGAAGTAGCTAGTAGCTATATAATAAGAGTATAATCTTTTAGTATAAATAGAATATATAATATAATTAAATCTAGATAATTACTCTTACTTTTAATATAATTCTAGCTTTTACTTCTATCTAATTAAGTAATATAACTACTCTCTCTTTCTAAGAATTCTCCTCTATCTCTCTATATAATCTCTCTCTCTCTCTCTTAATCTAATAATACTATTAATAATTTTATACTAGGTTAGTTATTAAGCCTCTTTTCTCTTTTAATAAGACTCTTATTATTAGTAGCGTAGTAGTATATAGTATAGCTTCTACTAACTTAAGTAATCGTCGATTACTTCTTTCTTTTACTAAATATAACTAATTATAAGATAGTATAATAGTACGAAATACATATAACTATAGTAGAGGCATATGAGAGTATATATAGTAGAATGACGTGTATAGATACTAGGCTCTGATATAGAAGAAAATAATAACTATCTCTCTACTATACTGAATATAAACGTCTATATATAAGAAGGTTAGAAGCTTCTAAGTTCCGATAATAATAATAACCGAGCCTTACCTAATATAGCTAATACTAAACAATAAGAGCTGAAAAGCTAAATATATAATCTCTGATTCTTTAGAAAGCTAAATATATAATATCTAGACCTTAATCTCTTCTATATATAAATGTCAGATATTAATACCTTCGGTACTTCGCTTATATAAGTATCGGTTATTCGTAATCTCAGCTAAAGAGGTATTAGGGGTATCGGCACTGTATAAGGGTATTAGTAGTTTTACGAATGCTGATAATTCTGGATAGTACTGTTATATAATAATCTAGCTATTATATAATAATCTAGGATAGTATACTATTATATCCTCTCTTCTTTAAAAAGACTCGTCTTAAGTCTTTAGTTAGCGATTAGTATAGTATCGAGTTAATTAAAGTATTATTTATCTTTTTATTATAAAGAATATAACTCGTCTTACTATTATAGTATCTAGTAGTTAGAGTAGGGTCGGTAGCTAGTAGTATTATTATTTAAAGGCTAATTGCTCTTTATTTACTACTATATACTATATAATAATAAGATATAAATAGAAGAGAAGCTAATGATTAGCTAGTAGGTAGAAAGTAGTACGCTACTATAGAGTTATCGTGTTCTTATTATTATCGTATATTATAATAGTAATTATTAAGTAATAAATAATAATTATAAAGTAATAGCTATTATTATAAGTAGTATATTAGTAGACGACTTTTCTCTAATTCTAACTTCTCTTCTTCTTTTCTTTTTATCTAAATAATATAAATAGTAAGAATACCTTCTAATTAGGTATATTCTTATATATTAACTTATCTCTTAGAATATATATATATATTATATATATATATATAAAAGTAAGTTCTTCTCTTCTTAATCGGACCTGATTTAAGGCTAATCTAATATAGTAAAATACCTCTTCTATATCCTTCTAGTACGCTTCTAGCTACCTACTAAGTCTACTACGTTTAGTACCTTTAGGTAAAATCTTAGAATAGAGATTATATATATACTTTTAAGAAGCCGAAGTTAAAGAAGTATAAGTACTATATAGAGTAGAATACTATATATATTCTAGTAAGTTTAATTCTAAATATATACTAAATCTATTCTAACTTAGGTAGTTACTATAGTTTATTAAGAAAGAGTTTAGTAAGCTTTAGAGTAAGGAGGAGAAGAGAGAGGTTAAGAAGGCTATAAAAGCCTTAGATAAGGTATTAGTTATTACTAGTATAGAGGTACTAAAGAATAGCTTAGAGGTATAGTTCGCCCTTTTAGAGAAGACTTAGACGCTTCGCGCTAAGGTTATTATAAGTACTTCTTACTTATTAGAAAGGTTTTAGTTACTAACATTTAATAGTTCTTACGCTATACTATAGAGGGTAAGACCTCTATCTAAACCTAGGTTTAGGTTCTCTTTAAGGCCTACTTAAAGAGTTTATAGGCGTCCTCTCTAAAGCTAGTTATAAGAGGTCACTAAGGTAAGAAGCGTCTTTATAAGAAGGAGGTAGTAGAGGAAGAGCCGATTTAAGCTCCTTATGTTTAAAAGGGTAGAGAGGAGGATAATAAGTTAGAGAAAGGAGAGGCTATAGCCTAGAGAGAGTTAGTAGGCCCTGTTTTAGTAGTAACTTAGTCTTAGTTCTTTACTTTATTAATTTCGAACATTCCTACTAGTTAGTGTTTTATCTTAGGTTTTTATTATAAGTTCCTTATTAAGAGTAACTAGAATTAGAGAGTATTAATATTATAAATTAACTCTTTTATCTAATTCTTATCTACTTCCTATATATTAAGCTATTTAGAGAGGTGTTAGAGTAGTCCTAGCTCTTCTAGATATTTAGTATAAAAGTCTCTTAAATAATATAGTAAACCCTAAAAATTATATATAGAATACTAAGTAAGATCTAAATTATATCTAACCTATTTCACCTAGTACTATAGTTATCTTCTAAAAAGTCTACTACTAAGTATTTCTTATACCTCTTATTTTTATATACCTTTAATAATGTTTAGTAGAGGCTTTAGAGCCTTTTATTCTAGTAGAGAGGTATTTAGATCTTTTAAAAGTATATTAGAGGCGAAAACATTATAAATTAATAAGCTTTTAAGAAGTTTTAGTCTATAGAAGTGTTTTATACTTTCTAATATTTTAAAAGGTCCTATTTACTATTTAGTAAGCTTTTAGCTAGAACGATTTATCTTAAGATTCTTAGTAGATAAGTAGACTTTATCTCTAACATCTTAGTTAATAGCTTTTTAGTATTAGTTTATACTATCTTCTATCTTTTTCTAAGCCTTACCTATATTATTTTTAGCTATTCTCTAAGTAGAGTATATACGTTAAGCTACTTTTACTATCTTATTATAGTTAAGTCGTTCCTAGAGAATAGAAGTCTCTAGTATATTCTAGTCCTATAAAGTCTTTAAGTTAAGTTTAAACTTAAGTTAATAAGAGGTTATACTAATAGATAAGTATAAAAGTATTATTTATACTCTATTTATTAAGAGGATTAATTTACTTTAGTTATCTTAATAGTAGGTTATAAAGAGCCTTAGTCTCTAATTAATATATTAGTTTATTATCTTTATCTATTTATCTATTTATTTATAGTAGGTAGTACTAAGCTTAAGCTTAATATTAATTATTTAATAAAATTTAGTCTAAAATAATAATATAAATTAAGATCCTTAATTAGACGTAATCGATTTAGAGTAGTAGCTAAAATAGTAAATCTATTAAATAAAGAGTTTAGCTAGTCTTTTAGTATCTATAGTTAAGTAATAGAGTATTAATACTAAATCCTTTCTAAGTTAGTTAATAAATACTAATATAGTATTAAATTTATATTTATCTTTTAAGAATAATTTAAAGTCTATATATAAATATTATATAGAATAGTTAAGTATAGATAAGAGGTAAAGAAAGCCTTATTACTTAGTTTATTAAGAATAAGAGTATTTATAGGCTTAATAATTCCTTATATACCTCTTATAGTTTAAAAACATTCTAGCCTAGTAGTAGTATTATACTAATAACTAGTATATCTTTTTTATACTTAAGTAAGTACTAGATACTTAGTTATAGACTTCTTAGATTAGTTTTATATAGAGTTTAGTATTCTTTTAAATATAAAGTCGATTCTTAAAGAGTAGTAAATTATTTAATAAGAGATAGTATTTATTTAGAAGTTAATAACGTTCTTTCTAAAAGGAGTATAAGTTATCTTTCTTTAACTTCTAAATCGTATCTAAACTTATTCTTAGAATATTATCTAACTAAATTATATTAAGAGAAGTAAACTATTCTTATAAAAAGGTCTAAGTAAGTTTAGTATTAATTTAAGGGTCTAAACGATTTAGTATTAAGAGAGTATATAAGCAACTATCTACTTTAGCTTAATTATAGGTTTTTAAGTCTTACTTACGTTAGGTTAATATATCTGCTTTTTAATTACTCTTCTTAGACGTAAATTAGATCTAGAAGTTAAAGTCTAATAGAAACTCTATCTATTAGACTTACTTAGTTATAAGTAGCTTAGTTATTATAAAGTATTCTAATAATCTATAATCTAAATATATATTAATATACTTCTAATATAACATAAGTTTAGAGCGCTATTTCTTAAAAGCTTTTATAATAATAGATAGCTCTTTATTATAGATCTCTTAGTTCGATTTATAGCTAACTAGAACGTATAAGTAGAATCTAATAGAGTACTAAAGGCTATTATATTATTATAAGAATATACCTACTATTACTCCTTCTAAAGAGTCTATTTCTACCTTTATATTATAATTAAAGTCGAAGTAGTATAAGGTTTATATAGTAAGTAGCTAAGTCTTTAGCGCTTTAAAGGCTTTATTATATTCAAGTATTTATAGAAACAGCTCTATAAAGCGTATTATTATAGTTAAAGGTTTAGTAATTTTAATATAACCTTTAATAAATTATTTATAGAATCCTATAAACCCTAAGCAAGACTTTACACCTATTATAGTATTAGGTTAGACCTAGTTTTATAAAGGCTCTACTTTTTCTAGATTAACTTTAAGTCCTTTTATAGTTAAGATAAATCCTAAGTATTTAACTCTAGTAATACTAAATTCGCTTTTCTTAATATTTACCTAAAGTCCTACTTCTTAGAGCTAATTTAGAACCTTCCTAACCTATTCTTTATATTCTTTAATAGTATCTAAATAAATTAAAATATTATCTAAGTAGGTAATATAGAAGTTATTTAGATAATTAATTAAGACATTATTTATATAACGTTAATAGATAGTAGAGCTATTATAGAGTCTAAAAGAGAGAACTTTATATTTATATATATTATACCTAATTTTAAACGTAGTTATCTCTTTTAAGTTAAGGTCTATTTAGATATAATAGAAAGCTTATCTAATATCTAATTTAGTAAAGATTTTAGCTATTCTTATTCTAGAAAGGAGCTTATTAATATAAGAGATTAGATAAGGATTATTTTAAGTTAGAGCGTTTAGCTTCTTATAATTAATATAGAACTATAACTTATTACTATTAGCCTTTTTAATAAAGAGTATAAAAGAGGCGAAAGAGCTATTACTATTAATAATAAACCTCTTATCTAAGTTCTTTATAAGATACTCTTTTATAGCTTTAAGCTTTATAATTAACTATTAATATAGAGGCGAAAAGGAGTTAAGAAGTAGCTTATTTAAAGTAATCTTATAATTATATTCGTAGTAAGAAGGAAGCTTATTAGAAGCTACTTTTAAGAACACGTCTTTATAGAATAAGTAACACTTTAGAAGTCGGGCCTATATTAAAGCCCTTATCTTATCGTCGTCTTAGAGAGAGGCTAATCTCTTATTAATAACCTAATCTAGCTTATAGAGGCTTATTATATAAAATTTCAAATTAGGCTATTTTATATTATAATATATTACGTTAACACTTATTTTATAGATAAAGGAGTATAGGGTCTAGCCTTTTAAGGCTATACTAGTAGTTTATAGAGGCTTTAGACTAAAGTCGGATATTAAAATTTTAAAAGGTGTTATTATAGATAGAAGTAATAACTTAGCTATATATATAAGTCTACTCTTTTTATATCTTTCTTATTACTAGATAGTATATTCTCTTTAGTTTATATCTAACTAGTAATTTAAAAAAGGTTTCTAGTTCTAGCTAGAAAGAGAAAGTAAAATTTCCTTACTATAGTAGAGAGTTAGAGAGTATTTAGCTAGCTAAGTAATCTAGTTCTTTAAAAGGTTAAGAAGAACTTTAAAATAGTTTAACTACTTATTACTAATAATTAAGTCTTATTATCTAAGATCTAAGATAATAAAGAGGTAGTTATAGATATAACGTTAATCTATATTTAGATATAGTTATATAAACTAATTTACCTAGCTTTTAGTACTATTATTATATCTATAAATAGATACTAAATAAAATAGTTTCTAGATCTTTAAACCTATTACTTTTAATAATTATAAAGCTAGAGGTTAATTTAGAAAAAGGTACCTATTTACTCCTATATCTACTAAAGCTTATATTTTAATACTATATCCCTATATACTAAAAGTAGTATTTATAAAGAACTGTTTTCCTCTTATAAGCTTAGAAAGGTTAAGTCTAGATAGATTATATTTATATAAGCCTAGAAAGGTATTTTTACCTAGGCCTCTTCGTTTTCCTTCTAACTTAGATTAGAGTTAGAGTACTCTTTAAATAGTTGTTCTTTCTTAGGTTAATCGTTCTCCTCTATCTTATTAATACTAGGTAAATTAGAATATTTAAGCTTAATATACCTAGGTTTCTTATAATTATAGTACTTTATACTAGTAAGGAGTTAGTCTATAAATAAAGTCTTTAATCTTTTACTAGTAGAAAGGGGTCTAAGAGATTAAGAAGTTTTTTAAGAAGTAGTATAAAGTCTATATAAGAGTAGTAAGGGTTTTATTAAGAAACTAAATAAGGTTTAGTTAGTATTAGGCTTTTAGTATAATAAGCTTATTATAATAGGTTTTTTAGTACTTATTATACTAGTTATATATAACTTAGTATTATAACGCCGTTCCTTATCTATAAATAATAGGTCTCTTATTATCTTATTAAAGTTAGTATTTTAGTATCTCTTACTATTAACTAATTAAGTTTAGAGCTAAGGCGTAAGTTTATTCTATATATAGTAGAACTTATCTTACTTAGATACTTCTCTAAGTATTACTATACTTAAAAAGCGACTTTTAAATTCTATAAAACTTTCTTTTATATAACTCTTCTATTCTATTTAAAGAGACTAAAAAGCGTTCTAGACATCCTTCTTCTTATAATCTATTAGATAGTAGGTATTAAGAAGCTCGATTATCTCTTTATAGTCTTTAAATACTATCTTACTTATATTAGACTTATATTAAGGCTCTAAGTAGTTCTAGGTAAGTTTTATTATCGTTCTCTAAATAAGAGCTTTATAAGTTAAAAGCGTCTAATAATAGTCAGCGTTTATATAGAGTTAATTATATATTAATATTCTCTATTACTTATATATAAGTAAAACGCTATTATCTAAAAGTTTAATTTTTTCTATAATCTTACTTTTAATAGATTAAAGGGCTTTTAAGGTGTTTTTAAGTTATAGGCGTAGAATAGGTTATAATAAGAGATAAATATTAGAGGTAGAGTCTTACTTATAATAGTAGTTTAAAGAAGTAGAAGGAGGTGTTTATATAGGTTAGATAGGACTTAGACTTTAGTTATTATTTAATAGTTATTAACTAATTTACTATACTAGGTCTAATAATTAGGCGATCTAATTATCTTACTCTAAAATTCTCTATTCTTTTTCTTAATCCTTAGCCTTTATAGCTTAGATTATACTCTATATCTTATCTATATTAGAGAAGTCTTATTAATCTCTCTAGCTTCTAAGTACTAGGCCTTTACCTTTATTATTCTTAAGCTTCTTACTATTCTTAGGAGTATAGTACTAAGTTAGAGACCTTTTAGTAAGGGCTTGACTTTATTCTCTAAAAGATCGCTTTATACTTAGAAGCGAAGCTTAGAAGGGACTAGGAGTCGCTCTAGATTCTAATATATTAAATATTAAATTAGAGAGAGAGAGAGGTAGGATTAGATTTAGAAGCCTTCTAGATAACTATTATAAGTTAGCTTATTTACTAAATCTAAGGTTATTAGAACTCTTAAGAAATACTTAGCGTATTCTAATCTCTTAATATATACTAAAATACGATTTATACTAGCTATCTATATAGATAATAAACTCTACTATTACTAGCTGTCTAGGTAGTCTCTAATTACCTAGCTATATAAAGATGTTATTATAATATTCTAAATTAAGTATAAATCAACTTCTAAATAAGAAGTAGTAATAAGCTTAAAAAGAGATATTATTAAGGCTGTTACTAGCGAAGAAGAGTTATTATTTTTATATAATAGTATAAAATATATATAACTATAGTAGAGGTATATAGGAGTACGTATAGTAGAATGACGTGTATAGATACTAGGCTCTAATATAGAAGAAAATAATAACTATCTCTCTACTATATTAAACATAAACGTCTATATATAAGAAGGTTAGAAGCTTCTAAGTTCTAATAATAATAATAACCAAGCCCTGTCTAATATAGCTAATACTAGATAATAAGAGCTGAAAAGCTAAATATATAACCTCTGATTCTTTGAAAAGCTAAATATATAATATCTAGACCTTAATCTCTTCTATATATAAATGTTAGATATTAATACCTTTAGTACTTCGCTTATATAAGTATCGGTCATTCGTAATCTCGGCTAAAGAGGTATTAGAGGTATCGACACTATATAGAGGTATCGGCAGTTTCGCGAATACTAATAATTCTAGATAGTGCTATTATATAATAATCTAGCTATTACATAATAATCTAGGATAGTATACTATTATAGATAGGCTATAGAAATACTTTCTAAAGTACTCTCTTACTCTTCTTTTAGTATCTGCTTCTTATCTAAGAAGATATATCTATACTCTTAAAAAGTCTTTAAAACTTATATAATTTAAGCTATTAAATTTTCCAGTATTTATAGATTAAGGTTTTAAGGTTCTTAAAGCTCTTTTTAATAGACTTAAATTTAAGAGTAATATAAAGATAAGTACTTAATTACTACTTCTCTCTTTATATATATCTCTACTACTCTATTACTTCTATAAATAGTATAATTATCTAGTATAATAATATCTTAATACTCTCTCTTAAGATATATATTATAAAGTAGTAGAATTATATACTCTAGCTAATTCTTAAAGATATTTACTATAATCACTTCTCTTATAATTATAGGCTTAAGCTATTTTTTAAGTATATATACTAGTAAAAGACTTTATACTTTTAACCTCTTAAGCTAATATCTCGATTCCGCTCTTATATTAACTAGCGCCTATCTATATTAAGACGTACTTATAGCTTTATTAGAAGTAGATTTATTAAGAAATACTAGATATCTAATATTCTAGAGTATTAATTTATCTCTTTATACTTATATTAATTTAATATTCTACTAACTTATACTATAGTATAACCTCTTATTTAATATCTTTATTCTTTTATATATCTATAATATATATAACCTTAATAGCTTAATATTAAATACGTTATATATATAATCTACTATCTTATCTACTATAAGCTTATTAGCTTAATTAAGTAGTACTCTAATAAAGAATTATATATTATAATTATTATATACTACTCTTATTCTAGATCTTACTTTATAGTATAGATAAGAGATAAGATTACTCTTTTTAAGAACCTCTAATTATATATTCTAAATCGATTAAGTACTATATCTAAACTCTCTTATAAGCTCTTTAAATTAACCTCTTAAAAGCTCTTTAAATTAACCTCTTCTAGTACTTATACTACTCTAAATAGCGATTTTACTAATAGTATAGTAATTAGGATTAATTTAAGATATTATTATATATTAGAGAGTATAAAAGTAAGATTAAAAGCTTTAAAAGAGATATATATAATATAATAGAGAGTAGTAGTAGTTAATAAAGTCTTAGTTTTTTAATATTTAAATAAAGATTACTTTTAGTAGACGCGTTACTATAAAATATATAGTTTATAAAAGATCGTCAAAAGAGAAGCTTAACTTATAACTAACTATACTTAGCCTCTACTACTATAAAGCGCTTTAATAAATTTTAGAAAGCAAAAGCGAAAGAATTCTAGATTAAGCTTATTACTATTTATATAAGAAACGCGATTCTTTAAATAAAGTATAGAAGTCTTTAATAAGAGCTTTAGTTTTAGTAGCACGAAATGTATACTATAGTAGAGAAGGTATATAGAAGTGTGTTTAATAGAATAAGATATATAGATACTAGGCTCTAATATAGAAGAAAAGAATAAACTATTTCTCTTTTATACTAAAAAGAAGTACCTATATATAAGAGATTAGATAATATAAAAGTCTAATAATAAGAATAACTAAGACCTTTCTAATATAGATAATCTTAAAATAATAATAGTTAAAAGCTAAATATATAATAAAAGCTAAATATATAATATTTAAACTTTAATATCTTTTATATATAAATATTAGATATTACTACTTTTAGTATCTAGGTATTAGTTATATATACTCTTAGTATATAAGTATTATTAATATTAGTCTCTTAGTTAATCTAAGATAGCTAGCTATTATAAATTTAGTCTTAAGAGTACTTTTACTTAGATTATATTAATTATATAAGTCTTTAACTAAAGTCTTTTAAGATATTAGCTTAGTATTTAGAAAAAAAAGAACTTAATAAGAGTAATTGTTTCTAGCTAAGTAACTAAGTTAAAGAAGAGATTATTCTTAATACTAAAGTCTAATAATAATAGTTAAAAACGTTTATTTTATATATATATATATAAATACTAGCGTTTTAAATATTAATTTAGACGCTTCTTAAGTAAGTTTAAATACTTTAAATACCTCTTTTAAGAGTAGTATCTCTTATAGTTTTCTATTAAAAGAATTATTTAGTTAATCTCTTTTATAAAAGTATAGCTTTTCTAAGTATAATATATCTCTACCTTCTTATAATATATCTCTATTATATAGTATAAGTATAGTAGCTTTGGCTTATAGAAAAGAAAAGCTCTTAAGAGCTTAATTCTAAGTATAAGCCTTCGTTATTATAGTAGAAGAGTTAGCTTATCTACTAATATTATAAGAGCCTCGGCTCTTTTTAGTAATATTTCTTATTCTTTTAAAGAGTTTCTTTAAAGGAGATTAGACTAAGAGGTAAATATCGGTATATTAAGAAGCTTATAGTCTTAAATAAGATTATTAATATAATAAATTCTAAACTAAACTAGTATTATCTAGAAATATTAGAACTAACTTTAAACTACTAGTTATAACGGCACGAAATATACACTACTATAGAAGAGGTATATAGGAGTGCGTTTAGTAGAATAATATACGTAAATACTAGGCTCTAATATAGAAGAAAAGGCTAAACTAGCCTTTTCAAACTCTAGGAGTAGGCAGCTATATATAAGAGGTTTAGATAGTACAAAAGAGTCCGAAACCGAATAACGACATACGTCGGCTAATATAAAAGCCTGAACTCTACAAAGTACGTCTAAAAGCTCGGACGTACGTAATATAAAACAATAGCTAAAACAACTATAGCTGAAACCTTATATATAGTAGGTACTCTTAGCTATCTAGGATAACCTAGGTAATAAGCTATTATATCCCTCTCTCTTGAAAAAGACTCGTTCTTAGGTCTATTTATCTTATCGTTTAAAGTTAAATCGAGATACTATAGTATTATTATTAAGATTAGATCGAGATAGCGTAAGTTGTTATATTAGTCTTTATTATAAGCGAGAAGGTTAAGTTCTAAATCGTAGCTAACCTAAGTTCGTAGATACTTTATTTATTGAAATTATTATAAACGAGACAGTTCTAAATCGACTTCGTAGATACTTATAAAAGAGACTTCGTTTCTAATCCTTCTATATTAAAAACAAGTATTCGCGTTTGCTAAAAGAGTATAGTCTAATCTGTCTAGTAGGTTAGAAAAAGTTTAAAGTAAAATTAGAAAAAAGTTTAGAAAAAAGTTTAAAGTAGAGTTAGAGGTAAATTTAGAGTAGATTCGGAAGTTGTTTAGTTATAATTAGTAGTAGTAACTTAGTTAAGAGCTTACTTCGAGAGCGTACTAATTCGTATCTGATTTAAAGAATTTAAATAAAAAGGAACTTCTAGCTTAGCTAGAAGTAAAAGAAAGTAAGAGAGTAAAGAATATAAGACTCTATACTAGAGTTAGTAGGGTTTTAGCTAGCTAAAGGCGAAGTTGTTACTAAGTTGTTAAAGTTGAAATTGTTATCTAAGTATCTAGAGATACTAAAAGAGGTGGTTTCGGCTAGTTAAAAGAGTTGTTACTGAATTTGAAAATGCTAAAAGAGATGGTTTCAGCTAGTTAAAAGAGTTGTTGTCGAATTTGAAAATGCTATCTAATGTTTAGAATAACAAAAGGAGTAGTTTTAACTAGTTAAATAAACTTAATACTAAAGTTGTTATATTATCTTATTCCTCTCTTTTTTAATTTAGGTCTAAACCGAGGTATTTAAGAACTTATTTATTATCTTCTAATTCTAATTCTACTTTAGAAGTAGTAGAAGATTTACTATCGTATTATAAAGAGTTTAAAGCTAAATCGGATAAGGAGAGAGAGGTATTTTAAACTAAAATACTAATATTATATAACTTAGCGTTTTAGCGTATCTCCTTATCTATAGCTAAAAGATTAGATACTATTCTAGCGAAGTTGTTTTTCTAATCTCTCTTCTTTATAGTAGCTAAGTTTTAAAGCTAAGGTGTAATCTTTTCCTATATATAAAAGAACCTATCTAATTTATATACTTCTCTAAGTATAGCTATACTTAAGAAGCAACTTTTAAAATTAGTAAAAGTTTCTTTAGTATTATCTTATCTTATTTATAAAGATCTAAAAGCGTTCTAAGTATTCTTTGTCTTATAACTAGTTAAAAAGTAAGTATCTAAAAGAGTAACTATCTCTTCTTAATCTTAGAAAGTATTCTAAACTAACTCTAACTTATATCTAGGCTCTAAGTAGTTCCTAGCTAGTCTAGTTATTATACTCTAAATAAGAGCTTTATATATTAGAGGTAAACTATAGTAGTTAGTATTTACTTAGAGTCTATTATATACTAATATCTTCTATTATTAGTATATAGATAAAATGCTATTATCTAAAGATTCGATTTTTTTAGTTATCTTACTTTTTCAGAGTTAGAAGGTATTTAAAGAGGCTTTAGAGCCGTGTCGAGTAGAGGTGGATTATTAGAAGGTATTAGAAGCAGCTATCTATAGCTAAAAAGAGTCGGATCGAGGAGGGTTTAGAGTAGCGATTTATTAACTTTGAAATATAAGCTCGCTTATCTGTATTTCTAGCTTAGCTAGCTAATTCCTTATTTCTTAATTTTCTGCTTCTAAAGCTTATATAACTAACTATATCTAGTTTATATTTAAGAAGTCTTACTAGTCTCTTCAACTATTATTATTTCTTTAGAATCTTCTAGATCTTAGTATATAAGTACTATTTAAGCAGCTTTTAGAAAGGAGAGTAGCTCTAGAAGAGGGTTATCGCTTAATACCTCGTAGTAGAACTAAATTTAATATCTTCGTTAATTTAGAGAGAGAGAGGTAAGATTAGATTTAGAAGCCTTTATAATAACTATAGTATATAGACTTATTTACTAAACCTAGGGTTATTAGGATTCCTAGGAACACTTAGCGTATTCTAATCTCTTAATATGTCTATAATACGATTTTTACTAGCTATTTATATAGATACTAAACCCTAGTATTACTAGCTATCTAGGTAGTCTCTAATTACCTAGCTATTTAAGAATATTATCGTTCTAGTTCAAATCTAGGCTAAGTTATATTCAAAATAAAAGAAAGTAATAAAAAGCTTAAAAGAGATATTATATATACTATTACTAGTAAAGAAAAGTTTAGCCTTTTTATATAATAGTATAAAATATATACTACTATAGAAGAGGTATATAAGAGTATATTTAGTAGAATAATATATATAAATACTAGGCTCTAATATAGAAGAAAAGGCTAAACTAGCCTTTTCTAACTCTAGAAGTAAGTAGTTATATATAAGAGTTTTAGATAGTATAAAAGAGTCTAAAACCGAATAACGATATACGTTAGCTAATATAAAAGCTCGAACTCTATAAAGTACGTCTAAAAGCCTAGATATACGTAATCTTTCTAAAACAGATAATATAAAACAATAGCTAAAACAACTATAGCTGAAACCTTATATATAGCAGGTACTCTTAGCTATCTAGAATAGCCTAGGTAATAGGCTATTACACTAGTAATAGAGTAATTCTAGTAGATAGTAGACTAGATTTATATTTATCTAAGTCTTAGTAGAGCCTTAGTAATAGTAATTAATATATTATTAGTTATTATTAGAAATCTAGTAATAATTAGATTACTTAATATAATATAATAAATATTATAGATCTCTCTAATATATTACTAGTAATATCGTTGCCTAAGTCTAAGCTTTAGTAATAAACGTCTATTTAGTTTTAATATTATTATATAAGATCTAACTTTAATATTTTCATAAACTAGCTTTCTTAAGCTAAAATCTATTTTATTAAACTTTTTTAAAAATATATCTTTTTATTTATATCTTTATCTTTATTAATATCTTAAAGCTATAAAAAAGAGTAATTCTTTAGCTATATATTATTTTAAAAAAGTATAAAATACTTATTTAAAAATTTACTAGATTTTAATATTTTAATATTATTAAATAACTACTCTTATATATAAGAATTTTTTTTATTAAACTAAGTGAAAGTGTTAGTATAACCTATAGTTATAAAAGCGATATAAAAAGAGTTATATTATCGTTTATATATATCTAGTAAAGCTAGCTATAATATCTATTTAAATAGTTCTTAAGCGAGAGTATATATAACTACGTATACTCTTAAATATACTAATAGAAAATATATATAGAACTCTCTTATATATATATTTTTAGTTTATTAAAAGTAGTTTTATAAATAGGTTTTACTTTTTACTAAAGAGATACTTTACTACTTAACTATATTACTAGTCTAGAGCTAGTTATATTAGAAATAAAGAGTAGAATTATAAATATCTAAATATATATATAAATATAATAGCTTTTAAAATAGCTATAATAGTAATAGACTTAGATAGTAATAGAATAGTTATTAGATTATCGCGATATATATTATATAATAAATATTATAAATTTTTATCTAATATAATAAATATTATTAAAAAAGTAATAATAATCGATTAAATATAGAGCTTGAAGCGCTAGTGCTTTATAGTACTAAGTAGATATTATATAGCTTATATTTTCTTTTTAAAAATCTACTTTATTATAATAAAAAATTTTTATATAACTGAATTTAGTATAAAAGACTTCTAATAAAACATATAATCTCTTAGAGCTATAAATAATTAGAAATCACTATTAAAATTATATAACTTTATCGTTATTTTAAGAATATACTAAGACTAAGTATTCTATTAGCACTTAGCTAGAAGAATAATTAATCTCTAGATTAACTATTTCTCTACTAATATTATTCTTAGAAACCTAGTATCGATTAGATTACTTTATTACGAATTTATTTTATATACTAGTAGAATAGCTTTATACTAGCTATGCTAGCTATAATAAGTATACTATAGCAGGTGTATTAAGTATACTAGGTATACTGGCGCCGAATCGGCTACCTAATCGGCCTTGGCAGGCTTGGCGCTAAGGCCGACCTGCTGCCCGACCTCTGATACTAGAGATGCTAAGGCCGACTCGCTAGCCGACTATGACGCTAAGGCCGACCCGCTTCTTAACTCCGGTACTAAGAGTACTAACCCGCTATCTAACTCCCGGGAGTATCTCTTCAGTTATCCTTATACTCTATATATAGACGCGTTTAGTAGTCCGGTTTGAAACTACTCTTATTTAAAGTAGTTTTAGACTAAAATCTAGATAGCTTCGAACTACGATACTACTAAACTAGTTTAGAAGTACTAAGATATAAATTAAAGCTCTTTCTACCTCTTTCTAATATAGCTAATTACTACTATAAATAGATATATTATACTACTTATACTAGCTCTTAGTTTAATATATATAAGATAGACGCGCTATATACTTAAGAAGCTTTCTCTTTAAAAGAACTTTTTTAATAGCTTTTAAAGCTCTTTTAGTAGACTTTTTTATCCTAGAAGTATTAGTCTTATACTATTCTAGAGAAGGTATATTAATTAAAAAGAAGGATAAAAGAGTATAAAAGTAGTAGTAGAAGTAATAGAAGTAGTAGAAGTAGATAGAGGCTATATTATAAGCTAACTTTACGCTAAAATAATGATTTTTTTAGTAAGGCTTTTTAAATATAAGATTATAAGTAGATTATTATTAAATTTCTATATTATTATATACTTTAGTAGAGTTTAAAGAAGAAGATAATAATTTAAATATTTAGTTATATTAGAGCTAGAAATATAAGATTAGAACCGCGTTCTACTAAATCACATAGAGTATAAGAATAACTAAAGAGATACGATTATATAACTAGCCTTCTATCTCTATATATATTACCTAGCTCTACGAAACTATAACGGATTAAAAAATTAAGCGATAAACTAAGCGATTAAGCTAAAGTTTACTTTCTAAAATACCTCTTATATAAGTAGACTATATAAGTAGAGTATATAGATAAGTAGATAAGTAGATAGATAAACAGATAAGCAGAGGTAGACAGGTAGATAAGTAGTAGAGAGTAAGTAAGTAGACAGATATATTTAAAACAGTAGTATAAACTTAAATAACTAGTATAGCTAGTATACTTAATATAGCTAGTATACTTAGTATACTTAGTATAAAGTGTAATAGCTATTACTTCTATTATAACTAGTATTATAATAGTATACTTAAGACTTAAGTATACTAAGTATACTAGGTATAGTAAGTATACTAATATTATATCTAGTATATAAAAGAAATTCGTAAGATTAATATAATTTAATAAATATTATAAACTTCTTTGATATATTACTAGTAATATCGCTGCCTAAGTCTACTCTTTTCTTATATAGTAATACTTTCTAAGAATAAAAATAATATAAGTTTTTTAAAAGCTATTTAAAAAAATATATAGATAAATAGATAACTCTGTTTTTATTTTAACTTTAAATTTTATTAAGCTAGATTTTTAAATAGAGGCTTTATTATTAATATATGTTATAAAAACTAAAAAAGTATAAAAACTAAAATCAGGTTTAAGGATTTTAAGAATTTTAGATAGCTTTTATTAAGTTAACTAAGTAGCTTATAAGTATTAATAGAAAGACTTTTATAGATAAAGTAGTAATAAAGTATTCTTTCCTTATTTCAGTTAGTCTCTCTTACTATAGTAAATAAGTATAACGATTCTTCTTTTATAGAGCTTAGAAACTAGGATAATCTATAGCTTAAACCTAGGATATTTTTATTATATAACCTGCTCTTATAAACTAGGGTCACTTCTTTATTAAGAGTAAAGTATATTTCTGTTGAAAGAACGAAACTTTCTTTGTTTCTTTATTAACTAGAAGAAGTAATTTCATCTTATTGAACTATTGCTATTGAAGTGAATTCGCCTATAAGCGAGGTTTTATAGTTTCTGAAAAAATCCATGTTTTGTATAAGCTAATATTCCAAAGAATACTTACCCTCTATTATTAATAAAGTTATCAAAGGAACTTGAATCAAGTGGCACTGGGTTTTACGGTGTCTAGATGAAGTTTCTCCAGCCCTGAAACTTCATCTCATCATCTTAATTGGTCTAAGCAAAGGAAGAAACGTTGGGTCTACATAGCTATCATTGTACAACACACTTTGCAGGGGAGTTTATGAACAAAACATTTCTTTAGTTAAGTATACTTTTATTTGTAATTATGTTTGAGGGGGTTGTGGGTAGAGAGGCAAGGCAATCCTGTAGAGGTGTTCTCTTATGAAGAACATAAGCTACTAATCACTCTACTGTTTCGCTTAAGTCTAGGCGCCACCTTGACGAACGGAATGAGGGGGGTAAGGAAAAGACTAGGTGGGTTCTTTTTGTAGGGTTTGGACGAAATCATGTAGAGGTGCTCTTCTATTAAGAACACTAGCTTCTATAAGCACTCTAACCTTTCGTTTTATGTCTGCTTGCCACCTTGATAAACAGTGTTTGTCTCAACTGGATACTGGGACGAAAGAAAAGAAAAGAATGGAGTAAAATATGCTTAAACATACTTGTACTCCCAGTCACCCAAGGAGGGTGTCTCCTCTCTCTCCTTCCCCTCTTGCTCTTCCCCTTCTTCCACTTCCTCATCCTCTTCTGGCTGCTCTTCAGGTTGCTCTTCAACTCCGTCGAACGTGGGTCCCGGGGCCTTGGGCCAAAGCACTGCTCCATTGACATCGTACATAGAAAGATCTAGTGCGTGAAGTATTTCCTTGCGAGTAAACTGATGAGGAATCTGTTTGCTTACTTCCGAAACCAGTTTATCTAATTGGAATTCAGATTCCCCTCTGTATTTGAATTCCGCGAAAGAAACATCACCAGCACAGAGGATGAGACGACGTCTCAGATCCTCGTCAGTGAATGGCCCAAATACCATGGGGTGCTCCTCCAACGTCTTTCTGAGTTTCTCAATCCCCTTAAGGATCTCCTTCTCCGACAAGTGAGTTTCCTGCAAGTCAGCCATGTTGGAACGTGGGAATGTGTGGTGTGTGGTGTGTGGTGTGTGGTGTCGATATATGATGTGGCGAGATATGAAGTAGAAAAGAAAATCGAAATAAGGACGGCAAAACCAACCATATTTATGCCCAAACATTATAAATGTTCTCTGCGTCTGTACAAGGGCAAGTGTAATCTTGTTTCTGGATTTTAACAGACCTTCTCCTAAGCATCCAATTAGAGCTTTGAGTTCTTTACCGTGGATTGGAGAAACAAGTTTAGTAACCTTGTCTTTCTACTGTGCCATTAAGTGTTTTTATTGTTACGCATTCTCCTTCCTCGTTTTCCAGCAAACTCTCGGGGGTTGTTTACCTGTTGTTTAAATGGGAATTGAATTGCTTCTCTTGTTTAAATTTCCTTGTCCTATTTTTAGTATCAAGTGTAGGTTGATCTTCCCCTCATTGGCTCGCTTGGGGATTGCAGTATTACCCGGTGCGACCCGTTCAGTATTACGACCATTAGCACCAGTAGCAAACCTGGTATCACTTCAGGGGAGCTTAGTTCTCCTCTTTCCCCATTTTTGGAATCTACAGCTCTTCTGATTCAAATTGTGATCCATTTTGTTCGGCTGAGGAGTGGAAGGAAGTAAGACGACCATCCACAGATAGCCCACCTTCAATTGCCGTTCGGCGATAGGGATAAAGCATCCTCGGTTCTGGACCCAGCTCTCGTGGTACTTGAGGGGGTTTTCTTAAACTTCCGTAGTTCTCAATAAGTTCTTCTTGGCCATGAAATTCTTTCTTGCGCTTGCGTTCTCATGGTCACTTTCTATATCCACGGCTTCTGAAGTAGGAGGAGCTTTTAAGACTATCAGTAGATTGGTAATCGGTCACCCAGCCAAAAATCGAACACAGGTGTCGGAATGTCTAGTAATCCCGTATGCTCAAGCTCCAGTTGCAAACCTAAGATTCGAACCTCCTCTGGTTTCAAGGAATTAACCATTGCAGGGAAATTCGCAAAACTTCCTTCCTTGACTAGGAATACTCATAATGAACCGGGATTTTACAAAATTGGAGCATTTGCACAAAATTCAAACCATACAGAGGCCCGGTGGGAACTTTTGGAATTAGAAAGTTTTACTTGTGCTACCGCCATCGAGACTGCTCATCGTGAAGAGCTCTCAGTTCCAGCTTGGTGGTACATGTATCTCGGGGACTAGTCCAAATTGCGTCTGTATCCAGAAGCGGCGCATATCATGTAAGTGATCTTGAGATGGTTCTTGGAACAGCTCAAGATGTGTCATTGATTTAGATTGATTTAGAACACCCAAATCGAAGAAACAACCAGTCGTTATATGATGAAAGCAGTTGCTGCATTTGCAAAAGAGCCGAAAATTGGGTTGTCGGCCTATGGATGGCCACTGTACGAGAATTCAAATGCTGAGACATTGGTGAGGTTGGGATACAACAACGAGACCACAGCTTCATTTGTCTCTCCGCAAGTATACGATTCAGGGTGCCCGAGTTTGAATGGAAAGGTCAGTGACGAAGTAGGAGCCTTCTGGAAAACAAGCGAGAAATGCAAAAGTGCTTGTATGTTGTGTTAGACTGTTGCAGATTTCCACCTCATCTACTCTCCCACATGCAAACTTTGGCAGTAGGTTTGTGTTAAACTCGCACTAGCTCCGATGCTTCTATCTTCGTGCAAGTATGCATCGAAAACCAACCCTTTTTCGCCCAGATGGTCGCACGAGGGTAGGTCCAACCTCGAGAGAACCGACGAGAATTGTATAACTTCGTGGTTTAATCCATGGTCCATGTGTTATGCTTTTTCCCCGTATTCATCAGCGTCGAAAGGCTCCTCGTCGTCCCCATCTTCATTGAGTTCTTCCTCCAGGTCCCCCTCCATTTCCTCGTCATCACCCTCAAGATCTAATTCTCCAGCCTCGATATTTCTCATGAGCTCAATGTCTTCAAGCTCATTTCTGACCAACCGATCTTCCAAGTCCTCATCTGGTACGTGTGGCCTCCCAATTAAGTTGATACCCCATGTGCCTTTATCATTCAGTTACAGTGTACTGAGAATACCCCCACGTCTACCACCATTTGTGAATAAGTCTACTATTCTCACAGTTCTGTCTCGGCCGGTGGTAACCACAGTATCACTTCCCTACATACAACCAGGGACCATTAGATTTGCAATACCAGTGATTCCTAGACCCTCATGGATATTGGTGGGTGGCTGGTCACGAGTCCTTTCCTGGTTGCTGAGGAAACTCGAAGTGATAGTCCAAGAAACGTTTCTTATTACTCCATCGTATCCGACAGTGTAGAGACCTTGACCTTCATCAGTACCGACTTCTCTTCCAGGGCCGGGTAATGGTGTCCATGCTATAGCCCAAGCAGGATGGGGATGATGCGAAGGCAAAAGACCATCTTCATTCCTCAGACACGCTTCCACGGGTCTGAGTCTGGAACGAGGAAGTCGAAGAATATGAACTTCCCCCTAAGCTAGTGGTGCAAGCGATATTGGATAACAGCGTTGGATGGTGTTGAATGGATGTTATTCCGATCTTAGGCTAAAAGAAAGCGTGGTCTTTTTGTGGTAGAAGTGATAATTGCCCATTGATCTTATGAATATCATACGTCTGTATATGTCTGTCTATGGCTCCAGTAACAATTCTCGAAGCCAAAACGTGAAGTGAGAGGATCCCTGATGGCGTGGTCAAAGATTGGACTACCGTTCTTTAAGTTTTAGTGATGAATTGGATATTGAGGTTTCTCACGCTTCATCTATCTGGAGCGATATCTTGAATAAAGTCAATAAGCCCGTTCCTGTTGTCGAAAAAGTGCGCAAATCAAGCGGACTTATGATAGAATCGTTCCATGCTTGGGAGCCAACAACGAAATGGTCTGGTGAAATGGCGAGGAAAGAAAGACATGTTGGTGCTTGGTGCGCGATTGTGAAAGTGACGCACTTCTGACAAGTACGAAGCGCGGTTTCTAAAATTGTACGACTTGAGTTCGTATGCTGTTGGCTCAAACTTGTCCTTGATGCACCGCCGGCAGTCAGCGAAAAATGGGAGAGCAAATCTAGCGAGACCCAACCCCACCCACCCTTCAGCCAATCACAGACGGCACCACTTTTATATAAAATATTACTGAAGTTAGCAATTCTTTTCATTATTCCTTCTTATGATAGAATTCTTTAAAGAAGGAATACCTCCAAGTTGGAGTTGAGGCGGGAGTTTGTGTCATGCTCATACTAATCACTGTCATCAAGTTTGATTTTTGACTCTATGTGCAAGGCTTCAGCTTAACGTTTTGTTTACTCCATTCCTCTTCTACTTCTATCACGCGAGTCTCTTCATAATTCACTGCTTATTTTCAAGTACAGTACACCGGTGTTTTTTGTTAAGTGATGGGTGCTTTGTTGTAAAGTTTGCTGTTTTCAACATTTGTACCTTTGTACCTATTTTCCTTCACCTTATTTTGGTATCGGGAGAACTTTACTCAAAGCAAGACAAAGGGATTTCTTTGAATTTGAATGAACGGCCACCCTGTAAAGATCACAAACCAACGGTAATATTTACACCCTCATCGGAACTCTATCCAGCTTCTCTCTTAAGCAACTTCTATCTATCAGTAAGCGGTTGCCATCATGTTTCGCGGTTCAGCAAAAGACTGGCAGAGTAAAAGCTCTAAGGGCAACTCTAAGGGCCCTTCAAAGTCCGGTTCATCGAAGCCAAAACCAACCAGAAACCTCACGCAAGTCCAACAGTGGTTTGCCATTCTCAGCAACGAAGATACACCAAGATCTCTAAAAGATAGCGAAATTTTCAAGGCAGACACCAAGTACGACATTGAAGACATCGGATTCAAAGGGAACTTCAAATGGACCCTAACCGAAAGAAATGGAATCAAATTCCGCCTCAAGGTACATGACGAAAGTACCCGCGCAGCCGTAGCAACCGTCACAATGCCATTTGATCAAGCGGGATTCAGCACTAGTTATCAAAAGAACCCAGTTTTTAAGGGTGTAGAGGCGAATGATCCTAACCATCATCCTCAAGACCATAGACATAGGTTTAGAGTCAGTCAGAAGTCAGGTGAAAACGAATTTAACACTCTTGATATTCAAGGGCCAGTTAAGGAAGCTTCTTCAATTCGGCTAGTTGGGGGCGGTGGGGAGCGAAAGGCTTCCTATACGGGAATGAGGTTCTTTCTTTCGGACGAGATCACGCTTGGAAAGGGACTGAGAATTCAGGTCAAGACCGAGGAGGCATAGTTCTCAGGGGGTGTTTGTACTTCAGCCAGTCGGTCACGAGATTATATTTATTAGAAATATTGCAACTCATCTTTTTGAACCTGAGGTTGATTGTTGTGGATGTCACATTGAAGATTTCGATATGTCGTGAGGATCATCTTTACTTCCTTGAGCCCGTTTTAGTACCGATCAATTCCTCCGAATTTCCCATTTCAATTCCTTGATACTAACTTCATCCCCCGCCTTCTCGTCATAGTCAAACCACTCTCCATCATCGAGCTCAATAGCTGTAAATTTGCTGTTTGACTCTAGACCAGTTGCGAGCCATTCCCCCTAGAGATTTTGTCAGAACTTCCGGATTATCTATGAAGTTTGACTTTGACTTACCTCTGGCTTGAACTCCGTAAACTCAAGTCCACGGCAGTCAAATTCGATGACCTTTTGGCGTGTTGGGGGGGAGGCTTGCTCGTAGGGGACTGGTGGTATCTTGATAGTTGCAGAAGATTCTCTCTGTAGAAGTTATTACCACTGATCCATTCTCATGCACTTGAAGAGCCGAGAAGTGAAGGCGGAAATACCTTGCATGATTTACACTTCCAGACAAAGTTGGCTTCCCCTCGACTACCGCTCATTTCATTTGCTTCCTGTGCTCTGGTCAATCCGAGTTGGGTGAAACAAGGATTCCATATTTCAACTTACAAACCTGCTAACAGAGACAAAGTTTGGATGAGTCTCTCTGCAAGACGTACACTGGACTTTGAAAGTGTACCAAAAGGGAGTTTCGGGGGTGTCATCAGGTCTCAAGTTGGTAACGCTATGTGAGTGTTAGTAAGTACTCAATACAACACAGTTACAATACAAACCCGTTAAGCTCGGCAGTAAGAGTAAGGGTCAACATAGATGCGGTCTTGGTTTCCGAGTTTTATGTTGTTGATGAGAGATGAGGGTGCATCTGAATCTCAAGATGGTGGTGGAACATTTTGGAGGGGCTTCCACGGAATAACCCCGGCTTCTCGGCCTTTTAAAGCGGCAAGCAGGATTTTCAAACATCGAAAGGTTCCTTGGTCCACCCCGTTGTTTCTCCAATCCAACCTCAATCCTCAAAATGCCCCCCTCCCCCCCGTCCGCCAGTTCCAATTCAAGTTGCTAAGTAATTGGGCGATGCGACAATTTCAATTACCGCGAGCCCTCATACATCCAGCATGCGTCTAATATGCAAAACCTTTGGTCTCGAACTGCGCAGATCAGGTCATCCTGTCAATGTAGCTCCTGCCTACACTCTACGATAGCTCTCGGTCGACGAACCGCCACGGCAGGAATACGAAGGCGCAAGGTCACAGCAGGGGAATTCATTACAGCATGTTACTCCTCGATTTTAGCTACGGCTGCAATCGCAGATGCCCGGGTGAAGGAAAACAGAACGAGGGATTGGGACCAGGCGATTGCAGATGTCAAGGCTGGGAAGTCTGTGAGAAATATACCGGAACCGTCAATGAAAGATCAGGTGGACAAGGAAGTGACAAATTGGGATCAAGTAATTGCGGGCCTTGGGAAAGAGTCGCAACTTGAGAATACCTCGGAGCCAGCAACCAAAGATGATGGGGCGACGGATACCGAGTTGAATTATGTACGAAGGGTAGGCACAGACAAGATGGAAGGAGTGATCAACAGGTATCTTTATCCTCAGCATACAAAAGCCAACTTCGAATCGCTCAATCACAAACATGACACGGGCTCGACCTCCTGGAACCACGTTTACAATGCTTGGAATACAAATAAAATGGACATGGGCACAATTTCCAAGACCGGATCCGAGTGTACAAATTCCGAATCTGTTCAAGTAGGGGAATGTTTGGAGGTTCAGTCAGAGAGTATGGAAGTGGCTCTTTGGATGAGCAAGAACAGTGTATCTGGCCGAGACGTATTGCGAGAGCAGAGTTCCGAAATCGAGCATCGGGCACCTAGAAGCGATGCTCATTTACGGAAAATGGAGGCAATGATTCAAAGACTTGTGGACCAGATTCTCCACCGAAGCAAACTTGCATGTCTGAAAGACGGCACTTTGGTTGCGACCCCAAGGAAATTTCATATGGAAGAAGAAACGGAAGAGATCGCCAGATTATTGATTGGACTGAGGAACAGATTTGTGCAATCGCCAATTTATTCATGGAAAACGGACGAGGAGGTGTCCAAAGAACGCTGCACTCTACACAGTGCCATGAGTCAATTGTTGGCCAAGGTAACCCCCGGGGATCAAGGTCATATTCAAACCACGGTTGGAAAGGTTTGCTACAACCTGTTGGTTGCAAGTGCCCCACCAAATATTGAAACATACAATATTCTAATCGATCAACTCACCCGATTGCAACAACATCATCTTGCTCAAGCTGTAGTAGATTCTCTGCTTGATGACAGTAAGATGCTACTCAATGACAATGCGGTCAAAGCTATCCTGGACCATTATATCGCCAAACGAGATAGCCATGGGTTTCGATTGATAATCCGGCGCATGAGGGCAGTGGATCCGGAAGGTAGAGACATGCACGTCAAGAGAAAGGGACTTTGGCAACTGGCCCAGGAGAAAGATGTCCAGGAGTGGGCATTTTCACCCAAAACCAAACTTTGCCATCGCAACGGCTGGTTAAGTGAAAAGTACTCCAGATCTCCGGCAATTTTCGAAGCTCTCATTCGAGGGTCAATTGTCTTATTCAAAGTCGGGGATGCTGCGCGTACCGTTCGAGCTGCAATTCGAGAGGCACAAACTGTGTTTCCTGAGAGCATCCATCTACTAATCAAAGTTACTGTGGCTGTCAGTGATTACAAAACAGCTGCCAAGCTTCTACAGGGTATTTTGATGTACTGGGAGGATGGAAGGACGAAATCAGCCTTGAACTTCAATCGGGCTGTTCGATTGGATATGTATCAACTCTTGTCCCTTTGCGGGATCGATCCAAAGGGCGATCTTGAACCTGTCTTGCATCCTTATCTATCTTGGGATGCTCTGCGCGGCATGATGGAGCATATGAAAAACCAAGCTGCCGAAGATATCCAGCGTTCCAGAACCCTTGACTCGATTTTGGAGTCGAATTTAAATGACGAAGAACTGGCGGTACAACAGAACACCGCGCCGGTCTTGAATTCTGATGATATTAACAACACGGCTCTTGTGGCAAACCCCGAAATCACATCAATCTCGAAATTCAACCAGCTTGGTTGCGAACCAGTTGAGCCAGGAAGCATCCAGGAGGCTTCGTACCTTCTGAGAAAACTTTTCGAGCTGAAAACCCGTGCCAACATACGTGAAATCAACGATCGTTGGATTCGAATCAACGGCATCGAGGCCAGAATAAAAGCACGGGCAGAATGGATCAGTTCAGCTACCGAGCTGATCGAATCAACCATTGAAATTATCGAATTCCATAATAGATTCACCATGAAAACATCCATTGGCCAAGTCACAAAGACTTTCAGATTCGCCCCTTCGAATTATCCGTCTCAGTTGAAGGTGACTCGTCACACGCACGAGAAGCCCTTTAAACCACGGAGCCTGCAAACCACAGAGGAGCTACTCACCAAGAAGGAATCCAAGAAGAGGCAAAAGAGGAAGGAATTCAAGGAACGGCTAAGGAAGCGGGAAATGGAAAGGAGTATGCGGCCCGGAATTAAGGAGGATAAAGAGATGAGGAAGAAGAGGAAGTTGAAGGATCGATTGACGATGCAGGAGATGATCGACCTACGAAGATTCCGTCAAGAAATGGCTCAAGGTGACGAGACAACGCCTGAGAAATCCATCGGTCCAAGATCAGAGGAAGTAATGGCAATCAAAGACAAAGAATCCCATCTCTCTCTCGACATGGAAACCAGGGATAAACTCGATTCCCAACTGTCCGCTCTCCTCCGCGGAAACGGAAGGAGAAAACTCGTGGCTCATATGGTTCGTAAGCGGTTGGAGGTTGCGACGGAAACTCTTTCGGGTCAAGCGGACGTGATCAAATATAAAAATGTTGTGCAGTTTAAACATGAGCAACCTAGGATGCAGGTTAGATACCATGCTGTTGATGGTGGGGATGGTGAGGGGTTGTGTGGGAAAGATACCAAGAGTGAGAGGGATGCTTATTTGGATTTGATGGGGGAATAGTGGAATGTACTTTATTGTATATTTGAGGGTTGATGAAGGCGTCTAGGAGTTTGGGATGTGCATATTTTACCGCTTGAATAGAGAGAGGATGGGTGGATGGGTGGACGATGAATGTAGAAATAGATTTGAAATGAGAGGTTTTGGTTGTAAATATGCTTTTCTAGATGCCATGTGTGTGTTCACGCGTGAGGCAAGTAAAGAACGCACCCCACAACTTGTCTATTGATTGATCACCTGGGCGCAGTAATTTCACTGGGTTTTTCACCATCTTCCAAGGTGAGTATTATTTTAATCATGCCGATTCTATGCCGCCGGGGCCTTTGACCCAAATCATCACCTCTTCTGGAATGTTTCAACTCAAATGACTCAATTTATGTCTATAGAGTTAAACTATGAGTTTTCCACTCAATCTGTGCCTTAATATCGAAGAGTACTTGGTAACTTGGTTTTAGATAGATAGGTGTTCTTCCGGCTACACGAGGTTGGCTGAGTTGGTCAATTTTCGCTCGAGATTTTAGCTTGTACGAGAGTCTCAGGGGTGGTAAAAGAAGGGCTCGTACTTGTGATCAAGCATGTATAGGTGTGTCGACTCCTAGACCTTTATCACAGAACTCAATTCATAATATCCAGCTCAAGTTATCCGCAGTCTTCAATTTTCATTGTATTTGTGACGCAAACTTTGCCAGTCCGATAACTATCTTACAAAGTCGTTCCTCAATTCCCAATAAGCTTTTCTTCTGTTTCCACAGCAGATCTTTGCAAATTCCAGACCCGTGACCCAAAGCAAGAAAAATGCGGTTGAGAATTATCCTTCTTTCTTCCTAGGCAGTTTTTGTAATCGTATGCTGCTCCTCGTGGAAGTTCTTTGCCCTAGTCTGATCGAAGACAACTACACGCATTCCCGGGGACCGCTGTGAGCAACTCGCACTCTGGGTTAAGATGCTCGTTGACCTTGAATACCTCCCCTTCCTTGGCCTCCCAGGAACATTGCGTAAAGAATTCTGATGGGCCATCTTGGAACCTGGAGGACCCCTTCATCCCCAACAGGTGGTTGCTTTGAATCATCAGGTTATAAGGAGGCAAAACGCTGTTTTTGTCATAGCCACCATGATAAGCCCAACACATTTCGGCCTCAGAATCAGAAAGAATAGGTGCCCAAGCTTGCCTCTTCTTTAAACACAAGTTGACATTCACCTTCTTCAGGTTTTTGCACATGCCGAGAATATCGCGGAGGATGAGGTACACATTATAGAGTCCTTTGCTAATGCCAATGCCAATGCCAAAGTTGATATGAAGGGTTTCGATTTGAGGTGCTGCAAGTTGACACGGTTCCCTAATACCCTCTGGTTGACTCTTTACATTTCTATGAGTCGTTCTTCGGACTTTTCTTCGACTCCAAGAGTGTACATCGCGAGCTACGAGGAAGTTGAGGAATTCTGAAACGACAGGAGAATCATTGAGTCCATCACAATGATAATGAGAGTCTGCCACTCCATGTTTTTGGGCGCTATTGCTTGTTAGAATACACGACACATTCAAATTAAATCGTGGGGAATGCTTACTCCAAGTCAATGCCAAGATGTCGAACTCTCTTGACGCGCTCAAGTTCACCCTGCCCCTCAAACTTCTCGTAGTTGGCAACGTTGTAGTAAAGGGTATTGATTTTGTAAAAGACGTAGATTGCCTCCTGATACAACGTCTTGTCTCCACGAAGCGCGGCAAGTAACGGGTCTGCTTGGTAGGATGTATCTCTGTGGTACTGATCGGCTGCGAAAGGATCCGTTCTGAGTAGGCAAAGTTCAAAAATGTTCTGCCGAATTTCGACAGGAAAGAACCGCAAGGTAAGAGTTGGCGGTTGGGAAGACATCTAGATACTTTGGTCAGCATGCGCTTGCTGAATTTGAAAACGCAAGGAGGAGGTTACCTTTGAGGTTTGATGGTTTAGTGTGAAGCAAGGAACAAGACACAAAGGTGACGACAATGCTCGGTTTGGACTGAGGACAAGGACGCCGATTCAAAAAGGTGCAGAAAGACAAGCAACCCCTCCTCTTGAGATGTCAAGACTGTGTCTTTGCGTTGCAATGAAGAAGTAGGTAGATGTTGGGAAGTTCAGAGTTTGAAGGCGAGAAGAAACAGACAAGCGCTAGTCTTTCCAGAGTATGGTTGAGACTCAAGAGTGCAGGCAGACTTGATCTACCACCTGCAAATTTGAGAGATTGAAGGCTACCAGCCGATCTGCATTGGTGAGATCGGCGGTGAAATTGGGTCGCTATGATGGAGGATGGAGGATGGAGGATGGAGGATGGGAAGTTGTGTTGAAGAAGGAAAGGTTGAGGGTGAAGGTATGGACGCGTTTGCGACACTTCTCAAAGGGGAGGAATAACCGACCACCTGCGCGACTACCTGCCTACCTACCAAGTGACATAATATCACTATAGGTGAGTTTCATATAATTATTTTAAACTTCAATGTTCTAGTAATTTAATACTATTCAGTGCTATAACGATTCCTACAGTAATGATTAAAACACACCCAAGGATAAGTGCTTATAGTTGGATTTTAGTAATCACATAATTTAACTTGTGCACCTAGAAATTTTAAAATACTTTAAATACACTTGCTCTAATAGACTAAAATAGAGTAGCTTAACCTATACTTGTTGAATTTCAATATTTTAAGAAATTCACGAATAAGGGATTCGCAACAAATATTACATTGAATTCAGAAGTATGCTACTGCCATGCTCGTATTGCAGGAGGCAATAAGTGAAGGTTGTTTTTCTAAGTTTTGTTTCAGGTCGCACTTTTCCTTGGCTTCGTTGTAAAGTACATTAAACGGTAGATTGATGAATTCAATCGAGTAGGAGTCTAGTGGTTTGAAGTTTTGTTGCAAGTCGCACATTTTTTTTTAATATTTCCAAGTATCAACCTAGATATTATATGGCAATGCAATCAACTTCAATAGCTGAACATGGTCCACTATGCAACCACTCACATTCCAAATTTAACAAACTCGCATCCTGAACCTTAAGCACCTCGCCCTTCTCAGCCTCCCATCTCCATTGACATAAAAACTCGTCCGAACCCTTCGCCGGAATAAGCCCACATCTCCCCTTAGTACCGAAAAGGTGACTAAGTTGAAGAATCAAATTATGAGGGCTCGTCTTCGTATACTCCTCATAGCTAGGATAACTCCAAGGCCTTAGCAGATCCCCACTCTCCTCAAGTTCATCTAGAAAATCCCGGAAAGCTTTAATCATATGCAAATTCAACTGTACCTTCTGCAAATTCTTAGCCAGTGGGAGCAGCTTTTCAATGATAAGAAAGACGTTGTAGAGTCCACATCTATCGTGGAAAATATTAAAATGGAGAGTTTCGATTTGAGGAGCTGTTTGGAGAAGGGGTTCTCTGATAGCGTCGCGTGAGACGACTTTTATATTGTGGACTTTTCGGAAGAAGATTGCCTTTTCGTAGTCTTTGTGGAAAGTGTCTCTGTCGCGGAGGACGAGGAAATGGAGGAAGTTGTTGATGTAGTTGTATCTGTTGGTACCATTGTGACAGAACGACTTTTCTAGCCTGTATTCTTTGAAGCTGTTTTTCGTTAGCCTCTACCAATTCCAATTGAAATCAATCGAACGGAAGACTGACTTGTAGCTTAAATCAATACCGAGATGCCGGACTCTTTTGATACGTGAGGTTCTACCTTTACCGCGGAAAGCTCGATAATTATCAATAGTAAAGTAACACGTGTTGACCTTGTAAAAGATCTCAAGTGCTTCCATGTACAATGTTTTATCCCCGCGAAGGGCAACGAGCAATTCATTTGTTTGATAAGCTGTACGATGGTGGAACCAGATTTCCGGGCCTTGGGCTAGAGCCAGGGAAAATGAGAAGATTTGTGCTCTAACTTCTGGTGGGAGGTACCAGAAAGTGAGGGGCGGGTTTGGGTTTTGGGGGGTCATCTGGAGGGTTGAGTTAGTAATTGCTGTGGTGAAATGAGTAGTGGAGGTACTTTTGTTGTTGGGGTGTTGCTGATAGAGAGGTGAGATGACCTCTCCAAGGTTTTATGATGGAGTTCTTAGAACTCACAAAAGTGGTTGGTCTATTTGAAGTGCCGTGACTGGCGCGAAGACTACACACTAGTCTTTCAGAGGCGAAGCTCTCTAGCACAATGTAAGGCAATAGCAGTGACGCATATCAAACTAATTTGATGAAAGTTAGCGCAATGCGTCACAGATATTTACCTGCATACATAGCATCACTCTTTTCCAATGTAAAATTTCCGCAATTTCTTCTTGTTCAAAAGCACGTCTAAACCTTTCCAAGTAATCTATTCAGTACCAGATGCTTCTCGTCCGGTGATGGGGTATCGTCTCTTCCCCCGCCGCCTCTCTCTCTTTCATGGTATCATAAAGGAAGAAGTCTATCAATATGGCATTAACCTTCGCCGTAGGATTGTTCCTGATAATCTCCTTGCGAATAAGCTCCACGCACCAAATGCTACAACCTAAGAAGTGTCAGCAAAATTCAACCAGCATTGTAGGTACCAAACCAACCTCTCAATTGGATCTCCCAGGAGTGACCACTCTCGATAACTTTCTTCTGGTGTATCGCACTCTGGAGTGCTGGACTATACCACAAACATCCCAGAGTATTGAGTATCTGTGGTATCCTGTAGTCTGCAAAAATGGTAATGGAATTGTCGATGTCATGAAATTCTCCGTACGATTCTCCGTCGAAAGCTGCCCAGATGTCTGCAACACAAATTTGAGCTCGCTTAAGGAAGCGGACGCTTCTGCGGTTTTCATAGGGCATAACGTCATTGAAGCAAGGGAAATCTTCAGCAAGTATGTTAACTAGTGCCGCTGCAGAATGGCTGGCAGCCTCGATACATTTTGTGAAGCTACAGTCGTATTTCTAAAGCTAGGCATTAGTGACAAGCCCTTTCTCCGTGGAGCAGCGATGAAGTCCTACCTCGTAGAGAACTTGACCCGCTGTTCTCAGGCATTTGGCTCTTTCCGAAAAGAGGGGAATTTCTTCTTCGGTGGCGCTCCTAAAAACATGTCTCAGAACTTCGTCCGTACATTCATCTTGATTTTGCCAGAAATCCGAAGATGTGATAGGAATACCTGTAAACAAGCGAAGTCAACTAATATTCTTGGTGGAGGCTAGGCTATTTGACGAACCCTCTTCAAGAGCCCGTTGCAAAGCCGCAACCAAACTTGCATATCCCGTCCATCGCCTTCCTTGGTACTCGATAGCAAAGCGCTCTTCATCGTCTCTCTCGGACCAAAATGAAAAATTCAAGAGATCCATTGTAAAGATGAAATCCACGGTGCTTTCATCCTGGGTTTGCGGATGGAACGGATGTGAGGCCCAATTCTTGGTGGAATATTCCTTCTTTTGCATTTGCGAATAGATCATGGCCGCGGCCGCGATGGTTGCTTGAGAGTCGAGTGCAACATCGATGCTATTGTCATAAACGTACTCGGCACCTTCCAGCACGTGTGTTTTTGGTATTGCCGCTGGTGCGTTTTTCCCTGCAAAATGACCGCGAAGGAAGTCGAGTAGATCGTTGTCAGGCTCCGAGTCGGACATGCTGGAGTCTAGAACACTTTTGGTGTTCGCTCTATCGCTCTAACACAGTGCTGGAGCATAAATTTGGAAGGTGACACAAAAGGGTCCGTGCTCGATAAGGTCGCGTTGGTTAAGCTTGTCGCAACTCCAACTCTCTGGTTATAGCCTCACCCTTTTCTCATGAAAGAGAGATAATAATTTCTAAAGAAGACCTCATTTTCAATTTCCTTACACTACACACATATCTGCGAACCCTTCCTAATTCGCAGCCATGCTTCAGCCAACGAGGCGCGATCAGTCCTACCAAAAGTCGCTGGGTTCCCCGACAAACGCCCTGGTGAAGGAGGTAAGCCTCAACTTCCCCTTCGGTTTGCGCTCCAGCCCATAGTTGGCAGAGAAATCTAGTCTGCATTGCGATACTGGGACTGGCGATTGGGATATGGCCATAGTCGCCTTTGGCAGACTTTCTTTACGCTTCCGACAGCCTCGGGGGTGTTGGTGACGCGGGCGCTGTTACAAACGGGCGCGCATTTTCACAGCTGTGATCAATTGCTAACGGAAAATTCCAGGCTCGAATTTTAATGGTAGGAGCTGGTGGAATTGGTTGCGAACTCCTCAAGAACCTTGTCCTTACGGGATTTGGAGATATCCATATTGTCGACTTGGACACCATCGATCTCAGCAACCTAAATCGACAATTCCTCTTCCGCCACGAACACATAAAGAAATCGAAAGCTTTGGTTCGTCCTGCCGCGAGTCCTCCTATTATGCGGGGCTAATATATATGGGAAACAGGTTGCGAAAGAGGCGGCGCATGCCTTCAATCCAGATGTCAAACTCGAGGCTCACCATGCCAACATCAAGGACCCCCAATTCAATGTCGCCTGGTTTAAGGAATTTACAATGGTTTTCAATGCGTTGGATAATCTGGAAGCGAGACGACATGTGAACAAGATGTGCCTGGCAGCTGATATTCCTCTTATTGAAAGTGGTACTACTGGTTTCAATGGTCAGGTTCAGGTCATCAAGAAGGGTGTTACGGCATGTTATGATTGCACGGCAAAAGAAACTCCAAAGAGCTTTCCAGTCTGCACAATCCGGAGTACCCCAAGTCAGCCAATTCATTGTATTGTATGGGGAAAGAGCTATCTCTTGACGTTGGTCTTACCCTCAGCCTGGCTTTACCTATCTAACATTTTCGTAGTGAGATATTCGGCGCTAGCGAGGAGGAATCAGCACAAATAGATCATTCGGAGGATTCGGAAAATGGTACGACCTCCACTCAAATTTGGCACCTTTCCCGCCCATACTAAAAATTCACAGCCAAGGAAATCGAGAAATTACGTCAGGAAGCTGAGGCTTTGAAGAACATCCGAGAGTCGATGGGCACGCCGGCTTTTCCACAACTTCTATTCGACAAAGTTTATCAAGATGATATCACTCGATTACGGTCAATGGAAGAAATGTGGAAGACAAGACGACCACCACAGCCGCTAAGCTATGCCAGTATCACCGAACACGCAAATGGAAGTCAGAAATCAACAGAAGAAATATTGAAAGACGGTCAAAGAGTTTGGACGCTTGAAGAGAACGTGGTGGTTTTCAAGAACAGGTCAGTTTCTTGCCTCTACCAAGCTGATGTAGATGCTAACCTCGACAAGTTTGGAGCGGTTAAGTAAGAGAATGGAATCAATGAAGTCCGCAGCCAATGGCGACTCGGCTCAACCCGTAATCACATTCGACAAAGATGACGAGGATACCTTGGACTTTGTTACAGCAAGCGCGAATTTGCGATCAATAGTCTTTGGCATTGAATCAAAGTCTCGATTTGACATCAAACAAATGGCGGGAAATATCATTCCTGCCATAGCAACCACAAACGCTATAGTCGCTGGTTTGTGTGTATTGCAATCATTCAAAGTTCTCCGAGGCGATTATTCCGTTGTCAAGGAGGTAAGTTGATTGTCTTCACCCTGGGTGTCAAACTTGAAGATCTAACATCCACCCCAAGACATATCTCTCACCATTCGCTCCACAACGATTGCTCGCCTCAGATGTCAGCCGTCCACCAAATCCCGAGTGCCCAGTGTGTAGTGTTGCTTATACATCACTTCTTGTTGATACATCTCGGGCCACTCTAGGAGATCTTGTCGAGGATTTCTTACGTCTTGAGTTGGGTTACGGTGAAGAAATTGTTGTAAACAATGGATCCGATCTACTGTATGATGTTGAGGAAACAGACAATTTGACAAAGACGTTTGGTGAACTCGGTATGTGTGGGACTTGGTATTCTGCTGACATTTGCTAACTGCTGAATATAGGCATCAAGAGCGACAGCTTTTTGACGATCATTGATGAGGACGACAACAATCCAAGAGTCAATCTGGAGCTTATTGTACAAGAGTCGTGAGTTTATTAGTCCAGGCAGACAGCGGTTTATTCTCTGACTATTTTACAGAATTTCAGCAGAGGGCAAGGCCATCCAAGCAGTAAACTTCCCTTCCTCGGCTGATGCGCGCGATGGCGACCCAAACGAGCCCAAATCACCCATTCCCAGGAAAAAAATTACTCCTCGAAGTTCGAGTAATGGAAATGGGGTTCATGTCGCAGAGCCTATTACAAACGGCAATGGCCATGCAACCAACTCGGCCGACGCATTGAAGAAGCGACCCATCTCAGAGGTCGAAGAGGTCGAGCATCAAGCCAAGCGTTCAAGAGTTCTTCCTAAAGACGATGACGACATCATACTCGTGGAAGATACGGATGGCGCTATTCTCATCGATGATGATTGAATCAAATCAATACCCCATTTCCATTTCCACGCCACACCCAAAGATACCCCGGTTTGTGGTGTGGCATGATGACTGTAATATCTCTTGATATATGACTGGCAATCATTCATTCATTTCATATGGCGCTCAATCCACCATCGAGATTGAGTACACAGTTGTTTGCATATGCGTTGGTGGCTAAGAAGACGGCAGCGTCGGCGATATCTGAGGTCTGGCCGAAACGTTTTAACGGTATGGCGTTTAGGGCTAGATTTCTTGCTTCGGGCGTCATGGCTGTGATTATTTGTATATTAGAAAAAGAACTGCATCGCCATTCAGAAGGGGGAATGGAAGGTATTCCACAGGTAGAGGAAAATGAATCCGAGAGAGTTTTTAAAGACGCACCTGCAGTCATGTCTGTTTCAATGTATCCGGGGACTATGACGTTTACTCGGATTCCTTTTTCTCCTGCTTCGGCTGCTAGGGCACGCGTGAAACCTGGGGTTTTGTTGTTTTAGTAGAATTGAGAGAAAAAAGAAGATCGAGAATGAGATTTTGGGGTCTACTGACCGATTACTCCTGCTTTACTTGCTGCGTATGCTGAGCTTCCTCGGCCGCCTTTTAGACCTAGGAGTGAGGCGACGTTTATGATGCAGCCTGTAATTTTTATTGGCATGTTAATTCGGCCCAAGTCGTAGTTTTTGAAGGAGTGGGGAAGGGGGCAGTAATAAAGCCCTATGCCCCTCCTCTTTGCAATGATTCAAGTATTCAAGTATTCAAAACACAGCCGAAGAGAATTAAATTATCGAACCATCATTCCCTCTGACAAACCCGAAATTGCCCTCAAAGAAGTCAAAGTAAAATTGAAAGCCTCGACACGAAAAACAAGTGTAGGAGGGAATAACGAGAATGAACTTACCATTCTTCTTCGCCAACATCCCTAGGCCTACCATTCGACATGCTAACATGGTGCCCGTGAGATTGGTCTGGATGATCCTTTCGATGCTCGAGACCTGGGTGACGAACAAGGGCGAAGCGTGCGTGATTCCTGCCGCGTTCACGAGGATATCTATATCTTTCTGTTGCGTGTTGTTAGCCTTTTAATCTTCTCATAATCCCCTCCCTCATCTGTGCATATCTCTTTCCTCGTTCTTCCCCACACACCACACCCCTTCAAACAAATCCCATCTCGACTCTCCCCCAGCCCCAAAAAACCCAGACAAAATCATCAAAAGCCAAACCTCCAAAAAGAAAAAAAGAGGGATTGGAAGACTAAAGAGGGGATGAAACACATACCCTCCCCCTAAAATTCCCCCTCCAAACCTCCTCATCCCCTACATCACCAACCACAATCTCATGTTCCTGCCCCCCTTCTCCCCCCAAACTATCCTTAACGCCCTTCAACAACTCCTCATTTCGACCGATGAGAATACAACTCCCACCCTCACGAGCGAATCTCTCAGCGATCGCTCGACCGATTCCTCGGGAGGCACCGGTGATGATGCATTTTTTGCCCGTCAGGAGACCTGACGAGGGCGGGGAGGAGTAGTGACGGGTTGGTTGATGTGAACGGGGTACGGAGAAGATAGGGTTTGTTATCCTGATTCTTTGAGGAAGGAAGGGACGAAGAGGCCGCATTGTGATGGATTGATGATGATGGTATGTGGTGGTGTTGATGAGAGGGTTGCAGATGTAGATGATCAGGCTTCAACCAATAAGGATTCTAGATTCTAAAAGAGGAAATTTCCCTCGTGACCATTTTTCAACCGGCTAGAAAACATGGTCGACAGAGCCGGTACCCCTAAAAACCAATCTGTATATCACTCACTCTACTTGAAATTCTTTTCATAAAACTCTTCGTCTCCCATCATTTTTCTCAAATCCAAAGTCTCACCCACGTGATCGTCCCTCCTCCCGAAAGTCCCAGGTTGTGTCGGGTTTGGAAAACATTGTTCCCAAGTTATGATATCCAATAACTCGGACACCGGAATCTAACTCTTCAGACTCGTCACCTCTCATTTCTCTCAGCTCCGCAAAGAAGGTCCCTTATTCAAATAAACTTTTCCCCTGATTCAGAAAGTGGAAAAAAAATTAGAATTATATTGTCCCGACCGCTTCGCTGGTTATCCGAGCCTTCCGAAGCCTGAACGTCCTAAGGGGAAAAAATTGGCTCCTCGCTTCTTCAATGCTCATGTACTCGCACACACCTCATACCCCGTATCTTCTCATCAAGGTTCCCTCCTATTAGGATCCTTACTCTTCCAAGTAAACCCCAAATCATCCACCCACCCCCTCTCCAAATCCGAGTCCGAATCTTCCCTCTCCTGCATATCGAAATCCAAACTACCCTCCTCAGAACCCGAAAATACAGCTTCGTATCCAGCTTTTCCGTCGAAAATATGTTGTAATCGTGTGTTCTCGAATAACCTCTGCCATCCATTTCCTCCCGATATTCCAAGGGCGTAGGCTTTATCCATGCGTTGTAAACTCCGGTAGAAGATGGAAAATACAAAGGCCGAGTAGATTAATCCTCCCAAAAGGTCGACCCGCCAATGGTGCCGCAGATACATCGTAGAAAACCACTGCCAAAGGACGTAGAATCCAAGCATGAACGCTCCTTTCCGTGAATATCGGGCGATGAAGAAGAAACAGCAACAACTAAACGCTCCATGTAAACTCGGGAAAGCGCCGAAAACGAGAGGCGAGGCCTTAAAGGCGTTTTGGTAGATGTGTGTTCCCAGCACTTTATCAACCCGCACAAGTCCCGCGGCAGAACCTGGCATGCTGTAGTTTCCTGGTGGAAGAGGGTAGCCGTATTGATCTCCATACCAGGGTGCTGCGGTGGGAAAAGAGAGGTGGGTGATTATACCGAGACAATTCTGGATTCCAAAACTCCATGCGAATATCGAAACCACACCGGGGGAAGCGAAAAGCCAGAGCCAGAAGGCGGCTAGGAAGGGAGATAGGAAGTGGATTACGCCGTAGGATAACCATGCCTGTCATTACTCCTATCAGCTTCGGTCTAGAACGTTTGGAGAAGGGGAAGGGGAACCCACAAAAACATCAAGGGGTGCGCCAAAAGTGTGGGTTCCAGCATAGAGGATGTTGAGAGCGAATGGTGGGATAGCTGCTAGTATGGAGAGTTTTGAGCGTCGTGTGAGGGCGTACATCCAGGAGTATCCGAGGAGGGAGAAGAGACATTGTACCACCAATCCTGAGAATGTAAAGCCGAATATCCATTGATCCGCGCGCTCGAGATAGTTTACTCGTATTTTCGGTCGGATGGAGGCATCTATTCGATATGCTGGAGGAAAGAAAGAGTCAGTGAGCAAGTTTCGGGAACTGGGGAAGTGGGTGACTGGAGAGAGTGGTGTACTTGCCATTCTTGAAAGTTGTAATCCACATCAGAATAAATGTCATGTTAATAAGAATGTGTCTAGACCATCCATTTTAGCAAGAGTTCCATTGTTGATACCGGATACCGCAGGAAACAAACCTAAGTAGACCAAAAAACGAGTGTCTGTATTCCCCATATTAGCACAAGAACTCCGGGTTTTCTCCCTCAATGACGCAAATCCGCAGGCAAGGGGAAAGAACTAACCGGTTGAGCAACGTCCTGTAGATATGGAGGGGCAAACGCCCAATGGCGCGGGGGATATCCCCCAACATAATCACGGAGGAGTGGTTGATCTCAAAATCAAAATCAAAAGCGCGCGAAGAGGAAGAATGATGGAAAGATGGAGGAAATCAAGTTCCATAAGAGGAGGAAAGAAAGATGAACCAAAAACCAAAACCAAAAAAAAGCATGGGGAGAGGGGAGAGAAAGCAAGAGGCTACGGGACGGTACGTATCATCTTTGCCGGCGGGATTCTGGATATGCGCAAATGTCCGAACTGCCTAGGTACTTACGGAGTACCAGGAACAGCAGTCAGTCGCGTGTGGGGAGGTCCCCGTCAAGGCATTTGAGTCTTGACCATTTGACAGCCTTGCTCACCTCCCCTTCCCAGCCAATTGCAGAGAATGATCAGTTACACCGCGGAGTGGACTCAGTGGAGACTCGAGAGACTGGGACTCTAGGAGAGCATCATTTTGGGTTGACCCGTCACCGCTGCAGACGCTCCGAGGGTGGTGGCGGATATTCGTCCTGTCATGCAAACGGATGAAGACGATTGGATGTGCCAATGATGTAGGTACTTCGTCTTGGGCGAAATAAACGTTAAACAGGGGGGGGGCAGGGGGGGGGGGTCACTTTATAGAGTTTCCAGGGGTTTTTAGGTATAATAGCATGAATAACGTTTATTTCGCCTAAGACGAAGTATTAGGCTTTTCGCTTTCGGGTCTTGCGAAGTACTTTTGAAATAAGAATACTCGTACTTACTGCCGAGCAATTCCAAAATCAGACCGCGAAAGATGACTTTTTCCAAATGAGAGCTTTCTAGATGCTACATACAGGAAGGCTGGTGCTGGCTGGTGCTGGCTGGTGCTGGCTTTCAGAAAATATCGACCTGGGTAGGTGGTAGCTTTTCTTTCGAAACGACGTCATGGACATGCACGAGCGCAAAGAACGTTGATGAGCTTCAGCTTCCTGCACAACTCTTAGCAAAGCATTGAATAGGTAAGGTTACTTCGAATGATAGTAAAGACTTAGCAAAGCATTGAATAAGGTTACTTCGAATGATAGTAAAGACTTAGCAAAGCATTGAATAAGGTTACTTCGAATGATAGTAAAGACTTAGCAAAGCATTGAATAGGTAAGGTTACTTCGAATGATAGTAAAGACTTAGCAAAGCATTGAATAGGTAAGGTTACTTCGAACGATAGCAAAGACCTGGGGACTCGTCTGGTAGAGATAAGAACCCGAATGGGGAACCTGGAAGTTTGGTACAAACCTGGAAGTTTGAGGGAGCCTGGAAGGAACCACCGGCTAGTCTAGTCGTCGGCACCGAAACATGCGATTTCCTATGCGCTGACGCGCGGCACTCGGCGAATTGCCGCCATTTATACAAATACAAACCGAATTGAAACAATTGAAACAATTGAAACACCATGAAGTGAGCTCAATGATGAAAAGACGTCCGACGTTGAAAAAGTGGGAATTTGGTCCGAAGCTTCTACGCGTACGGCACGGTTTCTGGGTTTTTTTCGATTTTTGGTCGGTGCCCATGATTCGCCATCGCGCATGCGTTTCTTGGGAATCTTGGCAGTTGGTGATAACCTCCATAACTTCCAGATCGGGAAGTTCCTTCGTGTCAAATCCCGGTTCACGAGATATTAAGAAGCGCCACGATTGTCAAGTCGATCTCAAGTCGAAATCTTAAATGCTCTGCGTACCCCCGCTCCCCTATCAATCGTCAAGAAGTACTTTGTATTATATTACGAGGACTTCCAGAGTCGGACTATATGTGTAATTGGGGATTGTTCTTGAATATAGAACAAAAAATGAAGCTTCAGACAAAGATTTGCTTTTAGTCCGGGATCATTACCAACTGCCTTAAGCTTAGCGGAAGTGACGCACAGTGATAGCAGCCCAACACTATCCGTCCAATGTTTAATCTCTGGATAGAGAACCGTGCTTCTCTCGGGAAGTATGAACAAGAATAGTATGAGACCTTCTGGTTTTTTCATGCCTTGTCTCGCCTTTTCACAGGCTGCGTGGCAGACCTTTCTATAAGGTAATTTTTGGTCGGGCCTTGGTAAAACCGCAATCTGCCAGTTACCGCCAGGTACTTGGTTCTTGGTACCGCTGTAATTATCGTAAGCTTCGATCAATGTGATTGTTGAACGCTTGAGGACTTCAAGGTTTTCCGGGTTTCTGTCGAAACAAATAGAATAAAAGGTAGTATTGTAGTATTTTCCTTCGGCAAAGAATTTTTTCTGGGAGGCAAAATTCCATTGTCCCTGGCTGACCTTCATTTTTGCCGTCGATGATGTGGCAGGCGCAAAAGTCAAGCTTGGAGATGGCAATTCGTGCCATGGAACTAGTTGCACTTCCCGCTCTACCTCAAGACCAAAAGTCTGAGTTTCATTAGCTCCCGAAACTTGCTGAGGGTAGATTAGCCCGGATAAAATACCTTGTAAAAGTCATCGGCTGAATTGAGAAAGCCCAAAGGCTGTCTTCTAAAATTCATAATGTTATCAACATTGTCCTTGGGGTTGCGGGTACCCTTTTTGACCATTTGGGCGGTGAGAAAGTGGAGCATTTTCTTCTTGACAGGTTGCCATGGGACAATTACCAGTTTGTCGACGGGGTACCATATATCATTGCCAGCAGTACCACCATAATTTCCAACGCTGATGCAATGAGAATTGAGTGCATCACCTTGTGGTCTGTATGTCGAATATTCTGTAGAGGGCGGTCAGTTTGATTTTTGATCAGATAAAGGACAAGCACTGATAGAATGATATTTGTTTATACGCTCAAGAGAGTCCTTGGCCAATAGCACGCATAGTAATCTACGCCCAACTTACTTCCACTCAAGTAACTCCACACTTTTACTGGCTTGCCATTCTTTTGGAAAGTCTCTTCCTAGATATTCTTCGAGCTGATGCCACATACCGTGAACTTCTTGTTGTCCAGACTAGCCTTAAACTCGACCCTAACTCCATTGAGCTTGCTGCGAAAATCCTGATTATCAGGGAGTTTCCCCTCCCAGCATAGTTCGATCCATTGTTGAAGGGTTCAAGTGGTGATTGTAGAAAGCTGATGTAACAGTGTTGACGTTTAAAAAGATCAAGCAAATTCCAGGGTGCATCGAGGAGAAGTAGCCGCAGCGGACAAGATATAGGCTCCTTCGTTCCTCGAAAGTAGGATCGACTGGAGGATAGAATCGATTTTCCACACATCCTGTTCGAGGAGCATTACTGATGTTTTTCCAGGAAATGATTTTGAGTGCCGTCAATCCTGGGGCTGGGTCGTGCACATATTTTTTGGAGAGCTGCCGTATCAATAACATGACCATCGCACTTGATAGAGTGACTGAGTTTGACAAGCCTTTAACCTCAAGTCCGGCGAGAGATGACACCTGGGATGACAGCGAAGAGTTCGAACCAAAAAGGGGGCCAGTGGAGATGATTGTAGAGCTATAATCCGTGGCCCACGTGTTGCGTTTAGATTCGAACGAGGGCTGACCAAGATACTTTTTGATCAAGTAACGCTTGGCATCGGCTTTGATTTTCCGCTCTTTTGTAGACTTGTCGTCACCACCAGCGACCACAGGTGCGAATACTACATTGTACTGGAAAAGCTCTACCCTGGTATCAATGGTAACTTTGAAGAAATTGGCTTTGGCTTTGGCTTTGTCCTTCTTCTGGGCAAAAGAAATCGCTTGCTTGGAATTCAAATGCAAAAGGCTGCTTTGGGTGGGAGGGTCAGAGGGGCTTTTAATGCTGAATCTTCCAATATGCTGCAGACTTGAGAACCACGTCTCTAGAAATAACATGGAGCTCTTATATTCTCCTCCGTGTTCAATGTTTGCTGAAACGATACAGACCACCTCAGTCCCAAGGCAGTTGCGAATCAAGTGACTCAACAGAAGGTACCAAGGAAAATGAGACACATGTTAGTGACCTCCTTTGCCTCTTTGTTCAGAGTCAAAGTCACCCTAACTCTTTCCCTCGTTTGCTCCTCATGTCGCGAGACAAAAATCAAGTTTACTCATCTCCTTGCATGCCGCGGAGCACCGTGGATGACCAGTATGACTTGGGTTTCAATCAATGGAAACGACGAAGCGAAAGGCAAATATAGAAGACTAACGCAGACACGCAATGCAATCATGCAAACTGTACCAACGAACTTGGGAGCCAGGAACAAGCCGCACAACCAAGGAGCATCATGCAACGCTGGTTGAATTATGACTGAGCAGGTTACGCTGTTGTTTTCTTGAGTTGATTCTGAGTAGAGAACGTAAACAAGCATCGAAGAACCTAGAAACGGTGAAGTTTGGTAAAAGGGTGGGTGTTGAGTAAGACCGATCTCTGTGGGGCTTAGGTAACTTTTGTTGAGGTGCGAACCTAACCTGCGGGCGTGTGCCTAAAACCAGGTAACCAACGCGCTTTTCTACAACTTCGGTCGCGTCTCCCAACCATCGCAGCATTCACGATGGAATCTTCGCACGCTGGAGCTGGCTCAGGCCTCAGCAAGTATGTGACGCTCATATCAAGTGATGGATTCGAGTTCGTCGTCTTGCGTGAGGCTGCTTGCACAAGTGGTGCCATCAAAAGGATGTTGGACCCAAAGAGTACGTCCTCTCCCTTCTTTGCCTCTTCCCTGTGAACTCTGCTGACAGTTACGCATAGGTGGTTTCTCAGAAGCAACGAGTGGCAGATGCACCTTTGCAGAGATCAAGTACGTTCTACGTTCACCGAATGTCCCTCCCAGTTCGTCCTGCGGGAGAATGGATCCTCCCCACCTTCAAAAAGGGCCACCGTACAAGGAAGGGAAGATAAAAATCTTCGCAGTCTATGATTACATCCAAGCTTTTGCAGACAGAACCTCTTGCTCGAAAGAACCATCGAGCATGCTGCGGCGCTGCGTGTTGCCTTTTACACTTGATATGAGACTGAAGTCTGGCCTTTGTCTATATTTGCTACACACAATCCGAAGAAGCTACTAACGTTAGCTCGACAGTGGAATCGTCCTTGAAAAAGTTGCCGAATACTTCTACTACAATTACAAGAACCGGGATCGAGAGGATGTCCCTGATATGGATATTCCACCGGAGCTATGCCTTGAGTTGCTGATGGCGGCGGATTTCCTGGACAGTATGTTATCTGTTCTCCACACGATAATTCTCTCACTAACTTCTTCCCAGCGTGAAAACTGAATTTACAAATGGCGTTGGCGGTCCCTACGGAACAGGATAGGCATGCATTCAATGGAGTTAGGGGGCGGTTTACAGTATCGATGAATAGAATCCCGCATTCGACTCCTCATACCTGCGAACCTACGTGATACGAATGAATCGAAATCAAATACACACCCCATTTGAGCATATGCGTTCAACTCTTCACTTTTCCGTGGGTTGAACGTCTATAGATGATGGAAGAACAAAACAATTCCAACGGCCGGGCCTATCTCTATTTCTCCAAAGAAGGTGGCCTTGCTTTCGGAACATATCAATTCAGCCTCCGATGGGGGTTTTTTCCGCCGCACAAGAAATAAGCTTGGAGCTCCAAGTCCTTACCTTGTGCCGCTTCAATCAAGTTCATGGTCCAATCCCGTTTCCATATGTCCCTGTATTATGGCTTTCGTTTTGGTGTTTCGGGAGATTTCAAATTTTGACTTTGAAATTAAGTGGCACCGTACCTTGTGCTTATGAAGTCAAACAAAAGCGCAAAGGTTTCAACAGACAAGGGAAGACCAAGGATCTCTAATTCTGGGGAAGATTGTTTACAATTCGTCGTTCGATGCTCCCGCACCATTGTGCTGATCAGACGAACTAACCCAGTGCGGCGTTTTATCCGCTTCTAAAAATTCCCATTGGGCTTCTCCGGGCACTTCGGACGTATCAAAATGTTCAGGGGCAGGCATCTGTAGCCGCACGAACACGGAGGACATCCCGTGTTTGTTGCTAGTAGTATTGTATAAGTTCAACCTCACATTCGATCTTTTTACGATCTTCATCACTTTCTTTAGAGCGCTGGCCGGTCATTTTAATTTTTATATATTTCAATTTTTATCGCTCTTTTAACACTCTTCATATTCTTTATTCTCCAGATAATTATCTTCAAACCGCAGCCATGCAATACTCCTATGTCCTTCTCTGCATTTTCGCAACTGCTCATGCCTCCGTTTTGAGCACGACAGTAAGTAAAATCCTTGATCATTAGCTTTTTTCGGGTGAACAAAAATGCTAACACAATCTGTAGAACATTGCCACAGTCCTCGCTGGCGCCACATCCCAAAGCTCCCTCACAATTCCAGCCGATGCAAGGGCAGCCATCGCAAAACTCGGCACAGGAGGAGCGAATGCGTCTACGCTCAGCACCGCGGAAAAGGCTGCTATCTCATCATGCACCTCGACCGCACAAGCAAACAACACAGATAGCAAGACCGACCTTGGCGGTGCTCGTGGCTCTGCTGGAAACATCGCATTGTATATATCCAGAACCATTTTTCAAGAACTTGAACTAATTTCAAATAGCGTTACGAATAAAATCTCCACACACGCCTGTGAAGCGGCTGGCCAACAAATCGCAGGGTCCGGAAGCGATACCGCTGTTAACCTTTTGATTTCTAATGTTGGTGTTTTGAATGCGAATACAGATGCTGCAGGGCTTACTTCAAAACGGTCCGTTCCTTTTTACGCATGAGGAGCATCATTGTGGATGGGAATTTAATAGGTGTATTGGTGTTGAGAGGATACCCGTGGGTATTTCTTGGATGGTTCTATTCTTGTTGATGTTGATAATCTTTATGAATGAATATATGGAAATGTTTTTGAGCGAAACCGGATTCCAAGTACGAAGTTCTCGACCTGTCATGCACCCCCCTTTTTCTCTCGTCTACTCTTTGCTGGTTTTCAATTGCGAACAGTACATCAATCAGTTGTCTTAATGTACTCTTGTTGCCGCCGCAAGGTCAGTATGCGCATGCATCCGAGAAGGTATTCTCGCCCACCACGAACCACGATTTGACAGTTAATCGTCGATGGATTACAGCCGTTACACAAAACACACAAGAACACCAAGAACATAAGAGTCCTCCCAATCAACGATACCTTGAAGACTTTCACGGCCACATTGTAAGTAGATTTTAGTTCAGGTACCGATGTCGGCCTAGCCCGGAAGCCCCCACTTATCATTGGCCTAACTACTAACTACACTATCTCAACAAGACTGCACGGGAAAGAACAACTGCCGTGATAACAACTTGAAACACAACTTTCGACTTCTTGTATTTGTACTTTTCTTCCGCCCTATTCTCAAAGTCATTGAGTACCAAACCGTATTCGCCACCTGGCAAGCTGTAATCATACACTCATTATATCAAGATGGGGCAACACTACAAAGAAATTGCAGCAGTTGCGCTGAAACGTCGAGAAGATGCTATTCCGAAAGAATATCTCCTCCCGGCTGAGTCTTTAAAGGGCCTTCCTAGGAATTTAACAACGGTGCCGAAAACTTCGAAACACTTCACGGTTGAGGAGTTGGAAATTATCGAGACGGAGGCGGAGGATATTCTTCTCAAGATCAAGAATAAGATATGGACATCTGTTCAAGTCACAAAGGCTTTTTGCAAAGCAAGCGTTGTTGCTCATCAACTCGTATGTCTCCCTCTCCCCTTGCATTAAAACAGAAAAGCTAAAGCATAAATCAGACAAACTGTCTAACCGAGATTCTATTCCCCGAAGCTCTCAAACGCGCTCAATTCCTCGATGACCATCTTGAAAAAACCGGTGAAGTGATAGGTCCACTTCACGGTCTCCCCATCTCACTTAAAGATTGTATGATCACACCTCCTCATCCGTCATCATTGGGAATGGCCTGTTACGCCAATGAATTCACGACCCCGGAGCAAGAAACGGTCTTAGTCGGGATTCTTGCGAAACTTGGTGCTGTTTTTTATGTCAAGACTGCGGTTCCGGTTGCTATGATGATGATGGAAACTATTAGCAATGTTTGGGGAGAAACAAATGGTGCTTATCACAGTGGCACCAGTTCAGGTGGAAGTAGTGGGGGAGAAGGTGTGCTTCTGGCTATGAGGGGAAGTCCTTTGGGAGTGGGAACTGATATTGGAGGTTCTATTCGAATTCCAAGTGCTTTCAATTACTTGTTTGGATTAAAACCTACGTAGGTGCCCTATCCTATCCTTTCATATGCATATCCTAACACCATTTTTTTTTCGCTAGATTCGGAAGATTCCCAGTCTATGGTACGAAATCTGGGATTTTAGGCCAAGATTTCATCTACTCCAACAACGGCCCCATGTCCCGCTCCCTTTCGACCCTAAAACTCTACTGCGCCGCTGTTCTCTCCGCCCAATCCTCGCCCTGGAACCTCGACCCGAAATGCCTCGCAATCCCATGGAGAGAAAACACCATTCTACCAAAGAAACTCCGCTTCGGAATCATCTCCGACAACGATGGAGAAATCAGTGTTCATCCCCCAATAGTCCGTGGTCTCGCCCTAACGAAAGCAGCCCTAGAAAAAGCAGGTCACGAAGTCTTCGAATGGTCACCAAAAGACCATCCAGAAATGACTGCTGAGATGAATAATTCGTTTTACACCCTAGGCGGCGCCGCAATCCTGGAATTAACACGGAAGCATGACGAGCCTGTTTTTGGGAGTATGAAGGCTTATGAAAGTGCTTATGAGGTGGGGGAACATGGGACTTTGGGACCGACCAAGTTGAGGGATATGATTACTAGAAGAAATGCGTTTCAAAAGGCGTATTTGGATCGTTGGAATGCCACTACGACGAAAGAAGGGGGAAAGATTATGGATGGGATTATTTTGCCGGCTAGTCCTTGGACTGCGCCGAGGTTGGGGGTTACGCAGACGGATATCTTTTGTGTTAATTTTACGGGGGTGTTTAATATGTTAGGTCAGTACCTTCCCCCTCCTTGGAGTCTTTTTGAGCTGACGAAAACCAGATTACCCCGTTTGCACGTTCCCTGTTACGTTTGCGGACAAGGAATTGGATAAAGTGAGGATGAACTGGACAGCTTTGAATGCGAAGGATGCCGCGCTGCAGGCTGATTATGATCCGGAGTTTTATCATGGGACACCTGTTACTTTACAGTGCGTGGGGAGGAGATTGGAAGACGAGAAGGTTCTGGAGATGACTGGGGTTGTCTCTGAGGCTCTGAAGGCTTATGCTTGAGTTATTTTTTGCTTGTTTAAGACTGAAACTGCGAACACCATCTAGAGAACACTTACATGCCCCTCGCCCGGTTACATGGGAGAGGAGCGATAAGAAGGACCCGGAGGGTTAGGAGGTAGAGAAACAGAAAATCTATAGTGAGGTGCTAGAATTGAGATCTTCCTCTTTTGTCTTGCTCTTCTGCGTAAATAAACTATGGTTGAAATCTGTGGTTCAGTGGTGTCAGTAGCATGGTAGGACACTTGCAAATATGGGAACATGGTGCTGAAAGACGAATGAAAGCCCGGGGTAATTTTAAAAGGACTCAATTGCCTCGGTGACTTAGAGAGTTGTGCATAAGGAAATAAAGAGAATGTGCAATGTGTAATTATCTCTTCCGGAGTGTTTTTGTCTTAGCATACTTGTGATTTTTCTGTCTTGGTTGAGGTGGAGGTTACTCGTGGGTTACATATGGATCACTCGCAAAGTAAATGGCAGCTTACTCACGAGTAACTTACGGCTTACTCGCATGTAGATAACTCATGGCTTACTCAACCTCGGTGTGGAGGCCAAAACATCATAAGTAAGATATGGATCTGTGAGTTAGTTACCTAGTCATAAAAATAATTTTACGGTAATTATCTATTTTACCCTCTAAATGATGATTTATACCTTAAATATCCCTTAATTGATGAATAATACCTGGAATACCCCTTGTTTTTATACCTCTTATTTTTAGAAGGTAAAACTATTAATCGGTAATTATCTATTTTACTCTCTAAATAATGATTTATACCTTAAATATCTCTTAATTAATAAATAATACTTAGAATACCTTTTGTTTTTATACCTCTTATTTTTAGAGAGTAAAACTATTAAAATAGAGGTATTCTAGTTAGTAAATATTTACTACTTTTATTATATATTTATACTTATTTTTAAGTAAATTAAAACTATATACTAAGATACTTTATAATATTTAAATACTAAAATCTATTCCTTCTCTATCTTCTTCTACTATTACTACTACTACTAATATACTAGCTCTTAAGTATAAAGATAAAGTAAAGTATAAGTAGTATATAAAGCCTTATTATATAATATTAAAAGAACTTAATTAATAAGAATAATAAAATAAAGCTATTATAAATAAATTAATAAGTAATTCTATACTAGTAGATACTAACGCTTTAAAAGATATTATATAAATTAGTTAAGAGTGGTCTACTCTTAAAAAGGTAAAAGAGGTTATAATTATTTATTTAATTAATTAAAACAAGTTTTATAAGATTATAAAGTTAGATAAAGGTTAGTTTATTCTTAAGTATAAGGTAAAAGAGATATATAAATTCTATCTATATATTATCCTTTCTAAGAAGACTTAGTATATAATCCTTTAAGTATATACCTCTTACTCTTATCTAACTAATATATACCTTAATTATTATAGTAAGAATAGTATATAATATATTCTTAATACTTATACTAAATCTATTAATTAAGATCCTAACCTTAAAATAAAGAATTTAGTAAATAATAAGAAGTCGCTTAGCTAAGGTAATACTATATTAAATTATTAAGTATATTATACTATTTAAAAGTAATATAAGAAAAGTTTTAAAAAGAAAAAGAATTTATTTATACTTATATTAAATTATATAAAAGTATTTTAAGATTTAGATCCTACTTACTATATATGTCTTTAAATTAACTAAGAAACTATAGAATTTAAAAACGTATTTATTACTCTAAGACCTCTTTATAATACTACTAAATATATCTACCACTTTACTAGGGTTAATACTATATATACTTAATTAAAGTTTAAGATAGTACTAGTAATTACTATTATAATTAATACTAATAATAAGATATTACTAATTTACTAGATATTATTACTAAAAAAGGATAAAAAGTTATAAAAGTAGTACTTTATAAATATAATATATACCTTTTAAACTCTTTAAATAATATATAAGAATAGTAATAAATAAATACTAATTAGTAACTACTAAAAAGGCTTATAAAAGTAACTTCTAATAACCTTTCTAAAAGCTTATACTCTTATATATTATTAGTATATTATAGATAATATTATCTTTTACTATAGTAAGGAATTAAGATAACTTTAATAGAGACTTTACTATATAAAAGATAGAGATACTTACTAAGAAACTTTATTATAAATAGTAAAGTTTAAAAAGAAGTATAGTAATAAAACCCTTTTTAAATATATTATTACTATTCTAACTAATATTTATTTTATATATAAGGTTATCTCTATTAAAGGACTTTTATAATATAGCTATAATATATTAAATATTATTAAAAGTATTAACTTAGTATAAAGTAAGATTTAAAATCGTCAACTAATATAACTACTTAATAGTATATAAGATTAAGTAATAAAGAAGTTTTATTTATACTATAATTTACCTACTAAATTTAGTAATACTAAGGTCTTAAATAAGCTATAAAAGCTCTATCTTAAAAAGCTAGAGTATATTAAAAAGTATAAAGTTATTTCTACTAATAAAGACGTCTACTAAGTTAATACTCCTAAAAAACATTACTACTAAGTTAACCTTAAAGAGTATACTTACTTATACCTTTCTTTCTAAAATTATTAATTACCTTACTTATATATAATTATCTATTACTAATATCTTACTATTAATATTATATAATTCTTCTATTATAGCTATTTACTTTTAAATTATTATTTAATATACTATTCTACTTTTAAGCCTTTCTTTATAATTAATAAGCTTTATTCTACTTCTAGTATTTTACTACTACTAATTAAGTACTATATAAGATAACTAAAAAAGGTATATATCTATTAAGAGTATTAACTATTAAATTATAAGTATTATAATTACTAAGAAGTTAGCTATAATTTAAGAATATATATAAGTATACTATTAGCTTATAAGTATATATAAAAGGTAAAAGAGATAGTTTTTAAAAAAGATAGTAACTAATTAAATAATAATAAGTTTAAAGACTAAAAAGTCTTCTTTAAAGATATTAATAATAATCCTCTCTACTAATCTAATCTTACTACTACTAATAAAGTATAAATTACCTCTTATTATTAAAACCGAGTTTTAGAATCTCTTAAGAATAAGAATAAGAATAGAGATAGTAGAGAGGAATATAAGAAGGAATTTAATAGCTTTTCTAATAGCTTAGAAGACTTTTTTCTATTATCTAAGCCACTACTAGAAGAGCTATTTAAGCTTAATAAACTCTTAATTATAAATATAAGTAATAATAGTAAAACTAAGTAAGCTATAAAGAGTATATAATATTAATATAATATTACTAGTAAAAGAGGAATTAATAAGCAATTTATTAAGCTAAGAGTATATTTTAAAGTTTTAAGTACTTAAGATAAGAAGGAAAAGTAATAATTAAGTAATAGTTAGAATATAATAGATAGGTATTATTACTATATAAATTAAGAGTATATAGTAGATATTAATAAACGTTGCCTTATACTATTAATATTAGATTAATTATATAGAGTAAAGATAGTAGAATAGGAGTAGGAGTAGGAGTAGAAGTAGAAGTAAGAGTAAGAGTAGGAGCAGGAGCAGGAGTAGAAGCAGGAGTAGAAGCAGAAGAATATAGACGTTTAAGGCGAAATTAGTATAGATAGTGCTAAGCTAAGAATTAATCCTACTACATAAGAAGGAATTAGAGTTAAGGTTAATCTAAGTACCTAGAAGAGCTAAAAAGCCGTCGATTTAAAAGATAAACGAAAGTATAAGAATTAGAGTATTATACTAGAGAGTACTTATAAAAGTTTATATATTAGAAAGTAGATAGATAGTGTAGTAGTAGGTTAATTTACTATGTTTATTAAATTTTTAGTATATTAGTATAGAGAAAACAATGAATAAGGAAAATATCTTTACTAACTAGAATATCTCTATTTTAACAGTTTTGCTTTCTAAAAATAAGAGATATAAAAACAAGAGGTATTCTAGGTATTATTTATTAATCAAGGGATATTTAAGATATAAATCATTATTTAGAGAGCAAAATAGATAATTACCGTTAAAATAGAGGTATTCTAGTTAGTAAAGATATTTTCCTTATTCATTGTTTTCTCTATACTAATATACTAAAAATTTAATAAATATAGTAAATTAACCTACTACTATACTATCTACCTACTTTCTAATATATAAACTTTTACAAGTACTCTCTAGTATAATACTCTAATCCTTACGCTTTCGCTTAACGCTTTTATCTCTTAAATCGACGGCTTTTTAGCTCTCTTAGATACTTAGATTAACCTTAATTCTAATTCCTTCTTACGTAGCAGAATTAATTCTTAGCTTAGTACTATCTATACTAATTTCGTCTTAAACGTCTATATTCTCTTACTTCTACTTCTATTCCTACTTCTACTTCTGCTCTTACTTCTACTCCTACTTCTACTCTACTACCTTTACTCTATATAATTAATCTAATATTAATAGTATAAAACAACGTCTATTAACATCTACTATATACTCTTAATCTATATAATAATAATACCTATTAATTATATCTTAACTATTATCTAATTATTACTTTTCCTTCTTATCTTAAGTACTTAAAACTTTAGAATATACTTCTAGCTTAATAAATCGCTTATTAATTCCTCTTCTACTAGTAATATTATATTAACATTATATACTCTCTATAGCTTACTTAGTTTTACTATTATTACTTATACTTATAATTAAAGGTTCGTTAAGCTTAAATAGCTCTTCTAGTAATAGCTTAGATAATAAGAAAAAGTCCTCTAAGCTATTAAAAAAGCTATTAAATTCCTTCTTATATTCCTCTCTACTATCTCTATCTTTATTCTTATTCTTATTCTTATTCTTAAGAGATTCTAAAACTCGGTTTTAATAATAAGAAGTAATTTATACTTTATTAATAGTAGTAAGATTAGATTAATAGAGAGGATTATTATTAATATTTTTAAGAAAGACTTCCTAGTCTTTAAACTTATTATTATTTAATTAGTTACTATTTTCTCTAAAAACTACCTCTTTTACCTTTTATATATATCTATAAACTAATAGTATACCTATATATATTCTTAAATTATAGCTAACTTCTTAGTAATTATAATACTTATAATTTAATAGTTAATACTCTTAATAGATATATACCTTTTTTAGTTATCTTATATAGTACTTAATTAGTAGTAGTAAAATACTAGAAGTAGAATAAAGCTTATTAATTATAAAGAAAGGCTTAAAAGTAGAATAGTATATTAAATAATAATTTAAAAGTAAATAGCTATAATAGAAGAATTATATAATATTAATAGTAAGATATTAATAATAGATAATTATATATAAGTAAGGTAATTAATAATCTTAGAAAGAAAGGTATAAGTAAGTATATTCTTTAAGGTTAACTTAATAGTAATGTTTTTTAGAAGTATTAACTTAGTAGACGTCTCTACTAATAAAAATAACTTTATACTTTTTAGTATACTCTAGCTTTTTAAGATAGAGCTTCTATAGCTTATTTAAGACCTTAGTATTACTAAATTTAATAAGTAAATTATAGTATAAGTAAAACTTCTTTATTACCTAATCTTATATACTATTAAGTAGTTATATTAGTAGATAATTCTAAATCTTACTCTATACTAAGTTAATACTCTTAATAATATTTAATATATTATAGCTATATTATAAAAGTCTCTTAATAAAGATAACCTTATATATAGAATAAATATTAGTTAGAATAGTAGTAATATATTTAGAGAGGGTTTTATTATTATACTTCTTCTTAAACTTTATTATTTATAATAGAGTTTCTTAGTAAGTATCTCTATTCTTTATATAGTAAAGTCTTTACTAAAGTTATCTTAATTCCTTATTATAGTAAAAGATAATATTATTTATAATATACTAATAATATATAAGAGTATAAGCCTTTAAAAAGGCTATTAGAAGTTACTTTTATAAGCTCTTTTAGTAGTTATTAATTAGTATCTATTTATTACTATTCTTATATATTACTTAAAAAGTTTAAAAAGTATATACTATATTTATAAAGTACTACTTTTATAACTTCTTATCCTTTTTTAGTAATAACGCCTAGTAAATTAGTAATATCTTATTATTAGTATTAATTATAATAGTAATTACTAGTACTATCTTAAACTTTAATTAAGTATATATAATATTAACTCTAATAAAGTAGTAGATATACTTAGTAGTATTATAAAGAGGTTTTAAAGTAATAAATATACCTTTAAATTCTATAGTTTCTTAGTTAATTTAAAAACATATATAGTAAATAGGATCTAAATCTTAAAATATCTTTATATAATTTAGTATAAGTATAAACGAATTCTTTTCCTTCTTAAGACTTTTCTTATATTACTTTTAAATAGTATAATATATCTAATAATTTAGTATAATATTATCTTAGCTAAGTAACTTCTTATTATTTACTAAATTCTTTATTTTAAGGTTAAGATCTTAATTAATAGATTTAATATAGGTATTAAGAATATATTATATACTATTCTTACTATAGTAATTAAAATATATATTAGTTAGATAAGAGTAAAAGATATATACTTAAAGGATTATATACTAAGTCTTCTTAGAAAGAATAATATATAAGTAGAATTTATATATCTCTTTTACTTTATACTTAAGAATAAACTAACCTTTATCTAACTTTATAATCTTATAAGACTTATCTTAATTAATTAGATAAATAATTATAGCCTCTTTTACTTCTTTAAAAGTAAGCTACTTCTAACTAATTTATATAACGTTTTTTAAAGTGTTAGTATCTACTAGTATAGAATTACCTATTAATTTATTTATAATAGCTTTATCTTATTATTCTTATTAATTAAGTTCTTTTAATATTATATAATAAGGCTTTATATACTACTTATACTTTACCTTATCCTTATACTTAAGAGCTAGTATATTAGTAGTAGTAGTAATAGTAGAAGAAGATAGAGAGAGAATAGATTTTAGTACTCGAATATTATAAGGCATCTTAGTATATAGTTTTAATTTACTTAAAAATAGGTATAGATATATAGTAAAAGTAGTAAATATTTACTAACTAGAATACCTCTATTTTAATAGTTTTACTCTCTAAAAATAAGAGGTATAAAAACAAGGGGTATTCTAGGTATTATTTATTAATTAAGGGATATTTAAGGTATAAATCATTATTTAGAGGGCAAAATGGATAATTACCGATAATTTTATAGCATTAGTTCTGCTAAAATTGAGATCCCCAAAAATCCACTTCGTAGTCTTTCACCCTTTTGTCGTTCACTGAGCACGTTTCTTCTTCAAATCATATCGCCGGTAACTACAAAGTAAGAAAACTAGATACACGTTTGCAATAGAAGGTTAGCTTAAGTGCGCAATTGAAGGATTTCCGAAACTCGGAATATTCGTAGTTCACCTGCAAAGGGCAGTGTGGGAGGAACTTTCTCTTATTGGTAGGTCACCTACCAATTGAAAGACAGAGGCGTACCACAGCATCTAGGAGAAAGTGTAGGTTTTTCCTGAAGAAGTTTCAGTGAATGGTGAAGGAATATTTCGGATGCCATCTTTGTTTAAAACTACAGCTTTCCAGCCCTTGTGCTTGACATTCGAGGCTTCGTTATGAATTTCTATTTTGCGATGAACATCCATAGCTTTAAATCAAAACAAGTGGATGAGGAGAGTTGAGCTGGCGCATTTCAATAGATTGAGTGCCAGCCTATAACGAAGGATTCGGGGAGATGGGGTTTGAATGGGGGATTGTGTGACAAAATAAGTTGTTGAGAATAGTGAGGGTGTTTTAGTCACTTGCAGGAGGTTCGAGAGGTTCGAGAACACCTCACCAGACCTAAGCCAGAGAAAACTCAACAGCACGAAGTCCTCAGAAACCCAAACCTTATTCAATTGCCAAGAAGAAATAAAGGTGGAAGGAGCATCCCTCATTCAATCACTCAGCGCCAAGACATCGCGGTTGCCTTGTTAACAAAAATCACCAAATCGTCATCGAGGCTCCCTCCTTCCCCAACATTGATCCTTCCCAAGCTCCCCCAGCACCTTCCTTACAACCACAACCACAACCCACCCCAAAGACTCCCCACAACCTCCAACAATGGCAGGAACTCGTCGTCCAACCCGCAAATCCAGCGGTCCAGCCGCAAAGGGAACCCAAAAGACTCTTGCCTTCACCAACAACAAAGTAACGAAGACCACCCACATCCCCGGCAAACCTCCCCTCTCGAAAGCCTCAGAACCCAAGAAAGTCGAAGAGCTCGCCATACCCGATACGAAAATTGTAGAGGTGGTGGGAAAGGTTCCTGAGGCCGCTGCGGTCGCGATATTCAAGACCGAGGAGGAAGAGAGAGCAAGCAAAACCACCGATTCGCAGATCAAGAAATACTGGCGGGAGCGAGAGGCGGAGAGGAAGGCACCGAGAGTTCATCAGGGGGATGTTAGTTTGGAGGAGAAGATTTTGAGGTTGTTTGATATGAGTTCTCAGTATGGTGTATGTTTCCCCTCTTCCCCCCTTTCCTCAATAGGTGGACAAGTCAGAAATCGAATCGAGAACTGACATGCGGTGTAGCCAGCAATAGGATCCGCCCGCCAGAAACGCTGGTATCGCGCTAACAAGCTAGGTCTTAATCCTCCCATCGAAGTCCTCGCCGTCTTGATAAAGGAAGAGGAGAAGGGAAATGCAAAGATTGAACGGGCGCATGTGGATGAATTGATGAGCTCCAAGTTCACCGTGGGTGAGGCTTAGATTTACCTTTGATTCGGGCAAAATCTACAATTATTGAATGCGACACAAATAAATGTGGATATGGAAGGACGGAAATGTACGAATTGGCTTTTGCGGCGGAGTTTTGCTTGGATGACTGGTTTGCGGAAGGGGTTGAAGGGCATATATGGAGTTGACCATTACCAATACCTAGAGGGCGTTCAAGGAGCTTTTTGTGATTTTTCTCTGTATAAGGTGGGAGAGAATAGGAAGGATTTGAGATGGCATAGGGAGACAGAGTAGCTATGTAAACATAGCTTTGCATCCATGGAATTGAGATGCGTCGTACAAAAATATGATATGGTGTCAATGAGCCCGGTAGCCCAAAAACGGAGAGGACGCGGTGGTTCAAGGCCGACAAGCACGCCGTTGCCCTCCGAGAATCAAGATGGATCTCACCCGGGGTTCGATACACGTAGGTTGTCTAGCTGGGTAGAACTTCTGTACCGAGTCGTACATCTTCTTTCGATAGATCTCACGCCGCCGTACTGGAAGTTATGAGAAGGAGAAACCCTAGTTTATTTCATTCGCCGCATTATTCGTCGTCAACGTCGCCTAAGTTTGATTATCTGAAACCAAAGAATTAAGAGGAACGAAAGAAAATTCTCAGAAGTCATTTTCTGTAAGTTTTAGGTTTTGATTTGATTCTTCTAGACCATTCAAAATAATAAACTCAAGTGGTATACATTAGACGATGACAGGCCTCGTACCACCAACACGCATTTACCAAATTCAGAGTAATAAACAAGTTCGATTAGCTTGGCAAATTAGAAGATTGCTAAACTAAAATAACGAGCACATTTCCTCGAGAACCATACCCAAGTCAGAACGCGAGTCCTTGCTCTCGCAAAATGTCAAAATTATTTTAATTGAGTCGGAGTAATTAAAAGTAAAGACGAAATTTACATGGAAATCAGAATAACTAAAATCTAGTTTAAAACTTGCTATCTAAAAATCTATCTTTCCTGAAACGGCAACTAGTATAAACTTCACAGCATCTTGTTATATCCTCTTTTGATTAATATGCTGAAACCCTGGCCTCTAAGAATGTGCACTTATAGGAGGTACGCCATATTGTTCCTTGACAAGGCTGGCAAATAAAAATTGTTTCGACTGATTCCCAGCTCTGATCTAACAGACCCCGTAAGAACAATTTAGTATGACTGCAGCTGAGCTACTAGTGATTGATTAGTCGGTTACATTCGAAGTGAGAAATAACTTATTAGGAGACGAAATAGAGCTCTTTCAAAAACTTCAACTTGTAACTTGCTAACGAATTATAGCTAAGCTTATAGAAATATTATACTAGGTATAAAGCAGGCTATGTTGGAGAAGCTGTAATTGTTTGAAGAAAGCACTATAGATACTTAATATATCTCTAGTAGATATTACTTATAGAGAGTAGATAGTAGTCTAGGCTAGTTATCTTTTAGAAGAAATAGAAAGAAGTTTTTAGTAGAAGTTTTTAGCTATATAAAACTAGTAGAGCGGGGTTTTAAGCCTGATTTACCTTCTTATAAGAGGTTATAGAGTACGTATAGAGTTGACTATCAAGTAGGCTATCTCTTCAGTTATTCTTACACCTCACGTGATTTAGTGGAACGCGGTTCTAACCTCATATTTCCAGCCCTAACACGACCAAATATTTAAATCATTATCTTATTCTTTAAACTCTACTAAAGTATATAACAATGTAGAAATTTAACAATAATTTACCTATAATCTTATGTTTAAAAAGCCCTACTAAAAAAATAATCATTTCAGCGTAAGTTAGCCTATCTACTCCTACCACTTCCACTACTTCTACCGCCACTTTTATACTCTTTTATCCTTCTTTTTAATTAATATGCCTTCTCTAGGATAGCGTAAGGCTAATACTACTCCTAGTACGAAAAAGCTACTAAAAAAGTCCTTAAAAAGAAGGCCTCTCAAGTACGCTCTATAGACGTGTTTCTTACTTCAATTCAGATTTTAATATCTTAGCACTCCTAAACTGGTTTAGCAGCATCGTAGTTTAAAGCTACCTAGATTTTAGTCTAAAACTACCTTAAATAAGAGTAGTTTTAAACCGGACTACTAAACGCGTCTATACGTAGAGTGTAAGGATAACTAAAGGGATAGAGTAGATTAAGTAATTATTAAATCACGTTTTCTAAAGAATTATAGTAGAAAGTAGTGTTTTAGGTTTCTCTACTTAATCTATTATTCTATCTTATCTTAATAATCCTTCTTCTTCCTGCTTCTATTTTGAGGCTATTCTACCTAATTCTATTCTAATATATTACTTCTCTTAGCTACTCTAATTCTATTCTAAAATTTGTTCTATCTATTCTTTTCTATCTAAGGTATTAGAGTAGCCTTTCCTAGCCTATAGAGGAGGCTAGGTAGAGTATATACTAGTCTTAAATATATTATTTATAGTGTTATTAGTAGATTTAGCGAGAGTAGTGCTATCTAAGAAAAGTATATAATATTAGTCTCTAATTAGTACCTAAAAACAGAGGTTTTACTATAGTAAATCAAGTACCTAGTAGAGTACTTAATTTAGTGCTATTTAAAAGGACTTAGAAGGTAAGTAGTAAGATAAAGAGAATTAAGTCGTTACTCTCTCTCTCTCTTTTAAGTATTTATAAAGTAAGTCGAGTAGAGACTAGAAGAGGCTATATAAAGTTCTAGTAAAGTTAGAGTTTTTAGCTAATAGAAGCTTCTTTACTATTCTATTTTTTAACTTTAACTCTACTTATTAGCTTAGCGCTTTAATATTATATAGAACCTATAAAGTGAGGATTATATATACTTAAGAGAGAGAGAGAGTACTAATCTACTAGAATAATACGTAATTTAGATATAATATCTTGTCTTTTAGTAGCTTTAATAATATTATTGTTTTTAATACTTCTTGAATTAGTCTATAATATTAGTACTTTTTATTACTTTTTATTTATTTTAATACTTTTTACTTATATACTTCCTATTCTATTCTATCCTCTCTAGTACCTCTCCTTACCTAGCTCTATCTTGATTCTTTTAGTCTTTCTTACCTCTTCTATCTAAATTTAGTATCTCTTCTACCTAATTTAGCCTAGCCTGTAAGTGAAATTAGCCTATCCTCTCCTTTCCTAATAGAGAGGGGTAGCCTATCCTCTCTAGAGTGCTAGGCTAACTAAGGCGGGGAAAGCCAAAACACTGGTAGAAAGTATAAGAGTAAATGACTTGTTAACTTGGTTTTTAGCTGAAAGAATAGTAAAGAGCGATATCTACTCCTAGAATAAGTACTAGAAGCTTAATAAGCTCTTCTCTTTGTATCAACAAGTCAACGTTTTGAAAGCTGCCGAGAGTAGCTGGTAAAACTTCTACGCGGTGGAACTGACAACCCCTGGTAAAGTAACAAATTGAAGGAGGCGCCCTTGAAATCAGCCTCACAGTTTCTATCATCTGTACTACAACCGGTTTGCAGGCTTAAACCATTTCCTATCCTTTATTTACACAATTTCTTACCACTGTTTGTTTATACCATCTTTCATATCATCACAATGCCATCCAACAAGGATCGTTTATACGTTGTTCTCTACGCCCGCGGAGGCGCTGCAACAATGCCTGGAGGAGAAGATACGTACGTCAGAACCTTGATATAGAGCACTTGATGAATACATGTTTTGGTACTCCAAGGTGGAGATTCTGAGCCAAACCAAAAATCCCTAATCGAGAACTCAGTTCTTGAGGTATCTGATTTGACAGGCGCTGACAAATTATTGCTAGATATCATTGGGGCTTACTTATTGGACCTAAAATTGAAACGGAAAATCGTCAGGGTTTCTGCTTTCACGCAAAGGAACGAATTATTGCGGCTGGTCAATCAGAGTGGTTCTTTGAGGAGAGGGATGTCACTCTTCTGGCAACAAAGATTGTTGCTTGTCCGGATCATGATTGGAAAGATAGAGAAGATGGATCGGCTTCTGAGCATTCTTTGCCAGGTGCCGATCAGGCAAGGCCAGAGAGGATGGAATTGTGTAAGCTGGGTGAGGGAGGCGCTTGAGGCACTCGATGCCGACGGTAGAGCTCTTGGTTCTAGCGTGACTGGGTGGCAGAGAGTGCGGGATGGTGCCATGTGGTATGTCGAGAAGAAGAAGGCCGAGCATCGGTTTGATGGAAAAGGAAACTACAACATGAAGTATGCAGTGATATATGACCTGTTGGTTGGTAAAGAGACTGTACCCTAATGGCTGTATCAATATGCATCTGAGTATGAGTGGTATAGGATCTGCTGAGTTGGAAAAGCATCGACATACATGTATGACAGCTTCTAAACATCCCCAAAATATTTTTGTCGAATTGTTTCCATCTCCAGTGCTTCGGGTAGTGGGTCCAGGAAGTTGCCGATCTCTCTTCGCCAGAAATAATTCATTGGGCTTACTTGCGAAGCGGTGGTATACTCCCAATATGATGGGTACCAGCCAGCTGTCTCCCAGTCAATAATTCCCACAACTTTATCGCCGCGAACAAGAACGTTCAAACTACTCAAATCACCATGTGTAAATACCAACGGCCAACAATCCTCGTCTTGCAATGCTATAAGATTGCTGACTTCGGGGTAGTGATTCGGATCTGCCTCAAAACCCCCCCTCAGGTATTTGTGGAACTCGTGGACACTCTCCCAAGGACCATGGCGCATCGACGTCCCAGGAAGCCGGCTATCCCATATAGATCCACCATGGACGTTAAAGACGCCTTGTTTTTGTCCTTGCGGAGGAGGTACACTCCGCATTTCAGCCACCATTCTTTTGAGCTGCTCAAGTATCTTTGCCTTTGAATCGTCATTCCGTTCGCCCCAACCGATCCCTAGCATCTCGCCTTGTATCTTCTCCATCACGATATATGTCGAACCTTTGCGAGTAAAGGCACAATATATTTTTGGAACTGGTATGGAGGTGTTTTCGTGTATAAATTGAATAGCTGACGCTTCTGAAAGGACCCGGAGATCTCCATACTTGACGCAGAGCTTGCCAGCGATGAATATGACGGCTCCATGACTAGGCACGATACGCCTGAGAAGCTTGACAGCTGCGAGAACGAGGAATCGGTGTAGTCGTGTGTTGTTGATAGATGGCGACTCGACCGGTGTCTCCACAGGAACGGGTTTCATTGCAATTGGCATACGTTGTCTAGTTGGCCTCTGATGCAGCCAGTATTTCGTCTGCATAGAGAGGAACTTCCAAGGTTCAATGCCTCAAGCGCAAGGCATATTTTCCTCCACGTGACTTGTCAATCTCGTTGTATGGCACAGGCCGGTACTCAAGAGGTTGTGATGATGATGATGATGATGGAGTTCATATAGAAGTGATGGAGGGGTGATGCCCAGGATCCTGGCTATATACAGGGTAAACTCATAAGGGTCGTTCCTGCCCCAACATCGTCCTTCCAGCTTTTATCGGTTTGTTTCTCTATCGCGACCTTTGGAGTTGTTTAACGACTCTTGTTTCAAGGAATCAGTTCTTCGCCCAAAGAGCCGTGGAGATAAAATTGTTCTCAGTTCCCCGAAGGCCATTGGACTACAATTGGCCGATCGAAGATCATAACTGCAGCCTCGAGCATTTCTTGGCCAGAGGTAAGCGTTGAGGGTGCGTTGAGGCCTCATTCCACAGCAAATTAAATCTTTGTTATCAAATTCAATTCAATTAGCAACGTTTCCACGCTGTACTGCACCTTTGTCTATATTCCAAGCACAATTAGTTATCTTTTGATCTGTGGGCGGGAGTGATCACTCATGCGTCTCTTGAACATGACTACCTTGGAGCTTGAGGAGTTTTTTATCGGTATCCCCGCCCCGCCTATGCAAATTTATCACATGCATGGAGGAAGGTACCAACAGGGCATGGTTTGCCAAAGTGCGGTCCAGCTGTAAAGAAGCTGCTTCAGACAACTACAAAGATATATGGATAGACACCATTTGCATTGATAAGTCTAGATTTACTGATTTGTCTGAGGCGATTTATTCAATATATCAATGGTACCAAAACTCCGTTGTTTTCCATGCGTACTTGTCTGATGTTCTAGTACCAGTCGATGGCAACAGGCTTTCCTCACAACCAATTCGAGATTCAAGATGGTTTAGTAGAGGTTGAACATTACAAGAGTTACTTGCACCATCAAATCTGAGGTTTTGCAACGCGGAATGGAGGGTACCAATAGGCACGAAGAAGGACCTCATTCAAGACATAGCAAGAATTACGAAGATAGATTTGTATGCACCCATTGTCTGGCAACCCTGATCACGACCAAGACGACTCCGAATTTGCTGAGAAGCTGAGAAAAAATAGCTCATTGAAGCAAAAGCTTGCTAAGCTTAAGGATAGTTAGAAACTCAAGTGTGATCCTCGAATTGAGAACCGCATGGAACTGTTGACCTCACGTTCGGTTGCAGATTGGGTTGAAAAAGGAACTGGGTTTGCAAATCAAGGCTCTACTTTCTTTGGCGGTACAGAGCAAACCGATATTAATAAGCAGAACCCTTGAGTGTTTCGTGAAACTCAAAAGAGTCTCTACGTAGCAGAAGGAGAGTACGGTTTCGAATTTGGCCTTCTGGATTTAGAATGTTATGAACCTTTGTACCTACTTGCCGAAGAGATACCCAGTTTCCTGGAAGGTCTTGTAGAACTCGACGAAAATGGTCGTATGCGATCTGTGGTCTATGGACATACTGAAAGTAGAGGCCTAGACGTTATTGACAATTTATATCCACAGACAAAATAATCGAATCGACTATAATACCCAAACCTTGTTTCCAGACCCTAGAATTATTAAATTGTTCTCATGATTCTGTAAGTGAATGTTGTCTAGATCAGAAGATTTATTTTATTGACCTATATCTAGTGCGGGAATGGGGTGGCATTGAATACTAGCCGTAAGTAAAAGGTTCATCTACCTTAGGTAAGGATTTTACGGCTAATGCTGGTTTTCACAAACTTACGGAGAGGTCTGAAATTAGCTCAACCCTCTCCTCCCTCTATCTACCTTTGAATCCCAAAAGTTTGGTATTTTATTTATCAAGCACTTATCACCCTTCTACCCTTCCCTTAAAAATTCCCTTATAAAAAGTACCCCCATCCTCCTCACAGTTTACAAGTCTTTACTACCATCCCCTTTTTACCTTATGCAACTCTGCACGTTCTAGCTTTAGTTGATCCGCATCTATCGACGAGTTCTTCCATCTTTCTAATTGTTACGCCTATGACTTTATCTTATAAATTCATTGTAAAACTTTAGACATCCCAAAAAGTTTATTATTTCAAAGGGATTGGGAATATTTTCAAAACTCTCAGTTCACAGAGTTACTCTGCGCCATCATAATACCAATTCTTCAAGTTCTCCCCCCTGCTTGTCTTTCTAGCCTTCTCGCTTAGTTGGCATCTAACGGTTTTTTGTGGACCTCGATCCGCCGTAGCTCGAGTCTACTCTTTGGTGTAGCTGGCAGTTACTTAGGTTACTTAGGGCCCGTTTGGCATGCATATAGTTTATTATAAATATATCTGATTTGTGCACGAGTACAGGTCCAAAAGGTGCTCGCATATATTTAATTATCTCGTCACTTTTAATTAATAACTAGTTTGGCTCCCTTGCACATCTTTGGTGCACATATTTTACTAATATTTAGCGTAACTATCGTCGATTTTAGTCACTTCACTAAAATTCATACACACCCGATTTTACGGTTGCGTATTCATGGTGGAGCCGTACTAGTACTGGTGGTGGTGGAGATCTAGGAACATATGTATACTATAATATATGCTAGCCAAACGTTCGTGTATATTATGATATGTATGCAAATATTATATATTACCTCATTATTTTTGGTGGTGCACATATTAAAAAAAAGACTAATATATGCGAGCCAAACAGGCCCTTAATGGGTTCTCATTCGCTTATTTTTGAACAGAAAGCTATTTCAATGAACACCTTCCATTTCCTTCTACTGCCTTCAATTCGACCTGGTCTTTTTCTGGCAATCGGGGGAACCTCTGAGTCTTTTTTAACAATTGGGTTCTTACATCTATCGAGTTGAGCGGGACCGGAGACTAGTTGCAACTTACTATTAATTTAGCTCTGGTAATGCAAGATAATAGTGTGTGCTCACGAGTACATCGAGTTGTCGTCTTCGTTGAAACCTTTTTCGACCCCTGGCCAAGTGGTTATATCACGCCTAAATTTCTTACTTTCGAGTCTAGAACCTCATTTTAGAGGGAAGTGGTCAACTTAGTGCACTTTAAGGCCCGCTTAGTTGCTAGGTTTCTCTAGTACAATATAATTATCTCGATCCAGACTACTTTATGGATCCAAACCCCGATCATCTCGAGTTATTATAGTCAATCTTAGAATCATTAGCCTTTCAACTAAGTTTTCAAATTCCTTAAATATTGAGGCTTCCCCCAAGGAAAGTTGCTTCCCAGTTTCAACAATATTCATCAAATCGCTTCTTCGAAATACTCCCACACACATATCATCAACATACACAACACCCTTCCAACACTTCGACAAACACCCACACAATCAACACAATGGCAACCAAAAAAGCTAACTACCAATGTCTTCATTTCTGCGCCTCCTCCCACCACAAAGCAATCGACACCAACTGCAACGGCTGCGCTCACTGCGCAAACTGGCAAAAAACACGCAACACACCCGGTGTTGAACGACGAGGTACTTATCCCTCTCCATCCCAATCCCCCTCTTTCACAAACTAACACCTCTCCCAGCGTTCTTAGAATACAAAATCGCCCACCCCGAGACCCACTACCGCAGTATCGCTGACGTATCCTTCAAAAACCCAAAACTCGCAAACCAATACAAAGAAACCGCCTACACGATGTTGCAAAACGAATGGATGGAATGGCGACAAAACAAGCTCACACGAAAATGTCTTTTGGGAAAGATTCTCTTTCGAATCATTAATCCTACCAAGAGCTGGGAAAGAAAGCTGATGAAGGTTGAGAAGGATGGTGGTTACGACAACAGGGTTGCGAAATATCGATGCAGTGCTTGAACGAAAACACCTACAACAGACAATTATCGCCGAGAGGACACCTACCACGAAGGTGTAATGAGAACGGAAGTCGATTTTGGGAAGGCCACGATAAGAATCGAAAAATTGGCTTCTCCTGACGACATACGATAATACGCGAATCGAAACTAAGAGTGACTCAACAATCACTTCACGTCATCAACTCATCGACATCCGATTTCGCAATGACGAATAACTAGCAACGTCACTAGCTATACTATCCTCATCAACAAAGCAAAATCACAAACCAGATGCCAGAATCGACTTCCTGCAACACCACAAGAGAAATTAAGGAAGCTGATCACGTGCTTCCACCGAAACCATCAAAATCTGCAACCCACAATCGACTACGACTTGGATGCACTTATACAAACGACGATATCCCACAGGAACTGTTGTCATCACTTCACGAAAAGTCAAAACAAAAAATACGAGAACGAACGACATCTCAACTTCTACCCTGGCTCCCACATAGTCTGGTCTCCACAGCTTAAACACCACATTCAAAAGAGCGCTCCTCACTCAAACACCAACATATCCTCGCCGCCTCATCTCGAGCACGCTCCCTTCATTACCTCAAACGACAAAAACAACCACTCGATAAATCCGACCAACCTGACCAACACTTCTTCACCAAAAGTCCTCCATGGTCCGCCCGTCATCAAAAAAGTGATGGCAAGTCTTCCCTTCCCCTCGTTCAAGTACTATTACTAACATTCGCTAGCCTCCTAGCGCACTTTCCTCAATTACCTCTCAAACAACCAGAATAGTCGCCCAAGCAACCAAAAGAGAACAAAATACGTTCACGAGAACCACAAAGAGTCCTGAATGGTCCGCCCGATTCAAAAACATGGTGGTAAGTCTTTCCCCTGACTCAAGTAAGAAGCAGTAGTACTCACAATCTCCAGCTTCCACTTCTCGCAGTTTTCCTATCCCAAGATCAAACGGTCTCTTCGAAGAACACTCGAAACCTCGCAACAAACACGATTTGGGATTCAAACGTCTTTCCACAACACCTCCGCAACCTTAACAAACAACCTCTCCGCCAAAACGTCCAGACAAGAGGTCTCCACGAAACATCATCTCGAAATACACCCACAAACAAAACCAAAACACTTCAAGGACTCGGGAATCGACAGAAATATCACTGAAGCAGGAGAAGGAGAAGGAGGAATGGAACCAAAATCTGACAGTAACCTTTTCCCACAGGGTTTACCGGTGCTGTCAGTAACTAGATGGAAACAAATTCAAAAACTTTTCATCTCTCAATCTTGGCCTTCCGTGAATCGTGATGCTGTGAAGAATTGACATCGTGATGCTATGATATTTTGATGTTAGGTTGCGTGAAGTAAAGTAATGGATAAAGTGCGCTGAAGTGCTACATGACGTGGGAGTGTGTAAGGTAAAGATAACTATATCAAACGACCTCAATCTTACTCAGCCCGTCTAAAATCTTAAGCCCTGGTCAGACAACATTGGAGGAATAGAGAGGGAAAAAATATACTATAATAAAAGCTATACTTGTGTACCTCGTAATTCGTAAACCGAAAAACGAGAGAGTTTCCATACCTGAGGAATGGGATTTGGAAAGTCCTCCAGAAACCAGACGTTAAAAGAGATTATTGTAAGAGTTAAAAGTCTGAAGTGAAGCGTCTTGAGTAAAGACTTTCCAGAAAATTTGATACCGCAGAAAGTTTGAGAAAATAAAGATTCTTGAAAAGAAGACGGGATAACAATGTTAACCTAAGAATTCTGTACTGGTAATCAATAAGCACCATCTTCCATGATTTGAGAAGATGGAAATTACAATACATCCCTCTCATTTCAAATTTTAGAAGTGGTTACCGAGATCAAATTTTGAACTTTACGGATGTGAGACGTTGGATAAAGACTTGTGTTGATCTCATTATTCTCCGGCAAGCTATAGGAAGCGAAGATAGATATAGGAAGATTAGGGAATGGATACTAGAAGTTAGGCGCTGGATAGTGAATAAGGAGATGTAGATCTGATGAAAAGAGGTGGATGTTGAGGGGGACGAGAAAGATTGTGAGTTGGAAGAATCGGAAGGAAGAATGGGAAGGGAAGGAATTGAAAATTTCAAGTGAGAGGTATATTTTAAGAACCCTTATTTCAAAATAAATTATTTAAGATAACAGTAACGCGATAGAATATTCCAATTACAATTTCCCGCCCCTACTAACTCAATTCAGAAATCGTCGTCTCGCGCCCTCTTCAACCACTAGCAGTACCCCCCTCAATCCCATCCAACAAGTTTCCATCCTCATGTAATTACAACCAGAATAGCTCGCAACATTCAAGTCTCTCACGTGAGACCTCGTTAGTGTATCTAATCCCATCTCCCTCATCCCATCCGCCAATCAATCCGCCAATCTCCCAGGGTCCATAAACAAAATTGCGATGATGATATTTTTACAAGTTTTTGATTTGGCTTCCCTGAGGATCTGCGAGGAAGCTCGGCACGGTGGGGTACAGATTTACATTGGGAATTGGAAACTTGTGGGGAGGACGAGGAGGAGGCTCTTTTTATGGGGTGTTTGTTTGGGAAGGGGGTTGGTGAGGATCGCTAGATGAGGAAATTTTCATATGCTTTTATGAAATATTGAAAATATAGAGATGGAGGGGGGAATGGGGATAGAGATTTGAATTTTTGAAGTGGAAGGAAGGGGGATTTTGGAGGTTGAAATTACGGAGGTGGCGTGTATCGTGTGATAAATGACAATTTAACACCCCGGACTTGAACAAGAAAGGGCAACGTATTCAAGAAAGACAGTCGTAAAGTTCTCCGTAAACCTTCCCTAAAGAAATACTTCACCACTCGGAGAGACCGTGTTTCCATCCAAAAACCCCGGATGAGAGAACCCCTTAAACCGGAGGGGTCCGAATAGATAGTAGAAAGCATCCACGAACACACCAAGTACCAGGTAAGCCAAAAATTGAATGAAGTGTGCATGTTCATGTGTTGTCCATTTATGAAAAATCCCAGGATCGACCATGTCTTCCTAATAAGGAATGCGGGGATGGGCTGTCGACGTCAGAGCTGGCTGGTCTGGTTGGGGTGGTGAGGATCAAACTGAATCAGTTTTGTGGATAAAAGAGATGAAGATTTGACAACGGACTTGGAAGAATTTAGGTAAAGATGGAATTGTGAGACTTGTGAGGGTGGTGATCGGATGAACATTCTTCTCTATTACCAGATTGAGGGGTTTGCGACGCGAGTGTGAAACTTGAGGTCTGGGGATGGGTGGCGAGGGGTTGGACCTGTGGAATTTTATGACGGGAAACAAATTAAGGATGTTTGTACGAGTATGGAAATACGACTCAGGTAAGGAAGTATAAGGTAGTAAAAGTTTCTAGTAATCAGCTTCATCTACCTGCTTCTCGCGTAGGGTTGGTACGGAGGATTGACCTGCCTATCTGACTGCAGTCTGACGGCGTAATCGAAGGTTGATTGTACTTCCCCAGACTGCGACAAACATACGAAGGCTCAGCTGACGTAGATTCGGTTGGTAGATCTCGATGATTGGATCTTCCGTTTCAATTACTTCGTAGCAAGTTGCAACCCCTCGGACCGATGAATCTCAGTTGTGTTTGCTGCAATGCTGACGGTGTGCGGCTGTGATTGCTGTTTATACGCTTCTACGGCGCGGCTGACGAGATGATTTGACGTGGTGTAATTCTTGGGATGTTGGTTGTCTATTTTCACAGGATTGCACCGTAGAAGGTCGATATTTGAAGGATGGCTCATCGAGATGATGGAGGTTATATTTGGGAGAAAAAACAGTACCTAGGCTCCGAGGTTATTTACTCTATTTTCGGTGCCAAGTAGTAGATTGGGATGAGCCCAGCCAGTGGACCCGGGAAAAGGGGGGCGATCCTTTTTGACGAGCTGCCAGCCAGGGTGGTGAGGAAAAAAGGGGGGCTGGGAGTAAATGCACCAATAACGACCAGCATATAGAGCTTGTTTCCAAAAACGCCGATTTTCAAGACGATTTTAGGGATGAGGGGGCTGATTGGGTTGGAGAGCAGATGATTGAGCCCCTAGTGCGTTTCACAAACCATCCGACCTCAACCCCAATAGCTTGCAGTAGCCACGGTTGGTCACGTTGAGGGGTGTCGTGCATTAGGACGGAAAGGCAGCTCGGGAGAGAAAAAGAGCAGACGACATTGAGAGCGATGATTCGATTCCAACAGAAGAATGATTGCAGTTACACTGCACAGCGCCTAGAGAAACATTAACGTGTCTTGCTCCAGCGCTTGCCACGTGCTGCGCAGTCCACCAGAAGATGAAGCCAAGTCCCAGGTAGGCAAAAATGAGTGTATCGTGAGGAGAAGGGGAGAAGGGGAGGATGGGCGAGAGAGGCGCAAGCACTCGATGTTCCGTGGATTTGCCATGACACTGGGAAAAGACAAGCGATCATCCGTCTCAAGGCGCCCCCTTGATTCCCCTTGATTCCCCTTGATTCCCTTGATTCCTCTCCTAGATTATGCCATTCCCCTTTGGCAGCATCTCCAATCTCCAATCGCAATCGTCGCGCATCTTCAAAAATCAAAATCAACTAGAGCCACTGCGGCTGCAATCTGTCGTGCTCCGCAGCCGATGCCCTGAAAGACTCCCGAACTTGACGTGGGTACCTGGTCCGTTGCGTTGCCCGTGTTGGTTCGTTTGTGAGGAAATCCCTGAGACTCTTCAATCCCTCCATCCTCCTCTCGTGCCTCTCCCTCCTCTTCCTTTGTGCCTCCTTCGTCTCGTTGCCCACCACCACCGCTCTTTTGCTCCAGTTCGCTACTACTTACTTGTACGGCTTGCCATTCTTTCCTTGAAGAAAATCATCTCTCGCAATCTACACTCGCATCCACTCTTTTTCTCCTTTTTTTTCTTCTTTCGTGGCTAGCTCACGGATCCTCACATTCATTTGGTTGTGGCGCATTGAACAATAGAAGGAACAAGACTTGAAGAACCGATCATCCATTCATCAAAAGACAAACCCAATAGCAGCAATACAACCGACAATAGGAAAGAAAGAACAGTCAGTTTGGTCAACATTGTGACTGCGTTGGACAAGAGTCATTTACGGCGCATTGAAAATTGTGAGAAAGGCATTTGTCAGATCAGAAAGACAGAAACACATTTCGCACGAAATAGACGCACCAGCAAATCAACAAGTGAACAAGCACGGCCCAACCTCACTTCGGATAATCTTGCTCGTTTGGTGAATACCACGTCACTTGAAGCTCATCAAATATCAACACCTTCAAATTTCGCTCGGCACCTCAACACTTTTTCCACACGACAACCACTTTCTTTCAGATCCCAAGTCGTGATTCTCTTCTCGTAGATCGGACATCACCTCGCCTCTGGTTACCAATACCCCTTTTCAACGCACCCAATTCTTTCTATCCGATCTTTGTCAAGATGCGCTTCTTCAACTCGGCTGCCCCACGGGCTCTCCTCCCAGTTGGTATCTTCGCTCTCTCTGCCAGCGCCTTTTGGCGTATGCCTTGTCAAGCGCGAACTGGTCTTGCGCGTATCGATCCTTTGGTCTCCTACGATACAATTGCCGAGCATGCTCACGCAATTCATGGTGGTAATGGTATGTATACATCGCTTCGGTTGCGACTATATTGTCGCCCAAGATCTCTTATGCGCAAATACTTACCATTTCCTAGGGTTCTCCACTACTGCAAAGACCGACCAACTCCTCGCTAGTACATGTACTTCTTGTGCCGTAACTCAGGACAACTCTGCGTACTGGCATCCAGCCTTATATTTCAAGGATTCTTCAACTGGCCAATTCACCCTTGTCGAGGAACTGGGTGGTATGCTTGCCTACTATCTCCTTCAACCAAACTCAAACGAAAAGACGGTCACTGCCTTCCCAAAGGACTTTGAGATGATCTCTGGAGACACAAACCAGCGTAATTTCTCCTACCCGGTCCCAGACGTCGAGAAATCTCTTTGGAACAAGGCACCATATAACACCCAAGCCTTCCTTCGACAAGCCGCCCTCGGTTTCAACTGCCTCGACTACTCCAAGACCCCTGAAGGTTCCCTCTACCGCCACAGTCTCCCAGACAAGGCGTATTTGGATGCCAACTGCAAGAATGGAGTTAGATTCGAGTTGATGTTTCCTTCATGCTGGAATGGAAAGGATGTCACAAGCAATAACAAGAAGGATCACGTTGCATTCCCTAGTCAAGTCATGACTGGAGATTGCCCAACTGGATTCCCAAAACGTCTCCCTTCATTGTTTTATGAGACGATCTGGAATACCTATGCTTTTGCTGGAAAGTCTGGAGAGTTTGTCCTTGCAAATGGTGATACTACTGGTAAGTGACTCCCTCTCTCATGCACATGTGAGCAAAACTAATAACAATCAGGAAATGGATACCACGGTGATTTCATCAACGGCTGGGACACCCAGTTCCTCCAATCCGCCGCCGACACCTGCACTTCCCTCTCCGGAAAGGTCGAAGACTGCTCTCTCTTCACCATCCAAGATTCGTCCAAGTACTCAAACTGCAACATCACCCTCCCCTCCGCCATCGCAGACGAGCAAGTCATCAGTGGCATGAGCGCCCTCCCAGGAAACGTCCCCATCGTCGCTGGACCCGGTTACGCTCACGGAGCAGCCCCTGGTAAATCCGATGCTACAACAGCTACCTCCGTCGCCCCTGTTACCACCACTTCTCCAGTCTCCATCCCAACTTACGCTCCTGGTACCAAGATCTCCTCCGGCTCGCAATTCGTACCAGGTGGAATCTTTGCTGCCAAGGCCACGCCTTCTGTCTCAGCCGCTGCTGAAATCTCATCCGTACCTTCTGCTGTCATTATCCCAGTTGCGTCTTCGCAAACCACCGCTGCGCCAAAGCTTGCTGAAGCTTCCAAGGAGGTCTTCTACAGCACCCAGTACGAGACCAAGGGTAATGTCGTTAACGAGATCCTGTGGGTTCAAGAGGAGGTTACCGTAACGGCGAGTGCTACAAGCACACTTGTTGTCCCAGCTGTTGGAAGCAGAAAGAGACATTTGCACCAACATCAGAGACGGGGATACTAGATTTTCTCCTCTCATTGCGTGCGTTTTTCGATTCCGATGGGTGTGATATAGGGCTATGGATTTCGGAGATGATTTTGCTGTTTTATCTTGTTTCGCATGCATTTTCGCCTCTGCATTTAGGTTGGGGGGGGGGGGGCAATTGATAAATGAATTTGTTTTCAATCTCGATGGGAATGGGGTTCATGTATACATCTTTTTGCGCTGGTCGATCTAGGATGTAAAGTTGGCAAAACTATGAAAAAGAATGTCTCTCTCCCCATTTATCTACGGTTCTCTTTTTTTTTCTTCTGATTCTTTTTTCTTCTCTACATATTTCAGTCTAGGTTTAAAGAAATGAAGAAATGAAGAAATAAAGAAATAAAAGGTATAATATGTTATAAATATAGAAATGTATATTTCTTATCTATTTCTTGTCTATTTCTTGTCTATTTCTTATCTATTTCTTATTTATTTTTTGTTTATTTCTTATTTATTTCTTATTCATTTCTTATCTATTTCTTATCTATTTCTTATCTATTTTTTATCTATTTCTTATATATCTCTTATCTATTTCTTAGAAAACATCTTTAAAGACGTCTCTCTTATAAAATTCCTATCTCTCTAAAAAAAGTATTATCTCTTTAGAAAAATATAACTAAAGATAAACTTAAGTTCTTTAAAATATTCTAGTAACTAAAAGTAAACTTAAGATTTTTAAAAAGTAAATATTAAAAATAATATTTAAGTTTTTCTTAAAATATCTTAAAAAGCTATTAAGTTTTTTAAGAAATAACTAAAAGATAGTTAAGTCTTTTAATAAAACTAAGAATCTTATTTCTAATAAATTATATTATTCTATATTATTTTAGTTTATTTTAGTTTATTTTATTTTATTTTATTTTATTTTATCTTTTAAATTTTTATATTTTTATATTTTTAATTTAAAGTTTTTTTTTCTAAATAAAAAAAAATTAATATTAAACTTAAACTTTCTATTAAAGATTATTATTATTATAATAAATTAAATAAATAAATAAATAATAATTTTAAAAATAAAATAAGTTTATATTATTAAATAAAAAAAGTTTATAAATATATATAAAAGTAGCTCTAATAAATATATAAAACTAAATATATTACTATTATATTATAAATATAAAAATATATAATAAACTTAATACTTAAAAAGTATAGTATTAAGCGCGTACGCATCGAACAGGACTGTGGACTGCTGTATTCGTGATACGTATTGGAGCGTAAGGGGTTTTGTGGTGTTTTTTTCTTTTTCTTCTTCTTCTTTTTTTTTTTTTTTTTTTTTTTTTTATTTTTTTTTTTTTTTTTTTTTT